>OX465276.1:98966725-99456725 GCA_949987645.1 Tachina grossa
TTTTTTTATTTTTATTCATTAACAAATACAAAAGCGCGACTTTCCATCAGCGAACGAAGCCGACGAAAAAAAGTCGGCGGTGGCGGCTGAGCACACAATTAATCGGCGGCGGCTAAAAATCGGCTTGTCATATTGTATCAGATATGTCCGATGAATTTTTATTTTAAATATTAGAAAAAGGGTTTTTTTATATTCTTTTAAGATATGGTCCCGAATTATATTCACCTTAACTTATTTTTACACATTTTATATGTTTGACAAATCTTATAATGACGCGTGTAATATATACCGGAATGGTCTAGAAGTGCTATGAAACACTGATACCAGCTTCGTCTATTAAGCACTATTTTTTGGCATTTTAAATTTTAAAGTTTTATATCATACCCGCAAAGTGGCACCAAATTACGTAACTTCAATCAGCTTCCTAAAGAAATGAATACGCATACACGAATAATTTTTCTCTCTTGTTGGCTAGCACTGCTGTATCAAGGCACATTTACTACAGGTACGTGCATTAGGAAAAACTCTGTGGCAACTCTGTGCATCTCAATAGCTTAACAAAGTAATTGTCAAAAATTTGTATGCACCAAACAAGGAACAAAAGTAATTGTCAAACGAATTCCTCGTTATAAACTTGTAAACAAAAAATCAGCGGATGAGCAATATGCCTGATATGTGTACCTGTTTGATATGCCTTGTGCTGTATAGTGGAATTTCATGCAGTTAGAAAATAGTCGGCTCAATTTTTAGCCGAAAGCAGCCGGCAGAACCGGCGGCGGCTGAGATACCTGCAAATAAATCAGCGGCGGCTTAGCCGCGGCTGAAAACCGGTCGGCTTCGTTCTCTGCTTTCCATCTCTGATCATATATCAGAAACAAACAAAACATTTGCCATTATAATTAAATTTATGTGGCTTAATGAAAGAATAACAATAAATTAAGAATACATGCTTTCTTTTTTCATACGTATACATGTTTTTTTTAATAAAGAAATACAAATTTTTCAGTTTTCCTTTTTCAGATATTTTTGAAACAATTAATTTGACAACAAAATACACAACAGGTGGTTGGATAATTCTTGCAAGTAAAAATTTTACTAGTAATAATATGTAGGAATTTTTTGTCTCAATTTTTTTCTCTCTTTTGACGCTCTCTCCTTGTAAACTTTTTGAGTTAATGAACACTTTCCAGTAATAATTGTTACAAATTCGTAACAATTTTTAGTAAATGAACAAACCTATTGTATAAAAAATTATCAAGAAATTTCAAGTGAAATAAAAATAAATTGTAATAAAAAATTAGTTTTTGGTTTATGCTAGGAAGACAACTGGGACGAACGACAAATCTCGTCCACGGCACACCAACAACGGAAAAGTAACATATCTTATACTTGATAATTTTAGATATTGGCTTGTGTAAAGAGAGATAAAATTGTTTTTCCGTCGTTCATCGGCGTAGGTTAGGAAGGGTGGTGCTATACCGCACCTCCACTCGGAACCCCAATTGGGTCCATTGTGATTTCATCGACATAAGAAATAGAAATAAGTCTGGTCATGCACGACAAATTTTGTGCGACGGTGGTGTGCTAATTTTCATATGAACAAATGTGTTTTATTTTCTATGAAGAAATTCGTTGTTCGTCCCAGTTGTGTTCCCAGTTTAAAAGTAGAATTAGTAAAATCGTATAATTCTACTTTACAGCTTGCCGTATCGTTCAACTTTGTGCAATAGTTATAGAAAATGTAACAGTTTGCACAGCACAAAAAAATTTTTTTCTGGCATTAAATGCGGCGTTTTTGACATTCGCTACAGAAAAATCTGTTTTCTGCAGATTCCTACGTCAGCAGTGCTACCACCACATATTTTATAACTAGTAACATGCATTGTATATGGTACGGTTTTTGTCAGCTGACACGCAACATCACGATACGATTTTACTAATTCTACCTTAATTCAGTGCAAAATATGTATGTATGTTTATTTGATGTATGAGCAATACAGAGGCTGCAACAATTCCCCTTAAATTATATTTTTCTTTCCATAATTATTACAACCTTCACACAAAAAAATTTATAGGTTATATTTCCTAAAATTGTTGTATAATTTTAACTAAGTGAAATGTTAGAATGGCATTTAAAAAGTTTTTTAGATAATTTAACAAAAATTTTGGTTGATTTCTATGATCGAAAAATCAACTAAAATTTTAGTTAAAACTTCTTGACGACTAGGTAAATTACCTAAGTAGCAAAGTAAATTTATACATATATAATGCGGCAAATTATCATGGATTTTGGTCTATTTTTCTAATAATATTCAAAGAATTTTTGCATTTGAGAATAATATATTATTATTTATTAATGTATATTTATATGCATGTACATGTATATATAATCAGCGTTTATGTCTGTTATTGACCTAAGCGGCTATTAGACGGTCATACTTGGTATGTGAACATGATGTGATGATATATACTCGTTTAAAAGATCTGATAGTCTTAGGCAGAGAGAAGCAAAAGGCCGCCCGTGGGCACTTCGTTATTCCCTTATTTTCACGTGCATTCGTACAAGCATGCATTTTAGTCTCTTTTATATTATAAATATACATATTGTTACGAAAACGGCCGTCGACAAGGTTAAGCAGCATTACACAAAAGTATTCCAACAGGGTTAATGTAAGTGTTACGCGAAAATATTCCTACAGTGTCAATGTAAAGAATAATCTAGAATAGTAGCAAACAACTAAATAAGCATGCGCAGCATATATGTATGTACAAGCTTGATTAAACGTAAACAAGCAAAAGCAAGAAGAAAAAGCGTCTGCTTATTAAGAACATTCACATATTTGCACACATACATACATGGTAATTCAAACGAAAAGCAAAAGATAAACAACCACCGTGTATTGCTTAGTTAATGATGTACACACGCATGCATATACACATGTATGTACATAGTTACCACATGAACTTAATTAAGCACTTTTTAAACAGCATATAAGATGATAATGATCGTCTAGACATTGCTTGAAACTTCTAGTGGTATTTGTGTGGAATATAAAAAGAGGTGACGCAGCCAATGACTGAGTTAGTTGCAGTTGTGAGTCAGTTGCGAACAAGTTAGTTGCGAACAAGTTAGTCAGTTGCGAGTGAACAAGTCAGTTGATAATTAAGTTGTGAATTAATAATAGTCTGCGATACAGTTGTGACTTGATAGTTAAGAGCAGTCTGTGCTTTACACGTGAGTCGGAGTAAAGGAGAAACTATAGGACAGTCTATAGTGACAGCAAAGTCTGCCGTGGAATTGAGATTATTGTGGAGTATATCGTGTCGACTGGAGTAAAGGGAACAGCGCAGCGAATAGACGTGTGTAAGGGTGTAAGTAAAGCCAGTAAGTCTTTATTGGTATATCAACTGTGAGTGTCGGCAGAGTGAGTGCCGTGTGTGACAAGCAGCAGACAAAGAGGTATTGGTGTATCAACTGTGAGTGACGGCAGGGTGAGTCTCGTAAGTGACGAGTAGCAGACAAAAAGGTGTCACGTGAATACTTGCGCAGCCAGCTAAGAGACGTGTGTAAATTACAGCGAGGAAGGCGTAGTGGTAACCAGTTGTGAATATTTGTGTGTAATTTAGTAGTTTAAGTTGTATTAGTTTATATAAGCTCTTGAGTAATTTAGTTTTAGCGTATTTGTAAATAAAACTTGCATCATTCCTAACCCTAATTACTACACTCGGCTCTTGTATTCATTTGCAAATCTTCGGGTCCACGGAAAATCGTTTTTATAGAGAGAAAAACGTAACAATATGTATGTATGTATGTGTTTGCTTGACTTTGGTCTAACAACGCAACAGTCTCTCTGATAACACGATGTTCACATACCAAAATAATACCAGCCATAGCCGCTTCTATTTGATTACACAGTCAGCACTCATACATAACAAAAATGCCAATTTTTTCTTCTTTTGCATTTGTATACATACAAACACAAACACAGCAAAGATAAAGATAAGACAACGTTTGCCGGACTTAGCTGGTTTATCTATAATAATTAAAAAATAATAAATTTACACAAATATAAAACTTTAAAATTTCATGTTACAAAATTTTCATTTGACAAGAAAATAGAAAACAATCTAATAAAAATAATTTCGAAGAAGATACATTATAGCCTTTTCACACTTACTCACATCTTTCATCTTTCATCAATTTGGCAAGATGATAACATCTTCCCATAAGAATTATACGGGGCTGAATGTTCAACATCTTTCCACATCTTCAAAAGATGTTCCTATCTCACTTTGTTCCGTTCAACATCTTTCGATTATTTTAGTGTCATCACTAGAAAAAATGTATACAACTATATACATACATGCATACATACTATAAAATGTATTCATATGTTTGTATGTATATCTACATATGCATGTACATATGTACATACACTCAAGACTACATTTTGGAATATCCTTCCCAAAAAAAGATCCGTAATTACTCCAAAATTTTATTATATACATATGTATGTATATTTATGTATATAATAAAATCTTGTATATATTTTTCCTAATCGAAATAAATTACATAAAAGTAGTTGCAAATGTCTACGCGAAATCTTTGCGGATAAAGTTCGTAATATTTCTTCATCATCATTGTCCGCTGGCATATTTTCTACTAATTCTGCATATTGTAGCATTATTTTTTTCTGCTCCTCAGAGCCAGCAATTAAATCAATTTCTAAATTGCATTTTATTATTTAATTTTTAGTTGCTCACACTCGTAAAAATAGAATTATAATACATGACAGATGAACGATGAAAGATGTTGTAATGTGAACAGGTTTTTTAAATTTTCAACATATTCCACGCATTCCTCAAAGATGTGAGTGAGTGTGAAAAGGGTATTATTGTAATAAGCATGATATAAATATAGAAGGTACTTCCATTCTCTCAATTTTTCTTGACATTCACCATCTGACAAGTATAAGTATTGTGAAGTTTCCGGTAAAATAGTGCTACCGTATTAATTTAATATTTCCCCCTCTATTTCCGGTTTTTTTGAAAATTTTATTCAAAAATTATTTCAAAATTGTTTTTTATAAAACACAGAATGTATAAATTAAACAATTAATGTCCAAATTGTGTTCGACGGTTGTATCGTCTTGTCTATGGACGAAAAAAAAAGAAGCAGAATCTTTAAAACAATTATTAGTTATTTTCTATGCTAGAAGGTTCGTGTATTTGCTTTATGATTTTGTTTGAAACATTATATCCAACACATATTTTTTCCTTTATTTTTCAAACTTTTGTATAATAATTTCATTTTATTTTTATGTTTTAAAAACATGGTAATACTATTTTCATTTTTCATTATGAAAGACAACAACCATTTTTGAAGAAAATAATTTATTTAGAGAATTCAAAAACAAGAAAATTATTTTAAAACAATCAGAAATCTTCTTACTAAATTAGGGCATAAGCAAAAAAATAAGAGTGCAGCATTTTTTAAATTCTCTGCATTTCCTGGTGTTCGCCAACAGTGACTAAGAGCCTATAAGATCTGTGAAATAGACTTGACAAAAGATCTGACCGGTTATTAAACCATTTTTTTTAGAAAAGGATGTTACAATCAACAAGAAACATATTATGTAAATTAAACAGAATGCAATATCAATTACTATTTGTTAAACTTAATGTAAATTCGTTGTCAAATAATCCAAATCATCAATCAATTCGGTTTCTCAGCGCCAAAATTAGATGAAAATATAGTTAAAAGACTTGTATTAAGCTAAAAACTTGAAAATATGAGAAGTTATGACAATCACTTTTTAAACTTCACAGATATGTAGTTATGTATGAATATAACTTTATTTTTTCCTAAATTTTTGTTAAGATAATTACACATTGTTATAAAAAATTTCTATGGGAAGACTCACATTTTTTACTATATGGGATAATTTTTCTTTATTTCTCTCTAAAAGCAAACTTCAAAAATACTTATGTATTTTTAAAATCAATGAGAGAATGGAAGTACCTTCTATATTTATATCATGGTAATAGGTATATTAACTTGGATTTTAGGTAAAGTGTAATGTACAAATTACCTACCCAGGCAGAAATTGTGACTTTGCCCAAAAAATATGTACCACCACATCACTGTAAATACAAAATTACGACTCTTCCAAAATTTTTGTACCACCACAAAAATATGACAACGTTTACAAATACCGCGTTCTTAGTAATGCTATACCACAACAACACTGTATATACAAAATTTTGACGTTAGTTTCCCAATACCCCGTTTACAATAATTCTATACCGCTACAACATCGTAAATACAAAAATTTGACTTTAGTTCCCCAAGTACCCCGTTTACAATAATTCTTTACCGCTGCAACACCGTAAATACAAAAATTTTACTTAAGTTGGGAAATTTACATTGTGACGACCTTATAAATATGTATTTAGAGTATTGTGACAACATTGAAAACAAGAGTCGGAGGACGGTCATTCGACGTTATCATTTTAATGTTATGAGTACAATAAAATCTTGGTAAACGAATGTTGTACTGATGTTAGTTGTATCCGGAGACAATCGTAGCAACGTCATGCTGATTGCCTTTTTCTGCCTGGGTAACTGCATAGTTAATAAAACCCACGATTTTTACTTTCATATAACAAAAAATTAACTGTGCTGTGTATTTTTTTCCCCTTTGGCCAATTTTTAAATTTCTAAATTGAGTTGAAGACTATTTCCTTTAGCTAATTAGGCCTAACGTGTTTCTATGACAATAAAAAACAATTTTATTTCATATTTCCCGACGTTTCGTGAATGTTTTGTTCACTTTTTCCAGGGATTCGTCTATTTATTTCATAAATTAAAAACATCAAAAATTTTTGTATAAGTAAGTTTAACAATTTATAACAATATATAACAAAAGCATACTTACAAATAAAAATTATTAATTTATATTCATAAGAACATTTATTTACATGCTTAAAACTTTTTGAACAAATTCCAAGTGACATACATACATATTTGTTTTGGACAACTTACTTGACGTAGCACTGACTGAACTATTGAATAAAAACATTAATATCAAATACATAGCCAAATATGTAGATGATATTCTGGCAATAATTAACATAAACGACAAGGATGAGATATTACATTCTCTTAACGGATATCATCCAAAAATCAAATTTACCATAGAAACTGAAACCAGGGGTGAAATCGCATATCTTGACACAAAATTATACAGGAATAATAACACAATAGCATTCGACTGGTATTCAAAAAATATTTCATCGGGAAGAATTATCAATTTTAATGCTACTCAACCCAAAAGCCAGATAATAAATACAGCCAAAAATTTTATCCAAAGAGTACTTGACATTAGTGACCATCAATTCCACACACAGAATTTTAACAAAATCACTAACATATTAATAGCTAACAGTTTCCCTAATAATCTAATTAAATTCCTAATACAATCATACAAAAGAAAAAATTACGGAGAGCGTGGCAACCCTAAGGAAGATGATAAATGCTTTTACAGTGTAAAGTACATACCTGGTCTCACTGAATCGAAGAAGATGAGAAAAATAATAAATAAAAATAACATAAGCTTCGCGTATAAACCCAACAAAACATTGAGCGAAATATTTACTAATACAAAAACAGCCATACCAAAGCTCCAACAAAACAACCTTGTTTACGAAATTCCTTGTAAAGGGAATGACAACAACAACTGCAACTTAGTTTACATTGGAACCACAAAAAGGAGTTTAGAAACAAGAATAAACGAACATAAAGCTGATATAAATAAAAAGAAAGAGAGCACAGCGTTATCAAAACACATATTACAAACCCATCATAAACCTGACTTCGAAAATGTAAAAATACTTAATAAGGAAAACAATGCGAGAAAGAGATTTATAACTGAAAGCTTAAGAATACAACAAAAGATTAACAGAACAATGAACAAAAAAGAAGATACCGACAATTTAAGCGCTAACTACAAAATTATCATAGAGAACAGCTGATCAGTTTGAAAAAAGCTTTTAATCGTTTGTGTTAGATACTTTTGTTTTTGATTTATTTAAAATAACAATCCTTAAAATATGCATACGTATATATGTATGTATGTAACTTGGAATTTGTTTAAAAAGTTTTAAGCATGTAAATAAATGTTCTTATGAATATAAATTAATAATTTTTATTTGTAAGTATGCTTTTGTTATATATTGTTATAAATTGTTAAACTTACTTATACAAAAATTTTTGATGTTTTTAATTTATGAAATAAATAGACGAATCCCTGGAAAAAGTGAACAAAACATTCACGAAACGTCGGGAAATATGAAATAAAATTGTTTTTTTTTATTGTCATAGAAACACGTTAGGCCTAATTAGCTAAAGGAAATAGTCTTCAACTCAATTTAGAAAAAAATTAACTATTCAAGCTTAGTTAATATTACCTCTTATATTTTTTTGTGTGTTCAATTCCTAGAATTACAGATTATTCCACAAAATAATTTTTTTTTTTTTTGCAGATTTTTATATATTACAGATTTTAGGTTTCTACAAAATTTCGTATATTACACAAAATTTCATTTCATTATTTGCGAATTTCTCTTGTAATTTGCTATTTGCAGACAAAAATTATTTCGTGAAATAACAAGTATAATTTCTACTATCTACGAAGCATTTCGTACCGTAAAAATAACGAATATTTTCGTAAAATGAACCACATTTTTCGTTTATTTTACCTATGAAATATTTTGAGTGCATGGTATTCAGTAGCTCGTTTCTCTATTTCTCGCATCGTAAAATTTCTCACATGAAATGTGAAAAACAAAATTCCATCGTTTCTCGATATGTGAGAAAAAAGTGTTTCTGTATTTGAATGCGAGAACAGACAACACTGATTTTGTTTTTACTGGAATATTTCCAGTCATCGAGTGTCAAATGAAAACAAGATGTCACAAAAGTATTATTTTAATAACAAAAAAAAAAGAAAATATATACAAGAAAAAGAAAAGAAAATAATGAACATTTATATAAAGTGAATGTAAAATGCTTGAAATAAGTTTTTTTATCAACTGTTTCTAAAGGGTGTTTTTTATTGAGGTATAGAACTTTAAGTTGGCATCACTTTTTTAACTGGCGGCCATTTTGTCAGCTGTCAAGTGATTAATATTTAGTTTGGTTTGCCATTTCATCATGAACAGGTTGACAAAAGAACAACGCTTGCAAATCGTGCAAATTTATTTCGAAAATAATGGTTCAGTTCGCGAAGTTTACCGCAAGCTCCGTCCATTTTATGGTCGACATAATCGTCCATCAGAGCAATTAATTCGGTTAACCATGGATCGTTTTCGCACTACGTTTACTCTATGTGATAATACGCATCCGCAGAGACGTCGAACAGTGCGCACCGAAGAAACAATTGCCGCTGTAGAGCAAAGTGTTGAAGAGGACCCGAATGAATCGATTCGCCACCGTGCACAGCAATTGGAGCCGACTAACCGACTATTTTGTTCCCGAATTGGATGGCATGAATGTGGATGAGTTGTGGTTCCAACAAGACGGCGCTACATGCCACACAGGGCACGTCACAATCGATTTATTGAAGGAAACATTCGATGAGCGCATAATTTCGCGGAATGGACCTGTCAATTGGCCACCAAGATCGTGTGATTTGACACCATTGGATTATTTTCTTTGGGGATATGTGAAGTCGCTCGTCTACGCCAACAAACCAGAAACGTTAGGGGACTTGGAAGCCAACATTCGTGGCGTTATTGCCAACATACGGCCCCATATGCTCGAAAAAGTGGTTGAAAATTGGACCTGTAGAATTAGCTTTATTCGAGCCAGACGCGGCGGCCACATGCCCGAAATCATATTTAAACATAAATGGCATAAAATTATCCTTCCAATAAAGCCAAATTGATGGACATTAAAACGATTTGCTTGTGTTTTATTTCAATTCGAAGTTCTATACCCCTCAAAAAAACACCCTATACATATGAAAATTACACAAAAAAAAATTCTAAATAAACATAATCATATCGACTCGTTAATAATAATTTTAGTTCAACAATTCGTTTCATATCTTTTCAAATAATTTATTTTTAAAATTTTCACACACAAATTAAAAAATTCATATGTTTTTGTCCAAATTTGACAACAATTTAAAATGCGAATTGTTTTGACAGTTCTTGCGAGAAAGTTTTCACAAAATATTGTTACAGAAACACTTTTTCTCACATCCTTCCAGTAATTGCTGGAAATTTACTTAAATGACAGAAAGTTCTCGCAAAGTAAATATACAGAAACACTTATGTGAGAAAAGCCATTTTGTGTTTCAATTTACACTGTTTTTGGTACGATTCCGTCGTTTCATGCGGGAAATTTTACGATGCGAGAAATACAGAAACGAGCTACAGAACTCGTTTTCCCTCTGTTAAAAATAAAATAAACAGGCACACACTTCTTGCGAACAAAACTTATTGGATTGCCGGTATCGATTAGTGTTCAAAACAGAATTTTATAATTAGCATTAAATCTATAAAATATACAAAATAAATTCCTTACATACTCACTCAAACCACAGCATGAATTTGATACGGCTTTCTTTTGGGACAGACAGCTGCCAAATGACCCTTCACCGCACACACACAGAGAAAACAGATTCGTTGTGACAACCTAATTTGTTGTCAATTAAATTTTGGCGGTTGCAGCAACTATCATAGAATTCTGCTATAGCGACTGAAATTTTCTTGTGGTACCACTATATTTTAATTATAACCCTCAACCCAATAGTTGCAGCATCAGAAAAAATTGGTTGACAGTATGGAATTTGAAATAAATGTTATTCTTGCTACTGAAAATTTGGTTAATATAATTAAAACAATATCATAATTGGTACCTGTAAAAGAAAAATTGGCCTTCCTTGCTGAAATAAAAATAAACAATAAACGCAAATAAAAATACACAATTTAAGAAATTTATTATTTGACATATTGTCATAAGTTTATTTTAATTGATATTTATTTCCTAATGGTGAAGCATGTCTATTAGAGTTGAGCGATATTTGGAAACCTGTGACTTTTTGACAGCGATTGAAAAATCACATATCACAACTGTGACAGAATTTATCACGTAATAGGTTTTTCAAATATAGTTCTTTCATACAAACTGTGATTGTTCTTGTAAGTAGGGAACTCCCACTCCGGCGACAATTAAAATTCTTAAATTGTTGCTGAAATTGTTAAATTGTGGGCTGAAATTGTTAAATTGTTGCTGAAATTGTTAAATTTGGGTAATTAAAATTTGAAAATTGTTAAATTCTTGGAAATTTGTGTTTTCGGCGGCGCTTATTATTATTATTATTATTGATTATTATTTTTTTCAAATGCCGACGGCAAAACATGATTATTATTTTTCCTAATGCCTACGGCATGCATGATAATTTTTCCTAATGCCACGGCAATGCATGATAATTTTTCCTAATGCCGGGCAATACATGAATATTGTTTTTTCAAATGCCGACGGGAAAATGATTTTTCCTAATGACGACGGGAAAACGTGAAAGTTATTTTTTCTAATGCTAATGTAGGTGTTGCTAGACTGTGGGAATTTTAGGCTGACCGTGATTTGAGTGGATGGCGTTGTTGGCGTAATATGTAACCATAGGAATTTGTGGATGTGTCTGTCTGTCTGTGAGAATTTAGGTGAAGGTTTGATTGGCAGGGGGCGGGGTGTAGTTGAGGTAGATCGATTGCGTATATATATATATATATGTGTGTGTATGTGTGTGTGTGTGTATGTTTGTAGGAATTTCAATGTATGTATTTCTGTAGGAGCTTAAGGGTGATTGAGATTTATGAGGGGTGAGGTGTTCTAGTAATATGCAACCGGGGGAATCTGTGTGTTTCTATGTCTGTAGGAGTTTAAGGCTGACCATGATTTGGGTGGGCAGGGTTGTTGACGTAATATGTAGCCATGGGAATTTGTGGTTGTGTCTGTCTATAGTACTTTAAGGCTGATCGTGATTTGATACATGTGTATGTATGTATGTATTTCTGTAAGAATTTAAGATGATTATGATTAGGTGTTCTTGTAATATGTAGCCGTGAGAATCTATGTGTATAGATGTCTGTAGAAGTTTAAGACTATCTGTAATTTCGGGTAGGTGAGAGTGTTGTGTTGTTGAGATTAATCTTATATATTGTATATGTACGTATATATGTATGATCATGAGAATTTTGTATGTATATCTGAGGGAGAATTTAAGGCTCGTCATGATTTGCAAAAGGTGGGGTGTTGTTGAAATTTTCTTGGATATTTCTTATATGAATTCTGCTATGTGTGTGTATTTGAGCTGATATTTATATGTAGGTAGAAATAAATTGTTTTCAATATCGACATTTGGTACTATAAAATACTATCATATATCTGGACTTCCCTAATCCTAGTATGCTTTTATACTTATGATTGCTTTATATTTTCTCATTTGTCTCGCGTTAAAGTCTGTCTGTGTGAAATTTGTTTATATTACAGATTTTGTTTATTTAACTACATCCGTCTTCTTTGACTGAAAGAGTTTTCTGCACACAGAGAAAAACCAACTTGAAATCAGTAAAAACCATGCTGAATTAATAAGAACCATTAACAAAGGTTTAGTCATATTGAAATTTCTTATTTCAATATGGACAAAATATTAATTTACAGTATTCATTTATTAAACTCATTAGTTTGTAGATATCTCAATATACATTTTCTATTATATTAAAAATTATTGAATTAATGTGACGAATTCTTATTTTTAAGCTGCAGATTTTCCTTGAGTGTATGGATTGTTTATATTTGCATTGTGCTTTAACTAAACGACGCTTCATATATTTTCATGATGTAGATCTAATAAATACTTAAGCATTGATAAGAAATTTGATATGTATACATACATATCTACAAATTGATTTTATGTATGTATGTACATATATATGTACATACAAATCTTTGAATACATTTTTTATTTTATTTTTTGTCATGTGATGTCTGTTGTTGTTGAAATTAAAAACATTTTAATTTTTATCTGCGTTTTCTTAAAAGATTGTGAGGATTTTCTGTTTTAAGTAAAACTGAATTCGTGAAGATATGTACATACTCTATAGTAATAGTAACTATAATAGAAATATTTCTTATACTTAATTTACATTTTTTGAAAGTTGATGCAGCGTTAGTTAGTCAACGTTTGACATTTTTGGGGTATAAAATATTTTCTAACTATAACCTTCTACATTTATTTTGGAAAGCTTGCTTTGCTTTTTAAAAATGTATAACATTTTTAAATGAAACTGATCCGCCACTCCAGCTTAGGTACTGATAGTTTTTTGTTGTTAGTTAACTTACTTCTTTTTTATTTTTTATTGATAAACATTTAAAATCAAAAGCGAGTTTGATATTGTAATTATTATTTTCATAATTGTTGAAAACAATCGCTGCTTTTTTTTGTTTTCTTGCGATGAAATTATTTGAATTACTTTTAAAACCTTACGCGTTTATAAAAATTATGTTATTTTCCATATTACTCAATTTATAAGACTTTTAGAATTTGTCCTTTAGTGGTTTTATATTCTATTATGTGATCATGAATACGAATGCAGTAAGCTGATGTCTTTGCTTACTGTTTCAAATTAAAATTTAATTCAATTGAATAAAAGGAGCTTTTTTCTTAAACTGTGATGTAGTTAGAAGCGCTGGAGATTCTTTCATATAACAGCTTTCTTGGAATTTTAGATACATATAATATAGAATTGGATAACATTTATGTACTTTTAATTTTTATATTAAGAAGTACGAATATGAGACTGAATTTAAATGTACTTTTAAATTAGTTAAATCATAATGAACAAACATATTTTCTTCTTGAATAGCGATCAACAGAAAACGAACTCGTTTTCATATAATTTAGGTATACCCTATCGACGGCTCCTCTAGGATACAAGATGACTTTGTATGACGAAATTTCTGTTGCTTTATACTGATAATATGTTTACATTAATAAGGTACATATACATATGTTTATTTTATGAAGGGTGAGCACCTATGGCTTTTATTTAATGTTCTATATGATTTTTTTTCATTTTATTAAAGTTCAGCGTATTGTATATATATTTCTGAAATGTTTAAGTGTGTTTTGTGTGCCCATCGGACAGAGTGTACGTATTAGTTGGTCAGTCAGTCTCTATTTTTATTTATTTATTTTTTTTCTTCTAATGTGCCACTACTTTTTTCAGATTTTACTACTTGGAATAGAGAATTTTTGTCTAATTTTTTGCTGGGTATATACATTAGGTATGTAGAAACTAGTTTACATACAAAGAAATGCATGTTTAATAAACAACTATTGTATCAAATCGATCTCAAATAACTCAGTTGCCTCTAGCAGCAATTCACCGTTGGTGTTTTCATAAAGTGTTAGAAACAATGAAATATCTATGTTTTGAGAGAATTTTTCCCCTCAAGTATTTCTACATGAGGTTTGAGGGGTCAACCACTGTCGCATTCATATGTAATGATTATTCACTTAAAAAAGCTCATCATCACCATCAATCATCTCCGTATACAATACATTCATGAGTTGGGTTGATCCAGATACAATTGCTGTCTCATCACATTCTAACAGCTTTATATATTTTGCTAGTATGCATGCCTTAGCATGCTTCTATCGATAGTGACGTAAGAGTCCGAGATGTAGTAGTGTTACAATTAAAAATCTTTACTATTAGAATTTACCAGTTCGCTCTTTTGAATTTTTACAAAGTTGATACATATGTATGTATTTCATTGACCACAAAATCATAAAATTTCTTTGCTTACAAAATTGTATGACGTGCGGTTTTTTTTTTTTAATTATACATGCTTCGGCATGCTTTCATTTTTTTTTCTATAAATTTATTTAATACTCATACAGATACAGATATAAAGTAAGATCTGTTTACTGTACATTTTAAAAATTATGCATGCTTCAGCATGATTCTAGTTGAAGCCTATATTCATTCACTAAGTTTGTTTGATACTTATTCGTACACATGTACATTCTTAAAGATTGGATATCAAAGTCCAATTTCCGTAGTTTATCTATATTTTCTAAAGATCTGATAGCTAAAGAAATAAATAGAGTGAAGATCTTCTATAATAATAATCCCATTTTCATATTGTAAAATTTTGCGTGCTAGCGCTTTCGATAGGAAAATGTACATACAACTTTATAAAAAGTGATAATATGATGTGCTGCTGAATATTACACTATGTTATAGTTCATTTTAAACACTGAAGTCTTACCAATATTTCATTCAGACCATCAAGTTTAGAGAATTCCACTACATTTAGTTAATTACCTTTCTTACCTTTCATTCCTAATCAATCTTTCAAAAAACTAGATTTTTCGTTTTAATTTTATTTTTATTTTTATTAAATTCAACATTCATTCTTCAAATTACTTTATACTATATTAAGCAGCTTTTTCTCATTTGTGGATTGTTTAATCGTAAACATTTTAATGGTGAGATGAATTTTTCTATTTTATACACTAAGTAAATCTTTATATATACCAATCCACTTATATGAACCATTAAAGCTAATTCTTTTCACATCATTCCTTTCAATGATCTATTAAATCATTCTAGTATTGATGCTTTCATATTAAGTAATGTTTAATCTTCTATTTATGTATGAGTTTTCCAAAGTATTTATTAAAAAATTCTTTAGAATGATGCGTATGGGAAACATATTTTTGTATGGGGAGAGATAAGAATGTTGATTCATTATACTTCTGTAAAACTTATACTAGAATCACCAAACATTTAATAAGAGATCATCATAATGTAATTTTAATGTTTAAGTAAGGTGAGAAAAATAAAAAGCATGTTGAAAGGATAAATATGGATTTTTGATTATAAGCAAAGATAGTGAATTAAACGATGATCGTATAGAAAATAATTTTACTACATAAAACTTTACTTTTTCGTATTTCATTTGACTTTAAACTTCATGTATATAAATGTTATAAATGGCTAGCTACTTGTACACTGATAACTAAATCTTACTCAGATATATTGAAATGAAAATATGAACAGCTCCTAATAGCCTGATCTGTTACCTGATAAGCTGATCTGAAAATCAGATCAGCTCCTGAAAAGCTGATCTGAAAACCAGACCAGCTCCTGATAAGCTGATCTGAAAATCAGATCAGGTCCTGATAAGCTGATCTGATAACCAGACCAGCTCCTGATAAGCTGATCTGATAACCAGACCAGCTCCTGATAAGCTGATCTGAAAACCAGACCAGCTTCTTATAAGCTGATCTGAAAACCAGACCAGCTCCTGATTAGCTGATCTGAAAACCAGATCAGGTCCTGATAAGCTGATCTGAAAACCATACCAGCTCCTGATAACTTGATCTAGTAGCTGATACCTGTTATTTGCTGTTAGCGAACATGGATGAGAAAGATTTAAAGCATTTGGTGTTGACAAGAAATGTGATGAAGAAAAAGCTTCGTAGTATAAAAACTGGTGAAATAGATACAAGTGAACAACTAAAAGATACATTTAAACCTATAACAGAAGAATTCAAAAATAGTTCTAAAAATATTAAAAGAATTCTTATGAAAGAGGAAAGTAAAATCAAGGCAGAAGTTGAAAATATACAAGTTTAAAGCCTGAGAAACCTTCACTCAAGATATAGACAAGTACCCCAAAGAAACTAGCAGAAGAAACAATATTTGATAATACCATCTTATTTAATGATGCTAATACTGAAAATGATGATGACGATGATTTTTACTCGTAGACTTCCAATTCTGAAGACATTTATACTGACTTATCAGTATTGGAAAGCAGAAATGAATTAGATACAAACTATTGTTGATAGTTACCTCAAACTGAATGAAGATAAAATACAAGACAAATTAATAATATAGCTTAAAGCATTAATATTTAAGAATATATTTAAATGCCAATTGAGGAACTACAACGTGAAATAAATTTAGAGAAAGAAGACAGTTATAAAATTGCAAAAGCAATTCTAAAAATTAAATAATTACAAACAAACTGACGAGTTTACGATTAAATATACAGATTAGAAAATTAACTACATGCTAGTATATTAGTATAAATAGCTGAAAGTGCAACATGTAGATCACAAACTTTCGAAAAAATCTGTGAAACAACTCAATGTCTTTAAAAAAAATAAGTAAACGAACTCCATATTAAATCTCAACAATTGTTTGTGCTTGTAGAGATGCAATGACAGGAATATATGAAGTTTTATGCAGCTAAGTTAGGTGAAATGGAGAACTATTCTACAGAAAATAGAAATTGTTGATTTTTGAAGACTGTAATTGACACATTCTCAAAGTTTAGTACAGCTGAAAATAACAGCTGCACTCCAAAAACCAAGGAATGGAAAATATTTTTGAAGTGGTACGGGTACCAAAAAAAAACTTACAAACAGATGATTCTGAGGAATTTTTTAATAAATACTTTGGAAAACTCATACATAAATAGAAGATTAAACATTACTTAATATGAAAGCATCAATAGTACAATGATTTAATTGATCATTGAAAGGAATGATGTGAAAAGAATTAGCTTTAATGGTTCATATAAGTGGATTGGTATATATAAAGATTTACTTAGTGTATAAAATAGAAAAATTCATCTCACCATTAAAATGTTTACGATTAAACATTCCACAAATGAGAAAAAGCTGCTTAATATAGTATAAAGTAATTTGAAGAATAAATGTTGAATTTAATAAAAATAAAAATAAAATTAAAACGAAAAATCTACATTTTTGAAAGATTGATTAGGAATGATGGGTCTTAAGAAAGGTAATTACCTAAATGTAGTGGAATTCTCTAAACTTGACGGTCTGAATGAAATATTGGTAAAACTTCAGTGTTTAAAATGAACTATAACATAGTGTAATATTCAGCAGCACATCATATTATCACTTTTTATAAAGTTGTATGTACATTTTCCTATCGAAAGCGCTAGCACGCAAAATTTTACAATATGAAAATGGGATTATTATTATAGAAGATCTTCACTCTATTTATTTCTTTAGCTATCAGATCTTTAGAAAATATAGATAAACTACGGAAATTGGACTTTGATATCCAATCTTTAAGAATGTACATGTGTATGAATAAGTATCAACAAACTTAGTGAATGAATATAGGCTTCAACTAGAATCATGCTGAAGCATGCATAATTTTTAAAATGTACAGTAAACAGATCTTACTTTATATCTGTATCTGTATGAGTATTAAATAAATTTATAGAAAAAAAAAATGAAAGCATGCCGAAGCATGTATATTTTTTTTTTTTTTTATAATGCATGTATTTATTTATTGTATCTTCATATGTGAACTAACAATAAGTATTCAAATCTTAAATCTATAAAAAAAAAAATTATTAGGCCCGACCAGTGTCGGACATAAACTTAGTGGTAGTTATAAATAATACATTAGTAGTGATAATCAAAAAAAAGGGGGGGGGGAAGTATTTTCAAGTAGTCCCATCTGGAGTGTTAGGTATAAGAGCCCGTGTGTCCCTCTTTTTTAAGCGGATGTGTCCAGTAAAGTTCAAAATATTACGAGCAAGCGGATTAGGATGTGATTCGAGTTTTGTTAAATATTTGCCTGCGTATTTTGCAATTTCTTCAGTCACTAGTGGCATATTTAAATCACGATGTATAATAGAATTTTGGATGTACCATGGAGCCGATGTTATTAACCGTAAAATTTTATTTTGGCTTCGTTGGATTCTCTCGACATTGGAAGCTGAAGCAGTGCCCCATAACTGAATTCCGTAGCACCATATTGGCTTCAAAAGCGACTTGTACAGTAAAAGTTTGCAGTCTAAGCTGAGTGTTGAGTTTCTGCCAATCAACCAATAGATTTGAGTTAACTTAAGTTTCATCTGAGTTAACTTAGAGTCAATATGATGTTTCCATGTAAGTCTTCGATCAAGGTGTATACCAAGGTATTTCACTTGGGAATGTTGAGGAATATTATGATTGTTGATTCGAATGGGGGAGCAAGTATCTCTTCTTAGGGTGAACGTTATATGGACACACTTTTGTTCATTGACTTTAATTCTCCATAAGTTCAACAATATTTCCAGCTGAGTGATATGTTCCTGGAGATTGCGGGATGCCTCATAAGGGTTTTCGTGCACACTCATACAGGCTGTATCATCTGCAAATGTAGAAATATGGATATTATTGCTCACAGGCATATCACAAGTATATATTAAATACAAGACAGGACCCAGAATACTACCCTGGGGCACACCAGAAGATATAGATTCGGGCACACTCGTGAACTCTCCTTCCACAACAGTGAACTTCCTATCAATAATATAACTTTCCAAAAGCTTTTGAATGTTTATTGGCAGATATGTCTTCAATTTTAAAACTAGGCCTTCGTGCCATACTTTATCAAACGCCTGAGAAACATCAATAAAGAGAGCAGAACAATACTTCTTTTCTTCAAATGTTCTTCTTACAACTTGGACCAGTCTATGCGTTTGTTCAATCGTGCTGTGCTGACTTCTAAAGCCAAATTGATGGTCCGGGATGCACCCATTATCAGTTAAAATTTTGGACAATTTAGTCATGAGCAGCTTTTCGAAAAGCTTTGAGATTGTAGATAGTAAGCTTATAGGCCTATATAACTCAGTCTTGGTAAGATCTTTGCCCGCCTTTGGAATCATTTTGATCTTGGCCAGTTTCCAGTTATGTGGAAAATACTGCATTCTTAAAATAGCATTAAAAGTAAATAGCAGGATTCTTATTGCAATATGAGGCAAGTTCATGAGCATTTTGTTACTAATGCCATCAATACCTGGAGCTTTCTTCGGGTTGAGTTCAGCAATTACTTTTTGTATTTCACGCATCTTAAACCTTAAGGGACGAGGGGGTAGAGAAACTACACTCGGTAAATCAGCAGCACCCGTACATGAATTGGGAGTGAATACAGATTTTAAATGCTCAGAAAATAAGTTACCTTTCTCACTATCACTTCTTGCCCAGCCTCCGGTCGCAGTACGCAGTGGTGATTTAAGATCAACGGGTCGTTTAAGATTTCTAGTAGCGCGCCATAAAGAGTAATTAGATGCGGACGTTACATCAAGACCTTCTAAATACTTTTCCAGTAGTGCAATTTTTTCCGACGATAGCAGCTCTTTGAGTCGTTTAGTACATTCTTTAAGTCTGATTTTATTTAGGGGTGATCTGTGTTGTTGCCATTCTCTTCTAGCTCTCCTTTTTTCACATACAAGACGTTCAATTTCCGTAGAATAAATTCTGTTAAAGCCGGTCTGCGGATAGGAGGATAAATTCAATATCATCGCATGATCTAAGCTGAATGTTTTCTACGCAGTGACTACTAAAATATTTTTTGAATGCCAGCCAGTTGATTCCATTAATCATCTTCACATATGAGTTAGTTAAATCACTCCTTAGTGGGTTGAAAATTGTAACTATTGTTGGAGAGTGATCGGAGGACAGATCTAGAGAGGCCTCTACATGAATTAGGTCCCTATGAATATTTTTCGTGACGGCAAAATCTATAACATCTGGAATTTTTCTTACGTCAGTAGGCCAGTAAGTAGGCTCCCCACTCGAAATCACATCTAAGCCCATTTTTGAAATTATATTGAACAAGGCTCGACCTCTAGGTGTAACAAGACGCGATCTCCAGTAGGTATGTTTTGCATTGTAGTCACCAGCTGCCACGAAACAAGATCCAAGCGATTTGTAGAACTTCTCATACTGATCTTCGCTAACTGAAAATCTGGGAGGTGAGTAAATTGATGATATCACGAAATTCGCACAAAAATTTTCTACGAAAATATTCGTTGCTTGCAAATATTCTTCACTAACGTTGTCAAGGACATAGTGCTTGAGTCTTGACTTAATCAGAATTGCTGATCCACCACATGCTCTCTCTCTCGGGTCCTTTGTATCATATAAAGTGTAAAAATTTATTTTTAATAAGCTTCTTGAGGTCAAATGAGTCTCAGAAACCAACATTATATCAATATTTTTTTCCATGAGGAAGTGCTCAAGTTCATTTTTATGTTGGCGAATGCCGTTTGCGTTCCAGAAACATATTTTTAACGTGTTCATGGTTTATTAACTAATGCTTGAAGCAGTGTATTCTGCATTCGCAGCATTTCTTGCATCATACTTGTCATATTTGTAGTAAAGTTGTTTATAGTTAGCACCAGATTGCATACATAAAATCAATTTGTAGATATGTATGTATACATATCAAATTTCTTATCAATGCTTAAGTATTTATTAGATCTACATCATGAAAATATATGAAGCGTCGTTTAGTTAAAGCACAATGCAAATATAAACAATCCATACACTCAAGGAAAATCTGCAGCTTAAAAATAAGAATTCGTCACATTAATTCAATAATTTTTAATATAATAGAAAATGTATATTGAGATATCTACAAACTAATGAGTTTAATAAATGAATACTGTAAATTAATATTTTGTCCATATTGAAATAAGAAATTTCAATATGACTAAACCTTTGTTAATGGTTCTTATTAATTCAGCATGGTTTTTACTGATTTCAAGTTGGTTTTTCTCTGTGTGCAGAAAACTCTTTCAGTCAAAGAAGACGGATGTAGTTAAATAAACAAAATCTGTAATATAAACAAATTTCACACAGACAGACTTTAACGCGAGACAAATGAGAAAATATAAAGCAATCATAAGTATAAAAGCATACTAGGATTAGGGAAGTCCAGATATATGATAGTATTTTATAGTACCAAATGTCGATATTGAAAACAATTTATTTCTACCTACATATAAATATCAGCTCAAATACACACACATAGCAGAATTCATATAAGAAATATCCAAGAAAATTTCAACAACACCCCACCTTTTGCAAATCATGACGAGCCTTAAATTCTCCCTCAGATATACATACACAAATTCTCATGATCATACATATATACGTACATATACAATATATAAGATTAATCTCAACAACACAACACTCTCACCTACCCGAAATTACAGATAGTCTTAAACTTCTACAGACATCTATACACATAGATTCTCACGGCTACATATTACAAGAACACCTAATCATAATCATCTTAAATTCTTACAGAAATACATACATACATACACATGTATCAAATCACGATCAGCCTTAAAGTACTATAGACAGACACAACCACAAATTCCCATGGCTACATATTACGTCAACAACCCTGCCCACCCAAATCATGGTCAGCCTTAAACTCCTACAGACATACAAACACTCAGATTCCCCCGGTTGCATGTTACTAGAACACCTCACCCCTCATAAATCTCAATCACCCTTAAGCTCCTACAGAAATACATACATTGAAATTCCTACAAACATACACACACACACACATACACACACATATATATATATATATACGCAATCGATCTACCTCAACTACACCCCGCCCCCTGCCAATCAAACCTTCACCTAAATTCTCACAGACAGACAGACACATCCACAAATTTCTATGGTTACATATTACGCCAACAACGCCATCCACTCAAATCACGGTCAGCCTAAAATTCCCACAGTCTAGCAACACCTACATTAGCATTAGAAAAAATAACTTTCACGTTTTCCCGTCGTCATTAGGAAAAATCATTTTCCCGTCGGCATTTGAAAAAACAATATTCATGTATTGCCCGGCATTAGGAAAAATTATCATGCATTGCCGTAGGCATTAGGAAAAATTATCATGCATGCCAAAGGCATTAGGAAAAATAATAATCATGTTTTGCCGTCGGCATTTGAAAAAAATAATAATCATGTTTTGCCCGGCATTAGGAAAAATTATCATGCATTGCCGTAGGCATTAGGAAAAATTAATAATCACTATTTCACCATTGGTATTAGGAAAAATCATTTTCATGATTTTCCTCGTCTGTATATACACACACAAAAACCGCCAAACTATGAACCGCCTTAATACATTCACACAAAATATTCCACACACAAACATCCACGGTCAGGCAGACAGACAGACAGACCGACAGACGGACAGACAGAGATACACTTAATGTAAACAAAAACTCCTAATGTAAACAAAAAACATCAAAGCGCCGCCGAAAACACAAATTTCCAAGAATTTAACAATTTTCAAATTTTAATTACCCAAATTTAACAATTTCAGCTTCTTATTAGTATTTATCAAGACACCAATACTAATAAATATTTTTAAAGCAGAAGAGCTGAAATATGTTAAATCGTGATCACAGTCACTGTTTAATTTCATTGCTGTTCTTTTTATTAGATTTTCTCAAAATAACAAAACTGCTACAAACAAAATACTGCTAAACTGTGATCACAGTCACAGTTTAAAAGAACAGCGATTTAGAAATCACGTTGACAAGAGCAACATTATCAAAAAATCACGCTATCGCTCATCACTAATGTCTATATACATTTCTTCAACCACACATTTTAAAAAGCCACAAACCTGTTATCTTATGCACAGATTTTCAAAAACCATTTGAGAATTCACAAATCATAATATATTTGAAAGTCACAAAAGTTATGTTTTTAATTTGCTGCTATAAACTATGATAGTAAACTCAACCTCTAGTTAGTTGCAACAACTGATTGAAAGTTTTTATTTTAATTTTAATATAGAAAGACAATTTTTTAGTTGCTAATACCAAAAGTTGGTAGTAAAATCCAATTCGTAATATTTTATTCGGTTGGGTTAACCAATCAGTTAATTAGTCATTACAAAAGCATACGCTCGGTTGATGCAATCAGTTCAAGTATTGTCACAATCATATCTTTGGTACAATTATGCCCTTATGGCAATGAACATGGATTGTTTTTTGGATTAACAGAAAATTGAAAGCGTGAACTGAAATATAGTTAATGCAAATGATATTTTATTGGACTGACCGTTTTCCAATCAATCTTTTTTCTGGGTGCACATAGCAGGCACCCACCTCTCTTTTCTGCTTACGACAATAATTTGCCACATGACCAATATAACTGCAATTATAACAACGAATTTCTTTTGTTCTTACATCAGGAACACGTTCTGTTTTTAATTTTGGCATACTCACTGAGTGAAACGATTCTAGCAAATGATTTTTGTTTTTAAAACACTTTAGTTGTGCATAAGACGGCAACATACAGTCAGGTATACCCTCGATGACATATTTCACAATTTCAGACACGTCTATCATTGCTTTGCTGGCCAATATTAATAGCCTATTTCCCACCTGCGAAAGAAAACATTCGACTTCCAATTTATATTGAAAACAACAATAAAATATGAAAATTTGTTTTTGTTTTCAATATAAATTATAAGTCGAACGTTTTCTTTCGCACGTGGGAAATAGGCCATAATTTTTCATGGAAATATTTCTCCAAAGACTCATCGGTTTTCCATTTTCTATTCTCAAATTTCTGCTCAAGGGTTAGCCGGCTTGAACGGTCCTCAAATAACAGCTTCATATCAGCAAGCAATTTTTCAATGGGAACTAACATTACATCTGGATAGGCATGTAACCATTTCAATGCTTTGTCTTTTAGCTTATTTAATATTTGCGCTCGCATATTATTGTCATCCAGATTATAAGTAGTTTTTATGTTCATTAGTTACGTTGACCATAGCTCGAAATTATCTCCGTTGCCGAAAAAATCAGAGAGAAAAGTTCCCTTTAGACGTATTTTTCAAGTCATTTGTTTCTGTCTCGATTTTTCAGTACGCTATTTTCCATTTTTAATATATCCATTTCTTTTCTTTTAATTTCCAGCTCACGCATCATTATTTCCATTTCTCTCTTCATTAGTTCATATTCTTTATTATAAAAACTGTTATCTTTGTTCTTTATACATTCTCCAACATTCGATATTTTTCATACTTTTCCATTTCATTTTTATTAGCTGTACTAATTTTCTCTTTTAGCTCTTTGAAATTTTTTCGAAGTTCAGTCATTTTAAAATCTTTGCTCATTTGTTCACTCATCTTTGCTATTTCGATTCCCATTTCTTTGTTGCTGCAAACGTTTTTACCGTTTTCACATACCATTGTTTCATATACACCATTTAGATCAATCGTTTGTATACCATTCATTTGTTTGCCATCAATTTTTTCACTCATTTTATATACATATTTGAATTTGTTCGTTTCTATCTGCAATTTTCTCTGTTTCAACTAAGCAATCGCAAGAGCCTTGTTTGCACACTATTTCACAGGCAGCTCCTTCTTTTATTTCTGCTGCCGCACTTTCCCGCATTTGTTCAATCAAACTTTCATTTGATTCTGGGAATTCCAACAGACGCAATATTAATTCATTTTTGTTGCCTATTGTTTTCTCACCTAATACACCAAGCATATCTTTCAACTGACGTACAGTAAATGAATTAAACAACTCTATCCGACATATTCAATTATATCCCACTTCTGATGTTGTAGTAAATCTTTCTTTATTTAATGAAAAGACAATGCTTCTTTTTTCTGTTTTTTATTTATTTGATCTTAACAGTTTGACTTCAATTCTAAGACTAAATTTATTTCTATTATCCTTTTTCTACTATACCGGCAGTTTACATTCTTTCTTTTATTTTTCATACTGTCCTTCATACCGAGTTGCCACAGAAGTAAATAAAATTAAAAAATGTTTGTGAATTTTAACATAGTGTCCACACCTGATAAATTTATATCATGATGAATATCAAATTGATATCATGATGAAAATTCATCACGTATAGACACAATTTATTAATATTATGGTAGCGTTATGATATAATCATCAGAGCTCATGGCCTGATGAATTCATCTTGATATCAAATGTCATTTTATGTGTTATTGAGCTTTTAACGTTTATTTATTAAAAAATTTTCGTTTAAAAAGGGCGACACAGCAATTATTTGTGACCAAGAAATTAAACAACACGCAAACTAGTTATTTTGGCAAGTATTTTTAAATATGCGTCTACCCCTTTGTGTTGATATTAATTAAAAAATGACAGTTGCTCTGCCGGCGTCATATTGCGAGGAATGATATAAAATCATCAGGTGTGGACACTATATAACATCTAATAGATTTTTTAAAGTAATTGCACCAGCATATAACAAGAAGAAACGGAATTGTGTAGTATTCTAGATTGTTAAATTCATTAACCGTACGACGTTCAGTGCTATATGATACCGTAAGTGCAGCATAAGGGACTGGCCAGAATCATGCAAATAACGTTAGATGTAGTGTTATAGAAATAATTGTATTTATTAATTTAATTGATTTAATATGTGTTACAAAAGTCAATTGAATTTACAAGTATCCAGCAAAAAAAAAAATCGGAACTACATTCAAAATATTCCATGTTTAAAAATACGACAAATTTTTTCGTAATTTAATTTTTGTTCAATAAACAAAAATTTTGTACATTTTACGAAAATATTTGTAGATTTCGTAATTCTACGAATTTCGTTAATTTACAAAAATTATTTCGTACAATTATTTTTGTATATTGGACAACATTTTTCGTTTATTTTATTGAACTTAAAAAAAATATTTTATAAAATTAGAAATTTCGTAAAATAAAAAATTTTGTTTTGTTATCATTTTCTTTGGAGTACAAAATTATTCTTAAATCTATACAAGTTTCGTGAATACTACGAATTTTTTTTTTTTTTTTTGAAATATAAGAATAAAAACTGTTGTTTTATTTTACTTTTCAACATTTTCCTCATTTATTTTCCTGTCATTGTATACAAATATTGTATCAAAAATTATTCAATACATATATTTCAATTAAAATAAAAAAATTTTGTAATAAAATATTACTTTTTTATATAGGAAGACAACTGGGACGAAGGACAAATCTCGTCCACGGCACAACAACAACGAAAAAGTAACATATCTTGTACTTGATAATTGGTTGATTGGTTGGATATTGGCTTGCATAAAGAGAGATGCATTTGTTTTTCCGTCGTTCATCGGCGTAGGTTAGGAAGGGTCGTGATATACCGCACCACCACTCTGAGACTGAATTGGATCCATTGTGATTTCATCGGCGTAAGAAATAGAAATAAGTCTATCGCAGAGCTCGTCATGCACGACAAATTTTGTTGGACGGTGGTGTGTTAATTTTCATATAAACAAATATGTTTTAATTTCCAAGACGAAATTCGTTGTTCGTCCCAGTTGAGTTCCCAGTTTAATTATTAAGTTTCAGTGCAAAATATGTATGTATGTATGTGCATGTGATGTATGAGGAATACAGAGGCTGCAACAATTCCTCTTAAAATATATTTTTCTTTCCATAATTATTACAGCCTGCAGATCGTATTGAAGGGCATAGATTCCTATGTTGTTCCTGAAGAAATAAAAGATGCACTCGTCCTCCAGGGGTTTAAGGTAAAAAATGTGTCCAATATAACAAATAGAGAGAAGATTCCCCAACCCCTATTTCGTGTTGAACTTAAGCCTAATGATATAAAATTGAAAAAAAAATGAGACGCATCCAATTTATAATTTTAAATACCTCTTGTACCGAAAAATCACAGTTGAAGAGCCACATAAGCGTTCAGGTCCCGTGCAGTGCCATAATTGCCAAGAATATGGCCATACAAAAACATACTGCAATTTACCCTCTGTTTGTGTTGTGTGCGACGAATTACATGGCACTGCTAGTTGCAATAAGCCAAAAGATCAAAGTGATAAAAAATTATCATGCATTGCCGTAGGCATTAGGAAAAATTATCATGCATGCCAAAGGCATTAGGAAAAATAATAATCATGTTTTGCCGTCGGCATTTGAAAAAAATAATAATCATGTTTTGCCCGGCATTAGGAAAAATTATCATGCATTGCCGTAGGCATTAGGAAAAATTAATAATCACTATTTCACCATTGGTATTAGGAAAAATCATTTTCATGATTTTCCTCGTCTGTATATACACACACAAAAACCGCCAAACTATGAACCGCCTTAATACATTCACACAAAATATTCCACACACAAACATCCACGGTCAGGCAGACAGACAGACAGACCGACAGACGGACAGACAGAGATACACTTAATGTAAACAAAAACTCCTAATGTAAACAAAAAACATCAAAGCGCCGCCGAAAACACAAATTTCCAAGAATTTAACAATTTTCAAATTTTAATTACCCAAATTTAACAATTTCAGCTTCTTATTAGTATTTATCAAGACACCAATACTAATAAATATTTTTAAAGCAGAAGAGCTGAAATATGTTAAATCGTGATCACAGTCACTGTTTAATTTCATTGCTGTTCTTTTTATTAGATTTTCTCAAAATAACAAAACTGCTACAAACAAAATACTGCTAAACTGTGATCACAGTCACAGTTTAAAAGAACAGCGATTTAGAAATCACGTTGACAAGAGCAACATTATCAAAAAATCACGCTATCGCTCATCACTAATGTCTATATACATTTCTTCAACCACACATTTTAAAAAGCCACAAACCTGTTATCTTATGCACAGATTTTCAAAAACCATTTGAGAATTCACAAATCATAATATATTTGAAAGTCACAAAAGTTATGTTTTTAATTTGCTGCTATAAACTATGATAGTAAACTCAACCTCTAGTTAGTTGCAACAACTGATTGAAAGTTTTTATTTTAATTTTAATATAGAAAGACAATTTTTTAGTTGCTAATACCAAAAGTTGGTAGTAAAATCCAATTCGTAATATTTTATTCGGTTGGGTTAACCAATCAGTTAATTAGTCATTACAAAAGCATACGCTCGGTTGATGCAATCAGTTCAAGTATTGTCACAATCATATCTTTGGTACAATTATGCCCTTATGGCAATGAACATGGATTGTTTTTTGGATTAACAGAAAATTGAAAGCGTGAACTGAAATATAGTTAATGCAAATGATATTTTATTGGACTGACCGTTTTCCAATCAATCTTTTTTCTGGGTGCACATAGCAGGCACCCACCTCTCTTTTCTGCTTACGACAATAATTTGCCACATGACCAATATAACTGCAATTATAACAACGAATTTCTTTTGTTCTTACATCAGGAACACGTTCTGTTTTTAATTTTGGCATACTCACTGAGTGAAACGATTCTAGCAAATGATTTTTGTTTTTAAAACACTTTAGTTGTGCATAAGACGGCAACATACAGTCAGGTATACCCTCGATGACATATTTCACAATTTCAGACACGTCTATCATTGCTTTGCTGGCCAATATTAATAGCCTATTTCCCACCTGCGAAAGAAAACATTCGACTTCCAATTTATATTGAAAACAACAATAAAATATGAAAATTTGTTTTTGTTTTCAATATAAATTATAAGTCGAACGTTTTCTTTCGCACGTGGGAAATAGGCCATAATTTTTCATGGAAATATTTCTCCAAAGACTCATCGGTTTTCCATTTTCTATTCTCAAATTTCTGCTCAAGGGTTAGCCGGCTTGAACGGTCCTCAAATAACAGCTTCATATCAGCAAGCAATTTTTCAATGGGAACTAACATTACATCTGGATAGGCATGTAACCATTTCAATGCTTTGTCTTTTAGCTTATTTAATATTTGCGCTCGCATATTATTGTCATCCAGATTATAAGTAGTTTTTATGTTCATTAGTTACGTTGACCATAGCTCGAAATTATCTCCGTTGCCGAAAAAATCAGAGAGAAAAGTTCCCTTTAGACGTATTTTTCAAGTCATTTGTTTCTGTCTCGATTTTTCAGTACGCTATTTTCCATTTTTAATATATCCATTTCTTTTCTTTTAATTTCCAGCTCACGCATCATTATTTCCATTTCTCTCTTCATTAGTTCATATTCTTTATTATAAAAACTGTTATCTTTGTTCTTTATACATTCTCCAACATTCGATATTTTTCATACTTTTCCATTTCATTTTTATTAGCTGTACTAATTTTCTCTTTTAGCTCTTTGAAATTTTTTCGAAGTTCAGTCATTTTAAAATCTTTGCTCATTTGTTCACTCATCTTTGCTATTTCGATTCCCATTTCTTTGTTGCTGCAAACGTTTTTACCGTTTTCACATACCATTGTTTCATATACACCATTTAGATCAATCGTTTGTATACCATTCATTTGTTTGCCATCAATTTTTTCACTCATTTTATATACATATTTGAATTTGTTCGTTTCTATCTGCAATTTTCTCTGTTTCAACTAAGCAATCGCAAGAGCCTTGTTTGCACACTATTTCACAGGCAGCTCCTTCTTTTATTTCTGCTGCCGCACTTTCCCGCATTTGTTCAATCAAACTTTCATTTGATTCTGGGAATTCCAACAGACGCAATATTAATTCATTTTTGTTGCCTATTGTTTTCTCACCTAATACACCAAGCATATCTTTCAACTGACGTACAGTAAATGAATTAAACAACTCTATCCGACATATTCAATTATATCCCACTTCTGATGTTGTAGTAAATCTTTCTTTATTTAATGAAAAGACAATGCTTCTTTTTTCTGTTTTTTATTTATTTGATCTTAACAGTTTGACTTCAATTCTAAGACTAAATTTATTTCTATTATCCTTTTTCTACTATACCGGCAGTTTACATTCTTTCTTTTATTTTTCATACTGTCCTTCATACCGAGTTGCCACAGAAGTAAATAAAATTAAAAAATGTTTGTGAATTTTAACATAGTGTCCACACCTGATAAATTTATATCATGATGAATATCAAATTGATATCATGATGAAAATTCATCACGTATAGACACAATTTATTAATATTATGGTAGCGTTATGATATAATCATCAGAGCTCATGGCCTGATGAATTCATCTTGATATCAAATGTCATTTTATGTGTTATTGAGCTTTTAACGTTTATTTATTAAAAAATTTTCGTTTAAAAAGGGCGACACAGCAATTATTTGTGACCAAGAAATTAAACAACACGCAAACTAGTTATTTTGGCAAGTATTTTTAAATATGCGTCTACCCCTTTGTGTTGATATTAATTAAAAAATGACAGTTGCTCTGCCGGCGTCATATTGCGAGGAATGATATAAAATCATCAGGTGTGGACACTATATAACATCTAATAGATTTTTTAAAGTAATTGCACCAGCATATAACAAGAAGAAACGGAATTGTGTAGTATTCTAGATTGTTAAATTCATTAACCGTACGACGTTCAGTGCTATATGATACCGTAAGTGCAGCATAAGGGACTGGCCAGAATCATGCAAATAACGTTAGATGTAGTGTTATAGAAATAATTGTATTTATTAATTTAATTGATTTAATATGTGTTACAAAAGTCAATTGAATTTACAAGTATCCAGCAAAAAAAAAAATCGGAACTACATTCAAAATATTCCATGTTTAAAAATACGACAAATTTTTTCGTAATTTAATTTTTGTTCAATAAACAAAAATTTTGTACATTTTACGAAAATATTTGTAGATTTCGTAATTCTACGAATTTCGTTAATTTACAAAAATTATTTCGTACAATTATTTTTGTATATTGGACAACATTTTTCGTTTATTTTATTGAACTTAAAAAAAATATTTTATAAAATTAGAAATTTCGTAAAATAAAAAATTTTGTTTTGTTATCATTTTCTTTGGAGTACAAAATTATTCTTAAATCTATACAAGTTTCGTGAATACTACGAATTTTTTTTTTTTTTTTTGAAATATAAGAATAAAAACTGTTGTTTTATTTTACTTTTCAACATTTTCCTCATTTATTTTCCTGTCATTGTATACAAATATTGTATCAAAAATTATTCAATACATATATTTCAATTAAAATAAAAAAATTTTGTAATAAAATATTACTTTTTTATATAGGAAGACAACTGGGACGAAGGACAAATCTCGTCCACGGCACAACAACAACGAAAAAGTAACATATCTTGTACTTGATAATTGGTTGATTGGTTGGATATTGGCTTGCATAAAGAGAGATGCATTTGTTTTTCCATCGTTCATCGGCGTAGGTTAGGAAGGGTCGTGATATACCGCACCACCACTCTGAGACTGAATTGGATCCATTGTGATTTCATCGGCGTAAGAAATAGAAATAAGTCTATCGCAGAGCTCGTCATGCACGACAAATTTTGTTGGACGGTGGTGTGTTAATTTTCATATAAACAAATATGTTTTAATTTCCAAGACGAAATTCGTTGTTCGTCCCAGTTGAGTTCCCAGTTTAATTATTAAGTTTCAGTGCAAAATATGTATGTATGTATGTGCATGTGATGTATGAGGAATACAGAGGCTGCAACAATTCCTCTTAAAATATATTTTTCTTTCCATAATTATTACAGCCTGCAGATCGTATTGAAGGGCATAGATTCCTATGTTGTTCCTGAAGAAATAAAAGATGCACTCGTCCTCCAGGGGTTTAAGGTAAAAAATGTGTCCAATATAACAAATAGAGAGAAGATTCCCCAACCCCTATTTCGTGTTGAACTTAAGCCTAATGATATAAAATTGAAAAAAAAATGAGACGCATCCAATTTATAATTTTAAATACCTCTTGTACCGAAAAATCACAGTTGAAGAGCCACATAAGCGTTCAGGTCCCGTGCAGTGCCATAATTGCCAAGAATATGGCCATACAAAAACATACTGCAATTTACCCTCTGTTTGTGTTGTGTGCGACGAATTACATGGCACTGCTAGTTGCAATAAGCCAAAAGATCAAAGTGATAAAAAATGCAGTAATTGTGGAGGTAATCACACCGCTAACTACAGAGGTTGTCCTGTGTACTCTTTCGTAAAGAAGACTATAGTGCAAAAACCTAAATTAGCTCCAGCTCAATCAGCAAACGCTTACTCTGCCACTTTTGCGCAAATGAGCCAACCAGTTACTTCCGTGTATCGTATGCAGATGCTGCTAAGACAAATTCAATTCCCACACAAAATGTTTCCCCGCCAAATAATTCAAAAAATACTGACGCAAGCTTTAATTTTAATCGCCTTGAAGCTACTATTGAAAATCTGGTGCAAACTATAAACAATTTTACAACAAATATGACTAGTATGATGCAAGAAATGCTGCGAATGCAGAATACTCTGCTTCAAGCATTAATTAATAAGCCATGAACACGTTAACAATATGTTTCTGTAACACAAACGGCATTCGCCTTCATAAAAATGAACTTAAGCACTTCCTCACGGAAAAAAATATTGATATAATGTTAGTATCTGAGACTCATTTGACTTCGAGAAGTCTTTTTAAAATTTATGGCTACACTATATATGATACAAAGGACCCTAGAGGAAGGGCTTGCGGTGGATCAGCAATTCTAATAAAGTCAAGACTCAAGCACTTACAAGCAACAAATATTGGCATTGAAAGTTTTTGTACAAATTTTGTTATATCATCAATTTACTCCCCTCCCAGATTTTCAATCACTGAGAATCAATATGAGGATTTCTACAAATCCCTTGGACCTTGTTTTGTAGCAGCTGGCGACTACAATGCTAAGCATACGTTCTGGGGTTCGCGTCTTATTACCCCCAGAGGTCGAGCATTGTTCAACAGTATTTCAAAAATGGGCTTGGATGCCAATTCGAGTGGGGAGCCCACTTATTGGCCTACTGACATACAAAAAATTCCGGATGTTATAGATTTTGGCGTCATAAAAAGTATCTCAAGGGATTTAATTCAAGTTCAAGCTTCTCTTGATCTCTCGTCCGATCACTCTCCGACGATCATTACAATTTGTAGTCCATTAAGAAGTAACTTACCTGACCCATATGTGAAGATGATCAATCATGTTAATTGGCTGGGGTTCAAAAAATATCTCAGTAGTCATTGTACGGAAAACATTACGCTTAGAACATCCGATGATATTGAATCTAACATTGCCAATTTCAGCGAGAATATTAAACAGGCTGCTGAACATGCCACTATCTCCCATCCGCAGACTGGGTTTAATAAAATTTATTCTACAGACATTGAACGTCTCGTACGTGAAAAAAGAAGAGCTAGAAGGGAATGACAACAGCACAGATCACCCCAAAATAAAATCAGATTTAAAGAGTGTACTAAACGACTCCAAGAGTTGCTTGCATCTGAAAAAACTGCATCTCTTAAAAATTGTCTGGAAGGTCTTGATGTCATACCAGCGTCTAATTACTCTTTGTGGCGCGCTGCTAGAAAGCTTAAAACACCCATTGAGTATAAGCCACCTCTACGCACATCTACCAGTAGTTGGGCAAAAAGCGATACTGAAAAAGGTAAAATATTTGCTGAGCACTTAAAATCCGTTTTTACGCCAAACATATGTACTGGTGTTGCTGATTTGCCGAATGTAGTCGCTCTACTCCCTCAACACATAAAGTTTAAGACGCGTGATTTACAAAAATTAATTGCCGAACTCAACCCGAAGAAAGCTCCGGGTATTGATGGAATTAGTAACCAGATGCTGATGAACTTGCCTCGTATTGCAATGAGAATCCTGTTATTAATTTTTAATGCCATTTTACGACTGGAGTATTATCCACAGCCGGAAGCTTGCCAAGGTTAAAATGATTCCAAAGCCGGGCAAAGATCTAACCAAGGCTGAGTCATATAGGCCAATAAGTCTACTATCAACTATGTCAAAGCTTTTCGAAAAACTGCTCAAAACAAAATTGTCCCCAATTATAATTAGTAGTGGGTGCATACCAGATCATCAATTTGGTTTTAGAAGTCAGCATAGCACCATTGAATAAACTCACAGATTGGTTCAATTTATAAGAAGAACATTTGAGGAAAAAAAGTATTGTTCTGTGCTCTTTATTGACGTTTCCCAGGCATTTGATAAAGTGTGGCATGAAGGCCTAATTTTAAAATTGAAGACTTACTCACCAATAAACATTTTAAATCTTTTGGAAAGTTACATTATTTCCCGTAAGTTCACTGTTGTGGAAGGAGACTTTACGAGTAGGCCTGAAACTATTTCATCCGGTGTGCCACAGGGGAGCATACAGGGACCAGTTTTATATTTGATTTATACTTGTGATATGCCTGTGAGCAGTAGTATCCATACTTCCACATTTGCCGACGATACAGCCTGCCTTAGTATGCACGAAACCCCTGATGAGGCATCCCGCAAACTCCAGGAACACATTAGCCAGATGGAGCTTTGGTTGAACTTATGGAGAATTAAAGTCAATGAACAAAAGTGTGTCCATATAACGTTCATCCTAAGAAGAGATACTTGCTCCCCCATTCGGATTAACAATCAAGTTGTTCCTCAACATTCACATGTGAAATATCTTGGTATACACCTTGATCGACGACTTACATGGAAACACCACATTGATTCTAAGCTATCACAAATGAAACTTAAATTAACCCAGGTACATTGGCTGATTGATTGGTAGAAATTCAACACTTAGCCTAGACTGCAAACTTTTGATTTACAAGTCGCTTTTAAAGCCAATATGGTGTTACGGAATTTAACTATGGGGCACTGCTTCAGCTTCAAATGTAGAGAAAATTCAACGAAAGCAAAATAAAATTTTACGCATGATAACATCGGCTCCATGGTACATCAAAAATTCAAATATACATTGCGATTTGAATATGCCACTAGTGACTGAAGAAATTGTAAAATACGCAGGCAAATATCTAACAAAACTCGAGTCACATCCTAATCCGCTTGCTCGTAATATTTTGAACTTTACTGGACACATCCGCTTAAAAAAGAGAGATACACGGGCTCTAATATTCAACACTCTAGGTGATGAAGCTGCTTGAAAACACTTTTTTTCTTTTTGTTGCTTATCACTACTTATGTATTATTAATAACTATCACTAAGCTTATGTCCGACATTGGTCGGGCCTAATAATTTTTTTATAGATTTAAAATTTGAATACTTATTGTTAGTTCATATTTGAAGATACAATAAATAAAAAAAATCCATAAAAAAAATTACAACCTTCAATTCCAAGAATTACAGTTTTTTCCACAAAATTATTTTTTAATTTTTTTGCAGCTTTTTATATTTTACAGATTTTAGGTTTATACAAAATTTCGTATATTACACAAAATTTCTTTTCATTATTCACGAATTTCTTTTGTAAAATAAGCATTACGTTTCGTAAAATTACAGAAAAAAATTTGTAAAAATACAAAATTTTGTTATTTGCAGACAAAAAGTATTTCGTAAAATATACAAGTATCATTTCTACTATCTACGAAGCATTTCGTACCCTAAAAACAACGAATATTTTCGTAAAATAAACCACATTTTTCGTTTATTTTGCCTATGAAATATTTTGAGTGTAGTTCCAAAGGTTTATCACTTTCATTGCATACCAATCACTACAGGTGCTGAATTTAATATTCCAAGGTTGTTGCTTATATCAAAAATTGTTCGAGGCACCCTTTAAACCACATACCATTCAGTTATTCGGATCAGTTCCGTCCTATGACAACTATGTGTTAAATTCATTGATGTTTCACCAGAAATAGAACTACTTGGAGCTGAATTCATCAACAATTGTTTGGTGAAATAGGCAGCCTTGGTCTAAATCAATGGTCACCAAGAAGAGAAAATGCTTAAAAGCAGAACAGCACTAATACATGTTTAGTGCTGTTCCACTCAAAAAAATCGATCTTGTAAATGTTTAATTAGGTATATGAAATATATTTGTATGCGTTAATTTGATATGAATGAACGTTTGTATGTAGTGGTGCCTAAGACTGTATGTACTAGGTTTTTTCAATTTCTGGATGCATACTAGACATTCAGCATCTACAAAAGTATTTAAGCCAAATAAAAAATAATTTTTCAGCTCTATATTTCACATATATTTTTTTTTCTTTTTTATAGCAATAAAAAGTGCTGTTATAAAATGATTTAAATTATGTAGATAATTTCTTTTATATAAATAATATAGAAAAAAAGATTAAATCATTTTGGTGGGGTTTGAATACCCTCGGTGTATTTTTTTCATAAAATCACAACTATGTGATTGATGGTTTTATTTGAACGTCTACTGGACACTTTAAAGTATTAACCACATTCACTACAGCAAGCTCACGTCTTCAAAATGTCAAGGATAGAATATAGGTGTTTTTACTTGTATGAGAATGATTATTTTGATGACAGCAAAGTAATACGGCAGCAGGTTGAATAAATGATATCTTTCAATTCTTCCATATGATTTAACAGAAAGAACATACCGAAGTTGATATATATATAGTACATAGTATATATAGCACTCGTAACTACATTTTATAAAAGTAACGTGGCACCACTGAAATATCTATTTTTACTTGAATATTAGGTGCTGATGATGCTGGTGCAGTCTCCAAAACAATTAAGCTGGCTACGAGGCGATAAATGCAGCGGCATTTGAAGTCGTGTCTTCGTGTAGCCTGCTGTGGTGAATGTGTAGCTGACTTAAGCTAATGTCGGAATTGCATGAAATGTCTCTCAAATGCTTAATCAATTCAGGTGATGGCCACAAAGTACTTCCATGAACTTACCTGCACATCTACATACGTACACAAATATTTATAATGTCACAGGTAAAAATTTAAGCATTTTTCTGCTATTCAAATAAACCTACATACTACATATGTACATACTTTATTATGACCTCTGAATGCTGTTATTGAATATTTTTTTAATTAAAAACTTACGGCAATAAGTGTAATAAAAAACTGAAGTTGGTTGACATTAAAAATCGACACATAATATAGTTTTAACACACGATTACATACTAGCGTGATTTTTAATGTAAAATTGTATGGCAAAGCACGATAACGCCATGATCAATTTTGCCACTTATGCTAATTTCATGCCAGTTTTTAATTACATATACATAATGTCGTTACTGCGTACGTTTCCAACATATAAAAGTAAGTATCAAAAATATAATTTGTTCAACACAATGATAATAAAAATTAGTCACATAAAGTTAAACAAATTTCTCCACTGCAGGTACCACTATCACAATTTTTTAATAGTTTTTCATATTTTTTAAATTTGTTTTCAAAGAATTTTTTTACTAAAATATTTTTCATATTGAAATTTTTTAAAATTTTTTTTAATCAGAAATAATTTTTAGTCAGGCTTGAGTTCAGTAATTTCAATTCTTTTTATTGAATGAAATATTTTATTAATTAATGTGAGTTTCTAAAGAAGAGAAGAAAAATTAAATTAGACTTTTAAGCTGGGGGAAATACCGATATTTTTCTGTGCAGCAACGCACTTCATCAGCACCCTAGTCTATCTACTTGGGTAGAGATTGTTATTAACATCAGCTATTTAACGTAAATTCTAATGAAACGGAATGTGAGAAATGATTGTTGTGTACAATTATTGATTTACCTTTGATAAATACATATGTAAGTATCACTATTTATTTCCCCTGTTTTTCCACTTTTTCATTTTTCTATTTAGGTTAGCACGAAGTTATATTACTCTACCTACGTATGTTTAACTATTCTTGCTTATCTTTTACGATCATCACATTAATTATTTTTCCTTATTCGATGTACCGTCGGTACATGCATATAAGTATTATAGTAGTGGATATTATGTTACTTTTGTTGTTGCATTCTACCGTTTATTTGGTTTTCGAACATTAGTGATTGCCAAGTGAACAGTGATTGCCAGGTGAACATATTTTTGTCTTGTGCCCATGATGAATTGAGACATTTTTAGATTTTTAATTGAACTATAGTGAATTTTTAATCAGAAATAATTTTTAGTCAGGCTTGAGTTCAGTAATTTCAATTCTTTTTATTGAATGAATTCCCGCCCAATGCAAACTAATACAAAATATTTTTTAATTTCATGATATCGATTAAATAATAACGTATTATGAACATTCAGCCTTATTTATAAAACTTAAAAAGGCTTTTTAAGAAAAATTGTGTATGAAAATTGATTTTAAAAAACCTTTCTAAAGACTTTAAGGGCCATTATTACAACTTAAAGATAGTTAAAAGTAGGATCTTATCGGACGTATAAAAACTTTATCATTTGCCAAATTTTGCTTTAACCTAAAGTGAGCGATAAATTACAGGCAAGTTTACCCTACCTGGTAAATTAAATCCAATTTGCAATAATGGAAAGCTTTTTATACGTCCGATAAAATCCTACTTTTAGCTAACTTTAGGTTGTAATACATTATTACTGCGGCAATAATAACCACCCGACGATTAGTCAAAAAAATAATACTTCAGTTCTTTATATATTAGTAACGCATAAATACAAATATTATATGTAAATGCAAAGCCAAATGCATCGATTTAACGCAAAAAAAACAAATTATATTATTAAAAAAATCTTACAAAATATTTTTTAAAAAGTAAGTATGATGTACAAAATCGAATACAATTTCATTCGGGTTTTCAAATAATTTTTTATTTTATTAAATAAATTTTTATTATCTTGAAGTAATGCGACCTAATTTAAAAAATATGAGCTTCTGACTTAGTAGGAAAACAGATAAACATTTTTATGAAGTAAACGCAAAAGGATATGAAAAATTATCACAATATGTTTTATTCGAATGAAATGAGTATTTGAATATCCAGCTTTTCTCGATTCGTTTTGATTGTATGTGCATCCCTAAAATTTTTTTGTATATTTCGATTTATTTTAATATTTTTTTGTGGATTTTGCTATGTATTTCGAATCAGTTGGATAATTTGGTGATGTTTTCCATCACATGACAGAAATAATAAATTTAAGATAAGAGCGAGCACTTCTAGCTTCATTTTCAGATGTAACGTGGATCAATATGTGCTATTTTAATAAAAACATTTGATGTACAAAACACACATTTTGGAAATATCAACTCAGAGTAGTCTTAACAAACGTGGGTACCTACTTAAGAATTTTGATATATTTTTTTTAGAATACAACTTTACTTAACATTGCTTGGAAAAGCTTTGTTAAGTTTTTTTTTGCATACGACCCCAAGACTTTAGTACAGAATAAGCATTAACATAATCGTTCTTTTTACCAAAGAGAATCTGTAATTATCTTGTAAGTTTTCTTTTATTTCCTTGCGCATTTCTGTTTTTACTTTTACGAATTGTTGTAGAATTAAATTTTGAAAGTCGCGTTCCGCTTTTGGCAAATAAAGGCCTCTAAGTCTCAGAGCACATGTGTACCAGATGTAAACTCGGGCTTAGTTGTTGTATAGTTTTAGCTATTTTGCTACATACAAACTAAAATTTCCATAACAAACTAATAAAAAATCCCGGGAATTCCCGCACAAATTTCCCGGAATTTTTTTCCCGGAAAATGTGCGGGATCCCGGGAAATTTTTCCCGAGAAATCCCGTATGAAAAACACTACCCCCAAACCATAGCGTTACTGCCCCGGAATTGCATTAAGTTAGTATGAGTAGTAAAATATGCTTAAGAATTTTGAGGAATAAGTTAATTCGTACCGAGTATGAACATCATCCGGCTGCAACGGTTCTATCCTTGTTGGTTTTAAAACAATAGAAAACTTTGATACTTTTAGTTATACCTTTTAATAAGGGCCCAGCAAAAAAAGTGAGGAAAAAGAAGTAGAAAAGGCACCACATCTACTGAATCAAAGCACTTCACATTTAGTTAAAAACCAATGAATCTTACATTGACGTGTCATTGGAAGGAAGTGGTACGCTTTTTAGAGCTGGCAAACTATCGATAGTATCGATGGTTTTGTTTGTATTTGACTATCGATAGTTTTATCTCGATAGCGATACTATCGTTGAAAAAATTTATTACCAAATTGTCAACAAACTCGCTAAAATTTAACATATTAGTTGTCTTCTATTGAAAATACATAAGTACATATCGCTCTATTAATATAATAATGTCATAACTCAAAAAATTAATTTATTCAGTTAATAATACAGAATGCCCCAGCAATTCATATATCATCTTGTGTAAAAAAATTCACGCAATGGCGTTCAAGCTCACCTCTTGATAGAAGAAAGCTTTATTAATATATCCACTGAGTTGTATGTAAATTGAAAACTTAACACATTTTTTTCAAAACTAGTTTTGTTTGAGTTATAATAATGAATAAATGAGCGATATGTATTGAAAAATTAAAATCAGCATTCCTAATAGCATGATCACACTGACAACAAATATCGAGGTTTGGTCTCACTCACATTCACGATTCGCGCTCGAATATTGATTGAAATATAAAAAATTTTGTGAGCGAACCATTTTGTTCCATTCTGAATCTTACTGAATTTTTGATAACAAATTATCGCTAATTTATCTGAATTGACTATTAAATCAAAATTATTACATTCATACGAGTATGTACATATCGTCACCTTAAATGCAAACGTATGTAACTACACTTTTATATTTTTGCAGGAGAAACAAAAAAAAACGTTACAAAATCAATAACAATAAAGTATTCTTGAAAATTTTCGGCGAAATTTACTTGTATTTAGTATGGCTGCTTATATCTTTTTTAACATTTATTTCCTTTTTATGTATCTTTAAGCTTTTATGTTAGTTACGTTCCTTGCAATAAAAAATAGAAGCATTCGCAATTACGTCCGTTTGAATTTCTTTAATAAAATCGCAATTTTTCATCGCAGAGATCTAAATATTTGCGTGAAGATGTAGTTTGATAAAATGAACTATAATCAATCAAAAACTCGATTTCGAATTTTTGTGTATTTACGTCTTTTTGCATTTAAGGTGACGATATGTAGGTATGTTTTTGTAAACAAAAAAAAAAGATATGTGCTTAAAATTGAAAAATTAGAATAAAATTAAACATAAAATTAATTATTTTAGGCCTTATTCAGAAAAAAATAATTTAAGTTTAAAAAACGTTTAACACACAAATTTTCATACAAAGTTTTTTGTGTAAACCATTTGTAAACCAAAATTATTTTTTCTGAATAAGGCAGTTATAATTTTTACCTAATTTTTTTAACCATATCCGTATGTCAACACTTAAAACAAATGTTCGTGTTGGCGTGTTAACATAGTGTTAAATAATTCGATACTATCCATAGTATCGATAGTTTTTCAACAAACTATCGAAAATATCGAATGGCGTGACTATCGATAGTTTGCCAGCTCTATCGTTTTTTAAATTTTTTAAACTCAATAAAATCATGTTTTTGGTGCTATAAAAGTTGAAATTCCGGAGTGAAAATAATTCACTTCACAAAAGTAGTTAAAAAGTGGTTTTTATTCAGTGATGAAAATCACTTGTACATATATATACCCAGCTAAAAAAAATTATATATGGTCCATATATTTTTAATATACCAATGTATATAACTATATATGAATATGTATGAATTCATGTATGGAAATGTATGGGATTATAATTTTTTTTTTAATACATGTTTTTATTTATTGTATCTTCAAATATGAACTAACAATAAGTATTCAAATCTTAAATCTAGAATATAATTATTAGGCCCGACCACTGTCGGACATAAACTTAGTGATAGTTATAAATAATACATAAGTAGTGATAATCAAAAAGGAAAAAAAAATTATTTTCAAGTAGTCCCATCTGGAGTGTTGAGTATAAGAGCCCTTGTGTCCCTCTTTTTTAAGCGGGCGTGTCCAGTAAAGTTCAAAATATTACGAGCAAGCGGATTAGGATGTGATTCGAGTTTTGTTAAATATTTGCCTGCGTATTTTCCAATTTCTTCAATCACTAGTGGCATATTCAACTCACGATGTATATTTGAATTTTTGATATACCATGGAGTCGAAGTTATCATACGGAAAATTTTGTTTTGCCTTCGTTGGATTCTCTCGACATTGGAAGCTGAAGTAGTGCCCCATAGTTGAATTTCGTAGCACCATATAGGTTTCAAAAGTGACTTGTATATCAAAAGTTTGCCATCTAGACTGAGAGTTGAATTTCTATCAATCAACCAATGTACCTGAGCTAATTTTAGTTTCATTTGTGTTAGTTTAGAATCAATGTGTTGTTTCCATGTAAGCCGTCGATCAAGGTATATACCAAGGTATTTTACATGTGAATGTTGAGGAACAATTTGATTATTGATTCTAATGGGGGAACAAGTATCTTTTCGTAGAGTAAATGTTACCTGCGCACACTTCTGCTCATTTACTTTAATTCTCCATAACTTTAACAATGGTTCCAGTTGGGTAATATGTTCCTGAAGATATCGGGATGCCTCGTGAGGGTTTTCGTGCATGCTAAAGAAGGCTGTATCATCGGCAAAAGTAGATGTATGGATTTTAGTGCTAACAGGCATATCACAAGTATAAATCAAATACAAAACTGGTCCCAGTATACTGCCCTGTGGCGCACCGGCAGAGATAGATTCGGGAACACTCATGAAGTCTCCTTCTACAACAATGAATTTCCGGGATAGAATATAACTTTCCAATAGCTTTAGAAAATTTATTGGTAGATATGTCTTCAATTTTAAAATTAGGCCTTCATGCCATACTTTATCAAATGCCTGAAAAACATCAATAAAGAGAGTAGAACAACACTTTTCTTCAAATGTTCTTCTTATAACTTGAACCAATCTATGCGTTTGTTCAATGTTACTATGCTGACTTCTAAAACCAAATTGATGGTCCGGTATGCACCCACTATCAGTTAAAATTGGGGACAATTTTGTCATGACCAGCTTTTCGAAAAGCTTTGATATTGGTGATAGTAAACTTATTGGCCTGTAAGACTCAGCTTTGGTAAGATCTTTGCCCGGCTTTGGAATCATTTTGACCTTGGCAAGCTTCCAGCTGTGTGGATAATACTCTAGTCGTAATATGGCATTACAAATAAATAGTAAGATTCTAGTTGCAGTGCGAGGCAGATTCATCAGCATCTTGTTACTAATTCCATCAATACCTGGAGCTTTCTTCGGGTTGAGCTAAGCAATTAGTTTATGTACATCACGCATCTTAAACTTTATGGGTCGCGGGGGTAGAGCAACTACACTAGGCAAATCAGCAACTCCAGTACATGTATTTGGGGTAAATACGGATTTTAAATGCTCAGCAAATATTTTGCCTTTTTCAGTATCGCTTCTTGCCCAATCACCGGTCGAAATGCGCAGAGGTGGTTTAAACTCAACGGGTCTTTTAAGCTTTTTAGTAGCGCGCCACAAGGAGTAATTAGATGCTGGTGTGACATTGAGACTTTCAAGATAATTTCTAAGAGATGCAGTTTTCTCAGATGCAAGCAACTCTTGGAGTCGTTTCGTGCACTCTTTAAATCTAATTTTATTTTGGGGTGATCTGTGCTGTTGCCATTCTCTTCTAGCTCTTCTTTTTTCACGTACGAGACGTTCAATGTCTGTAGAATAAATTTTATTAAACCCAGTCTGCGGATGGGAGGTAGTTTCATGTTCAACAGCCTGTTTAATATTCTCGTTGAGATTGCCAATGTTAGATTCAATATCATCTGGTGTTATTAGCTTAATATATTCCGTACAATGACTACTAAGGTATTTTTTGAACCCCAGCCAATTAACACGATTTATCATCTTCATATATGGTTGAGGTAAGTCACTTCTTAGTGGGTTACAGATTGTCACGATAGTGGGAGAGTGATCGGACGAGAGATCTAGAGAAGCTTCAACTTGAACTAAATCCCTAGAGATATTTTTCATGACGCCAAAATCTATGACATCCGGAATTTTTTGTATGTCAGTAGGCCAATAAGTGGGCTTCCCACTCGAAATGATGTCCAAGTCCAGTGTGTTGAACAACGCTCGACCTCTGGGTGTAATAAGACGCGAACCCTAGAACGTATGCTTTGCATTGTAGTCGCCAGCTGCTTCAAAACACGGTCCAAGGGATTTGTAGAATTTCTCGTATTGATCCTCAGTGATTGAAAATCTGGGGGGGGGGGGGAGTAAATTGATATCGCGAAATTTTTACAAAAATGTTCAATGCCAATATTTGTTGCTTGAAGATGTTCTGCACATATGTTGTCAAGAATATAGTGCTTGAGTCTTGACTTTATTAGAGTTGCTGATCCATTGTTAATTAATGTTTGAAGCAGAGTATTTAGCATTCGCAGTATTTCTTGCATAATGCTAGTCATATTTGTTGTAAAATTGTTTATAGTTTGCACCAGATTGTCAATAGTAGCTTCAAGGCGATTAAAATTAAAGCTTGCGTCAGTATTTGTTGAATAATTTGGCGGGGAAACATTTTGTGTGGGAATTGAATTTGTCTTAGCAGCATCTGCATTTATGCAAAAGTGGCAGAGTTTGATTGAGCTGGAGCTAATTTAGGTTTTTGCACCATAGTCTGCTTTACGAAAGAGTACACAGGATAACCTCTATAGTTAGCGGTGTGATTACCTCCACAATTACTGCATTTTGTATCACTTTATGTTTTTGACTTATTGCAACTAGCAGTGCCATGTAATGCGCCGCACACAACACAAACAGTAGGTAAATTGCAATAAGTTTTCGTATGGCCATATTCTTGACAATTATGGCACTGTACGGGCCCAGAACGCTTGTGTGGTTCTTGAACTGATATTTTTCGGTATAACTGGTATTTTAAGCTATAAATTGGGTGCGTCTCATTTTTTTTTCAATTGTATATCATTAGGCTCAAGCTCAACACGAAATAGGGGTTGGGGAATCTTCTCCCTATTTATTATATTGGACACATTTTTACCTTAAACCTTTGGAGGACGAGTGCATCTCTTATTTTTTCGGGAACAACATAAGAATCTATGCCCTTCAATACGATCTGCAAGCCTTTAGCGCTCTTAAGCTTGTATGTGTAGAAGCTTGTTTTATTTTTTTTAAATTCAGCAACCATTTTGCGGAAATCTTTTTCGTCATAAATTTGAATTTTAGTTTTATCGATGTTGCCGCGTTTTATTGGAACAATATGAAATTTATTCTCACCAATGACAGAGATTAATTTTTTGATAACAGCGTTTGAATTTTTGCTCTCAAATAGATTGGTGGCGGCTTGGATGTTTTCTTCGAGGATACCTCTGGTTTGTCGTTGTCATCTTGCAAAATTTTAAAGCGGTTTTGGCGATTAGTTGAAGCTGCGCTGTTATCCCTAGACATTTTTGGAGCAGATTAAATTTTTGAAGAATTCGGGGTTCGCCCGGCAAAACTATTATATATGAACTAATATATAGACAATATATGAAATGTATTATAATATATGAGCTAAAAAAGCTTGGATTTTATCACTGGTGAATTGGAAATCTATTAGCAAATAGATACGGTATGCAAAGTTTGTATCCGTACCCTCAACGTTTAAAAAAGAAAAACTTAAACTTTTGTTACAAAAAAGAACTATCGTTTTGTGATTTTACACATTGTGGGCCTATTTAATATATCAAATAATCAAAAGGATAATCCAGTTATTAATTTTATAGAAAAAACAGAATTCTTTAGATAAGAAACAAAGTTCATATTACTGCAAAAAATTATATTGAAAATATTGTTAGACGGATTATTTTTTCTTTTATAATTAATTGCATTATTTTTTAATCTGATTTCTTAAATTAAATTTTATTTACGAATATGAGTTTTTTGTTTTTTAAATAATTGATCCACCTTTTGACTTAAAATGATGAATGAAATGACTTTTAGTTCGTTTTTCATTATTTGTCCAGATATTAAATTTATTGCACAGCAGTGCGCTTATGTGAATCAAGAGAGTATGAATATGAACTTTGCATACTGTAGAGGGAATATTTACACATGCATGTATGAAAATGTATGAATATATATATAATCCGAACCATATACATATGGGATATCATATATAGCTGGGTATATGTATTTATATATATGTATATATATATATATATATATATATATATATATATATATATATACACATATATTTTTTCTTTTCAAACCATATATGGTTGTTATTTTATTCATGATATAAATATAGAAGGTACTTTCATTTTCTTATTTTTTCTTGACATTCACCATCTGACAAGTATAAGTATTGTGAAGTTTCCGGTAAAATCGTGCAACCGTATTAATTTAATATTTCCCCCTCTGTTTCCTGTTTTTTTTTGAAAATTTTATTAAAAAATTATTTCAAAATTGTTTTTATAAAATACAGAATGTATAAATTAAACAATTAATGTCCAAATTGTGTTCGATGGTTGTATCGTCTTGTCTATGGACGAAAAAAAAGAAGCAGAATCTTTAAAACAATTATTAGTTATTGTCTATGCTAGAAGGTTGGTGTATTTGGTTATGATTTTATTCCAAACATTATATCCAACACATATTTTTTCATATATTTTTCAAACTATTGTATGACGCAATTTACACTGTGCCTTTTCTGCTTGCCTGTGCAGGCAGGCATTTTTAGTTAATTGGTGAGAGGGGGTGAGAAGCTTGTGGTGTAGAACAAAAGTCACGAAATGAAAATTCGAGGGGATTTATGACATTACTTTTTGCCTCTTTCGTATTCTCAGCATTAAACGTATATATAAATGCCAAAAAGGCATGAATAAAAAAGGCTTAATGAATATGTGTGTGACTTTTCGTAGGGGTTTCAAAAGAAGATTGTCAATGCAAGGCAGGCTAAAAAGGCATAGTGTGAATAGCGACTATAATACTTTCATTTACTTTTTATGTTTTAAAAACATGGTAATAATATTTTTTATTTTTCATTATCAAAGACAACAACCATTTTTGAAGCAAATAATTTAGAGAATTCAAAAACAAGAACTCAAAAGTATTTTCAAACCAAAAAACATCCTAAATCTTCTTACACACAAAAAAATATAAGAGGTAATATTAACTAATGGCATTTTCTTTTCTGGAAAAAAATGTTACACTTATTACACTTTTCAATGAAAATTCGCAATAACATGATTTTCTGAAATATACATTTTATTAGGAATTATTGTATCATCCCTTGCAAACTTAAATTTTTTCTTTAAACGAACGCTAAATTATATTTTTTTGAATAAAAAGTTAAAAAATGTTACACTTTTTCCAGAAAAGAAAACGACATAAGCTTGCATATGTAACTTTTTTTTATATGAAAGTAAAAAACTTGGGTTTTATTAAATATGCAGTTAGGTAATTTGTACATTACACATTACCTAAAATCCAAGTTAATATAAACTAATGCAATAGGGTACATACATACATATATTTTTCGAAATTATTTTTATTGAAATGTTTTCTATTTGATTGTCAAAAGTAAATTTTTGAGCAAGAAGGTATGTATATATTAAATTTTTAAATTTATGTAAAATAATTATTTTTAATTATTATAGATAAACTAGCTGAGCCCGGCAAACGTCCTCACTCTTCCTTGGTTTCCGTTTTTACTTTTTAATGGTACGTATGGTGTTTCCGTCGGAAGCTGCAGGCGACCTATACCTTCGCATAGGAAGATCCCCATCCCAATTTTTAATGGCCAACACCAACTCAGAGCTGCTTTACGATTGCCGGCAAACGTGGTCTTATGACAGGAACACAACTGGGACGAACGAAGAATTTCGTGGGCGGTGGCGAATTCGTCGATAATAATTCGCTACGAATAAATAACGGCTCTTATAATCGATAAAGTTGCTGATTGTTTGTGCACAAAGAAAGAAAATTATTTTTTCGTCAGCTTAAAGAAAAATAAATATATCGAAGAGTTCATCACGCACGATGAGTTTCGTTTTACGGCAGTGTTGTGTTAATTTGCATATGCATGAATGTGTTTTATTTTTTATGACAAAAGCTCGCTACGAAAGTTTCGTCGTTCGTCCCAGTTGTGTTCCTATTACCTTCAGATGTTTTATTTTTGTGGCGTTTCTTTTTTCGATTTTATATATACTATGTATGTATGTAGATAGATAAATTAATAAATAAATAATAAATTTTTTTTTTTAATTCAAAAATTCTTTAAATCCATGACAATTATCGAATTATAAATAGTTAATTTAACTAAAATCCATGATAATTTGTCGCATTATACATATATGTATAAATTTACTTTGCTATTTAGATAATTCACAGAAAACAAAAGTATGAATTTACCTAGTCGTTAAGAAGTTTCAACTAAAATTTTAGTTGATTTTTCGAACAACTAAAATTTTTGTCAAATTACCTAAAAAACTTTGTAAATGCCATTCTACCATTCTTTCACTTAGTTAAAATTATACCATTATTTTAGGAAATATTACCTATGTTTTTTTTTGTATAGTGAACTAGAGCATAAGTGCATTTTTTAAATCCCCTTCATTTCCTGGTGTTCGTCAACAGTGGCTAAGAGCCTATAAAATCTGTGAAATAGACTTGCTAAAAGATCTGACCGGTTATTAAACCAATTTTTTTTAGAAAAGAATGTTGCAATCAACAAGAAACATATTATGCAGATTAAACAAAATGCAATATCAATTAATATTTGTTAAAATTAATGAAAATTTATTGTCAAGTAATCAAAAACATCAATAAATTTGGTTTCTCAACGCCAAACTTAGATAAAAATATAGTTAAAAGATTTTTATTAAGCTAAGGTAATTACACATTTCTGTAAAAAATTTCTAGGGGAAGACTTAAATTTTTTACTATATGGGAACATATTTCTTTATTTCTCCCAAAAACAAACTTCAAAAATACTTATTTCTCAAAACAAAGAGAAAATGGAAGTACCTTATATATTTATATCATGATTTTATTTCATTTTTATTTTTAATAATGCAAATTTTTTTATTTAAAAGCCTTAAATGTAATAAAAAACACTTGTATATGACTTGAAACAAAAAAGTAATGAATTTGCTAAAAACAAAGTAGTGATTTAAAGTTCCATTTGTTATGTGGTTAAAAATAACTTCTGGTTCGGAAAGAAGTACTCCTCTTATTTTTTGCTGGGGGTCTAAGTGGGTGACATCGCCAAGCAGATGGCACAAAGGCAAGAATAATCTGATTACGTGTATGTGTATATAAATAAATGTATTATGCATTTTCAGTGTTTTAGGTTGTATTAAGTATGACCTGTAAAATGGGAACAAACTGCAATTTCAGTTATGGAGAAAGTTGATGCAAAATCATACCATATACATAGATGCTGAATATAGTAATTTTTGTTAGAATAATATCAAGCAAACTTTCTTTTTGCAAATAAAAAATGCAAGTGATGAACCAAATAATAAATTGTTATTTTTCGAATGTCTAGCTTCTCTCATTACGCGAATACGATGCACAAAAACACCCATTTCCTGTTGAAATGGAAAATAATCTTATTAAACACAATTACTATTTTTATTTTCTTACGCGCATCCAGCACAGTTAAAATACACAAATTACACAATTGAGCCGCTTAGTGCAATAACTCCATAAGCCACATGGAATCAAAAATTGATTTTATGTGCTCAATCTACATATTTCTAGGTACCATATCCTTATATGCTAAAAAGATTTTAAGTAAATTTGATTATTTTGGCGGTGTTATTACAAAATATATTTTTTTCTTTTTTGTTTTAACAAACACAAACACAACGCGCAAAGCGATCCGCTTGTCTGCGAAAAACACCCAGGGTCGGTCTATGGTGGGAATCGAACCCACGACCTCTGGACTGAGAGGCTAGCATAGCTACCACTCAACCACAGAGGCACCCCAAAAATGATATACTTTCATTTTGTTTTCCTCAATAACTCTGTAAGCCACACTAGCTTTACTTGTTCTTTTTTTTCATCGATGGATTTTGGTGCAACTGAAAGCTTTTTTTCAAGTTCTTCTGATATTTCTATTAAATCAATGTGTATTAAAGGACTCTTCCCAATAGACATGAAATTTGTATCAGAAACTAGCGCGGTATGATTTTTTTTGTGGCATACGCAGTTATTGCACAAAAAATATTATTATTATTGTTGATGTGGCTTACAGAGTTGTTGCTGTTTATAAAAAGTTTTTTTTTAAGTTTTAGAAGAATTTTTTATTATGTTATTAGAAAATATTTCTTATTGGCCATTTACACCAGCACAAAATCTAACATATTTTAATTAAAATCTTTATGAAAATCTACACCGTTTAGACCAACTTTTTTTGACATTTATCAAGATTTTTTATCCAAAACAAAATCCATTAATAATGCATTTACATTATCTCAAAATCTAGTATTTACGAGATTTCGAGCTAAATCTAACTTCTTTTTACTTGATTTCCCATACAAAACTAAATCTAGTTTGTGAGTAGATTTTCATGCAATATACTCAAAATCTTATATTTTTATTTTATTTTTATTACTTGTACAAAATATTTATATAAAAGATGATTGAATTAGCTACGGCCTGCTTAAAAGTGTGTGTGAATTGGCTACATTGCAGTTGGTTGGTTGTAGTTTTGAAAATTTTTCGGTTAATGGGTTTTGTTTTGGATAAAAAATCTTGATAAATGTAAAAACACATGGTGTAAACGGTATAGATTTTCATAAAGATTTTAATTAAAATATGCTATATTTTATGCATGTGTAAATGTACTATAACTAAAAAAATTTCCAAAACTACAACCATATAACTGCAATGTAACTAAGTCACACACTTTTTTAAACAGACCGTTGCTAATTCACTCATCTTTTTCACAAATATGTTGTACAGGGTGGTAAAAAATAAATAAAAATATTAGATTTTTATTAGATTTCCTACAAATCTACTGACAAAATAGATTTTGTTTTGTATGGGAAATCTAGTGAAAAACAGCAAGATTTAGCTCGAAATATCGTAAGTACTAGATTTCTAGTTAATATAAATGCCCTATTAAGTAATTATTTTTTTTTGTAATGTGCAATGACATTTCATTTTAAATCTGAAAACAGTGCATCTATTTTTATTAAACACTCCATTGATGAAGAGTACAAGGAAATAAACACTACAATAAAATTAAGAGCAGCAAATAACACATTAAGTGAACTTACAAAAAAGTATACTGAATATATTAAAATAGTGGCTAATAAGATGATTAATATAAAATCATTTCTGAAATACATTCCACCAGTTAATCATAATTTCTACAATAACTTGAAGGCTGCACATAATGAAGGTGAATCAGATGTTGTATTAATTATTTAGATATTGTTATCATTATTAGCATTTGCTTTTTTGTATAATTTTTAAAATCTTTGCATTAATAAATTTGATAAATATTTGAAAATTAAATAATGATGAATTTTTTTGCACTAACTTTATAAGCCACAGAAAAATATTAGAAATGTTGTTTTTGAGACTAAAAAATTTTTCAAATCAATTTAGGCAATAACAATGTAAGCCACAATTTTTTATTAAAAATGGTACTTCCAATGAGTTTTAAGCATTGGTAGATGGACACATCATAGTGATCCTCCTAAAATGCTTATTAAGGGTGGATAAAGTAGAAAATATTAAAACCCTGATTTTTTAAATTTACTTTTATTTATTCAATATTTTGTTTTTGTGGCTTACAGTGTATTGCACTAAGCATCTCAATTAATAAATAGTTTCTTCTTTTTCACAATTCTATCGTTTCAATTCAAATTTAAAAACAATATGCAATGACAAATTTTGAGAAAATCCAACGAAAGCAAAACAAAATTTTACGTTTGATAACATCGGCTCCATGGTACATCAAAAATTCAAATACACATCGTAATTTTTGACATACAAAGTATAAAAATATACAAAAAACAAAAAATAGTCACTTGAGCCGTCAAGATCAGCTGTTATAAATTCGCCTTGCGTATTACCATTCTTAAAATTTTAATTTTTCTTATTTTTTTCTTCTATAACTCATGTTTTAGACTCGGCAGTTTTTCTTGAAGCAAGTCTAAGTTTATGGGAGAGAGTGAAAAGAAGAGGGGTACTGACTTGCTTGTACAGAAAAGTTACTTCAATTCTCTTTTGTTATTTCATTCGCAGCATTAAAACAATAGGAAAATTGAACAAGAAACCGTCTGAGTGTAAACAAACGAGCATTGAAGACAACTGCTTCAAGAAAAACTGCCAAGTCTAAAACATTACTTATATTATAGTGAAATATCCTGTAAATGAAAGTTAAAATCTCATGGCTTGCCAATTAAAAAAATGTTATTTTGTCTTTAAAAAAGCGAAAAAAAAATAAATCATAAAACCCACTTATAGGGCATTTGCACCTGCACAAAATTTAGCCGATTTCAACTAATTTTTATGAAAATGTATACCCTTTATTTATTTTTTGCAATGTATAGCGACCAGGGATGATAAAGTTGGTACTATTTTACTTTTTTGGTACAATTTAAACCTTAAAATTACGTTGGCACCCCTTTGACTATTTGAAAATTTTTCGAGAGACTTTTTTCCATACAAAAAATAAATAGCGATCATTTAAATCCAGTTTGATAGAAAAGTGATGAATTTGATTTGTTGTTTAGAGCGACAACTTCGTTAGATATGCATTACACTTTTTTGATTTATTATTTATTTAAAATACGTATTTACCCCAAACACATGTATTGTTGCTGTTGATTTGCCGAGTGTAGTTGCTCTACCCCCTTACCCATAAAGTTTAAAGCTACGGTCACACTTGTCAAACATTTGGCCAAAAAAGCGTAACCAACAAACACTAGTGAAAAAAGTTTTGATCCAGACACTGGTTTATCATATTAAACAGTTTCGAACACAACTAATGGACAATGTCATAGAATCCAACAATATTGGCTACTCTTTAACTTGACAAACTTTTGTATGAATTGAAAGATTTTTTATTAGCATTTAGTGGTTACGCCTTTTTAGGCGAATGTTTGACAAGTGTGACCGTAGCTTAAGACGCGTGATGTTTAAAAACTAATTGGTGAGGTATTGATGGAATGCTGATGAACTTGCTTCATAATACAATAAGAATCCTGCTTTTTATTTTTAATGCCATTTCACGAATGCAGTATTTTCCACATAACTGGAAACTTGCCAAGATAAAAATGGTTCCAAAGCCGGGCAAAGATCTTACCAAGGCTGAGTCGTATAGGCCTATAAGCTTTTCGAGAAACTGCTCATGACTAAATTGTCCAAAATTTTAGCTGATAATGGGTGCATCCCGGACCATCAATTTGGTTTTAAAAGTCAGCAGAGCACCATTGAACAATCGCATAGATTGGTCCAAGTTGTAAGAAGAACATTTGAAGAAAGGAAGTATTGTTCTGCTCTGTTTATTGATGTTTCTCAGGCGTTTGACAAAGTATGGCACGAAGGCCTAGTAGTAAAATTAAAGACATATCTGCCAATAAACATACAAAAGCTTTTGGAAAGTTATATCATTGATAGGAAGTTCACTGTTGTGGAAGGAGAGTTCACAAGTTTGCCCGAACCTATATCTTCCGGTGAGCCACAGGGTAGTATTCTGGGGCCAGTCTTGTATTTAATATATACTTGTGATATGCCTATGAGCAATAATATCCACACCTTTACATTTGACGATGGTACAGCCTGAATGAGTGTGCACGAAAACCCTTTTGAGGCATCCCGCAATCTCCAAGAACATATTACTCAGCTGGAAACATGTTTGAACTTATGGAGAATTAAAGTAAATGAACAAAAGTGTGTTCATATAACGTTTACCCTAAGAAGAGATACTTGTTCCCCCATTCGAATCAACAATCAAAATATCCTTCAACATTCACAAGAAAAATATCTTGGTATACACCTTGATCGAAGGCTTACTTAAGTTAACTGAAATACATTGGTTGATTGGCAGAAATTCAACACTCAGCCTAGACTGCAAACTTTTGAAGCCGATTTAGTGCTACGGAATTCAGCTATAGGGCACTGCTTCAGCTTCAAATGTTGAGAAAATCCAACGAAGGCAAAACAAAATTTTACGTTTGATAACATCGGCTCCATGGTACATCAAAAATTCAAATATACATCGTAATTTAAATATACCACTAGTGAATGAAGAAATTGCAAAATACGCAGGCAAATATTTAACAAAACTCGAGTCACATTCTAATCCCCTTGCTCGTAACATGATGAATTTTATTGGACACATCCACCTAAAAAAGAGGGACACAAGGGTCATTATACTCAACACCCCAGATGGGACTGCTTGAAAATACTTTTTTCCCCTTTTGATTATCACTACTCATGTATTATTTATAACTATCACTAAGTTTATGTCCGACACTGGTCGGGCCTAATAATTATATCTTAGATTTAAGATTTGAATACTTATTGTTAGTTCATTTTTGAAGATAAAAAAAAAATTATAAAGAACTACACCTTACTTCGCCGGTGTTTCGTTTTTAATATGATAGCGTCGTCTTCATTTATTTTATCTTTTGCATTAATTTAAAATTTGTAAGAAATAAAAACTTGCTACATTAATAATATACCAATCGTAAGTGATGGAATGGAATTGAGTGAAGTTAAGTATGCTACATGCAAACTTGTAAACAACTAAAATTTAATTTGAAATGAAAAACTTTATATGTCTTGAAATAAAATTGAAAGTTTTATAGTTGCGGATTGTAAAAGAAATGTTAAGCAGTTCTATATAACCTTTTGCGAAAATAAATAAAATTCTTCTTACAAAATACCAAATCATGGTAGTCAATCTAAATTTTGAAGAAATTTGCATTAATAAATTTTAGAGCGACAAGTCTAACGTTGTCGACATTGACAAACCAGCCCTTAATTTTAACAAAACATTAGCTAATTGTTTAAATTTAGTTCATTTGGTAAATTTAAATTAAAAAAATTCTCTTAATTTTCATTAATTTCATCAACAGTTCAGGTTGTTTTCATACAACTGTTACCTACTAAAAAGATGCATTACCGCAAAACGCAGAAAATCGCACTTTGAAATAAATTGCAAATAGCTCATTGATTATTATTTAATTTATACTTTAAATTTGAAAGGGGTCAAATGGGGCCAAAACTTTTGAGGGTCTGCATAAAGTCAGTGTTTATGATAAATTATACCGTTATAAAGCATATCCAGCAAAAAATGTAAGGAGTACTTCCTTACGAACCACTTCTAAATTACTTCGAAAGTATCTAATGCATATTTTTAGATGTTAAAGAAGTTATTTTTAACAACATATCAAATGGAATTTCAAATCTTTGAGTGGTTTGATTCAGTAGATGTGGTGCTTTTTCTTCTTCTTTTTCCTCACTTATTGTGCTGGGTAGCGATATAAATATAAAGCACTTTTCATGAAAAACAGCAATGCTTACTTGTCGCTCTATTTTCCATTTTACAGCAATGAGTTAATACCAACACATTTCGAGAAAAATTCACGTAAAGTTGACCGATTTCTACTGAACTCTCAAGCTTATTTTCAGAAAAACTTAAATCTATTGATTTTGATGCAGAATTATGAGAAAATTTTCCGAAAATTAAAATAACGTGTCTTTATTTTGTTGACAATTGAAAACAACGACAAAAAAAGTAAGAGGTCAATTTTGTTTTTATTACTTTTGCACAGAAAAAGTGATCATTTGACCTAATGTGAATCTGTCGGAATCAATGGTGAAAATAAAATAAAAATCTATCGGGTATATTTCGAAAAAAAAAAACTTCATGTAAACCTTCTTTGTCTTTTTCTTCACTTCAACTTTTTGGCATATGCTCCAAACCAATAATGGGCTGACGTATCCATATTATTTTTAACTTTTTAGTACCTATTGTTGAAGTAGGTAAAAAGTTTTATTTTAGCTCCTTTTACCTTTTTATTTTACATACAGGGTGGGCCAAAAGAAACCAAGGGGTGTAAAAGTTTAATAACTTTTTTGTTTATTAATTTTTTTTTATTTTTTCTTTCAGATTATATAGACAACACTTGGAGAACTTATAATGGAGAGGTTCACAACTGAACCAGAGAACCAGAACAATAGAATTTTATTATTTAAACCAGAGATCAATTATTTTAACGCAAAGAGCATATCGTCGACATTTTAACGTCAGAATTTCACCCTCTGAAGCGATGATTCGTTGCTTAGTTAATCGTCATCACCAACATGGCAGCGTAAGAGATTTGCCTCGAACCGGTAGACCACGTTTAAGTCGCACTGCGGAAAATATTGAACGAGTACAGCAAAGTGTTAACGAAGCACCAGAAACATCTGGCAGAAGGCGTTCTGCTCAGCTAGAAATGTCTCGTACGTCACTACGGCGCATTTAAAAAAAAAGATTTACAGTTATACCCATATAAGGTGCAATTGGTCCAAGAATTAAAACCCGCAGATCATCGGCAACGTCTAAATTTTTGGAGAGCGAATAATTTCTCGAAATTCAGAAATTATTTGGCCAGCGCGATCGCCAGATTTGACAGCACCCGACTATTTTCTTTGGGGTTTTTTGAAGGAGCGAGTGTATGTGAACAAGCCAGAGACAATCCTTGAACTCAAGGCAAACATTGTTGCAGAAATTCGAACGCTACAGCCACAAGTTTTGAAAGATGTTATGGAAAATGCTCTAAAAGGAGCCCATCAGTGCGAAGCCGAAAACGGTGGTCATTTAAGAGACATCATTTTTCATACTTAGTGTAAAAAAATTTCCGTTTTGTATATTATATAATCTGAAAGAAAAAATAAAAAAAAGTTAATAAACAAAAAAGTTATTAAACTTTTACACCCCTTGGTTTCTTTTGGCCCACCCTGAATAACGTATTGTATTTATGGTAAATTTTTATATTTTTATTCCCTTGAATATAAATAATTGATCGGCAATTAAAATATTGAATTAAATATCGTCGTCGAAAATCCAAAAGTATGTACCATCAAATAATTCAAAATCGTGTTTTTGATGGATTATCTTGTCATTAACACCAAAATACAACTTTCCTTAAAATTTTACTCACAAATACCGATTTTATTCATTATTATTTGGCACCTAACAAATAAATAGTCATACATTTATAAGGTTTTTTGCTTCTCCTGTAAAATTAGAAAAAGTATTGTTACTTACTTTTACGTTTTCGACGACGATATAAGTATAGAAATAAAAATATATGTATGTATGTATATTTATAACTATTTAAGTGTAATTTTTTATATTTAAGGCTGCTCTTCTACGCAGTGCTCAGCCTTTGTCAATTCAGGGAATTAAGAGATGTCGCGCTGATGAAGCCATACTAAATGTCGTATTGGGACAAAGTAAGAAAGGTTTCATTGTTGACACATGGTGCAAAGGAAAATCAAATACAGAGACTGATCAACACTATTCACAATGGAAAAAAGTTAATCGTTCTATTGGTAATGTGTCGTCACCATCAGCGATTTTAGATAGCTTTTCTAAACTAATAGAAGGTTGTTTTCGGAAATAAAAACATATAATAAAAAAATTATAAATAACATGCTCTTTATTTAGTAGCTTGTAATGATATATCCTGTTCAGCTGATAAGTGGCTTTCACGCTTAGAAAGTAGCAATTGGTTAAATTTAGTTCTGAACTCATTGAATGCTGCATGTGTAGTTGCACAGTGTTTGGATCAGGAAGGCAGTCCAGTATTGGTACATGGTGCTAAAGGTTTGGACTCTACATTAATAGTGACTTCATTAGTTCAAATAATACTTAATCCTGATTGTCGGACTGTGAGAGGGTAAGAATTTTCTTATATATTTTATATAATGCTATATTAATTCAATACATTATACTTTAGAATACAAGCTTTAATTGAACGGGAATGGATTCAAGCGGGTCATCCATTTGCTTCACGTCATCGACATTCGTGCTATACACTATCACAGAATAGAAAAAAGAATTCTGGTGCTACATTTGTGCTGTTTTTAGATTGTATTCATCAATTATATAGACAATTTCCATGTAGCTTCGAATTTAGTACGCAACTTTTAATACAACTCTTTGAACATAGTTACTTCTCCCAGTATGGTACGTTTCTTTGCGATTCGGAAAGGGAACGATGTGAATTAAGTATTCATACTCGTACCACAAGTTTGTGGTCCTATCTAAATAGACCAGAAGTTTTAAGAAATTTTTTAAATACTCTATATGAACCAAATCCTAGTGTTATTTGGCCATCAATAGCACCAATTAGTTTAGAATTGTGGACAGGTAAACTAACTAATCGCATTCACTTTTTCATATCTCATTGTAATCACTATATTTCAGAATTGTACTTACGTTGGATTGTCGATCAAAAAAATAATGCAAATACAATAATACAAATCCAGGAACTTGTAACAAAAGAAAAGGAATTACGGACAAAGGTATTTTTTATCATCAAACCAGTTTTCCTTATACCCCTTTTAGACACGCAAAGTTTACTTTGCAAAGTCTTAATTCAGCTGTGTGAAAAACAGAGGGAGGAATACTTTTTCTTTCTGTCTTTCTCCCAGCTGAATTAAAACTTTGCAAAGTAAACTTTCCGTGTCTAAAAGGGGTATTATTGAGTATTTCTTGCTTTTTGGTTAAATATATTTATATACATACTAGTCCCGGTTCACATACATCAACTTTTGTTGATCAACTCGTAATTCAGCTGTAAGAAAAAAAGAGATATGTATTTGTATTTACTTCTCCGTCTTTCTTACAGCTGATTTGCGAGTTGATCAACAAAAGTTGAAGTGTGTGAACCGGAACGTAGTGATGTGCGAATATTCGTATTCGAATTCCCGTTTTTAGATATTCGTATTCGCCAAATTTAGACGGATACGAATATATTAATTTTTTAAATAAATGGCATAAAAATATTAGTTTGCAATAATTAAAAAAAATTAATAAAGGTATTCACGTCAAAAGTTGCACTGTTGCAGATAAGCAAAATTGCTAAATTTTCAAAAAATATAACAGCAACATACACCTAACTCACACGAAGACTTTTATGAAGCCTAATTATCGACGTCACTTTTTGTTTGTTAGCGAACGGTGTAGAGAAGAAAGAGGGTTGGAAAAAATGACGCGATTTCTGTTTTCCATGGTTTTTTCATATTTCTCTTTACATTGCTCTTGTTGTTATTTTTTATTGTTACTCTTCTAGCTTATTGGCTACATGGTTGGAGAGAAGTAAAATTAGACGTCCAAAAAAACCTCGAATGAATGCAAGGAATTTTTGGTAGCAACTTCAAAAGAGAATTAAGAAAAATACACATCATAAATTTCACCGTGTGAATTAGCACATAGAAAATTATTTTGCACAAATGTTGTAAAATTGTCAGGATCTGAGTAAAAACAAGATTATCAGAGTAAGTCTCGGTTCACACACTTCAACTTCTGTTGATCAACTGGTAATTCAGCTGTAAAAAAGACGGACAAGGAAATACAAATATCTCTTTTTTGCTTACAGCTGAATTACGAGTTGATCAATAAAAGTTAAAGTGTAACTCCAGTACAATTGTACTTTTTATGGTACATTTTTTACCTTGTTGGTACCGTGGTACTACCGCGAGTTACATGGCACAATTTCAAAATGTCAATGTTTCACTACATGGTAACATATTTGCCTATGTTCTCTATAATTTTTTTGTTTGTGTTTTATTTTAATCTCTAATATAATAGTCGAATGTACGAATGTGCCTTTATGAATGTAATATATATTTAATATTTTTTTGTAATTTTTTATTGTATACTGAATTTTTATACACATTTGTGTTAAGTTTTTGTTTTTTATTGTAAACTTCTGAATTTTTATACTCATTTTTTTACGTTTCTATTTTTATTAATAAATAATAGGTACATACTGTCTTTAATAAATAAGCTTTATGCTTTGCTAATATTTTTTACATAGTAGAAATAACAGAAACAAAAAAACCGCAAACAAAAAAAACATAAACAAAGTGACAAAGTGAGGAATACTCGTATGAGTACCTCAAAAAAAAACTATCATAAATAACAAAAACAAAAAAAGACCGCAAACAAAAAAAAAAACACAAACGAATAACCCTTGAGGAATTCTTTGTACGAGTGCCTCAAATACAAAAAAATTTGAATTGAGTTCAAACGGCAGAAATGCTTATTTTACTGTGGGTTCTGTAACTCTTAATGGAAAAAATATAAATAATAAACGTGATGAAAGTCTTTTTTTAACGGCAGAGCCAATTTTTCGTCAGCGATCAATTTCACTCTGTCCAATGTCAAATAGTAGTGATTCATTAACATTACAGCTGCCTAGTACTTCTTCATATAAGCCTTCAGGCTCGTGTTCATCACTTAACAAAGTTATCACTATAGATAACAGCGGCTCGAAACTCAAGATACAAGTCGGAATGGACAGATATATAACGGTGGTAAAGCGTGGGCGAAGCCCGAATTCTTCAAAAATTTCATCTGCTCCAAAAATGTCTAGGGATAACAGCGCAGCCGTAACTAATCGCCAAAACCGCTTTAAAATTTTGCAAGATGACAACGACAAACCAGAGGTATCCTCGAATAAAACATCCAAGCCGCCACCAATCTATTTGAGACAAAAAAATTCAAATGCCCTTATTAAAAAATTAATTTCGGCCATTAGTGAGAATAAATTTCACATTGTTCCAATAAAACGTAGCAACATCGATGAAACTAAAATCCAAATTTATGATGAAAAAGATTTCCGCAAAATGGTTGCTGAATTTGAAAAAAATAAAACAAGCTTCTACACATACCAGCTTAAGAGCGCTGAAGCCATGCAGATCGTATTGAAGGGCATAGATTCTTATGTTGTTCCCGAAGAAATAAAAGATGCACTCGTCCTCCAGGGGTTTAAGGTAAAAAATGTGTCCAATATAACAAATAGAGAGAAGATTCCCCAACCCCTATTTCGTGTTGAACTTAAGCCTAATGATATAAAATTGAAAAAAAAATGAGACGCATCCAATTTATAATTTTAAATACCTCTTGTACCGAAAAATCACAGCTGAAGAGCCACATAAGCGTTCAGGTCCTGTACAGTGCCATAATTGCCAAGAATATGGCCATACAAAAACATACTGCAATTTACCTTCTGTTTGTGTTGTGTGCGGCGGATTACACGGCACTGCTAGTTGCAATAAGCCAAGAGATCAAAGTGATAAAAAATGTAGTAACTGTGGAGGTAATCACACCGCTAACTACAGAGGATGCCCTGTATATTCTTTGGTTAAACAAACTATGGGACAAAAACCAAAATTAGCTCCAGACCAATCAGTAAACGCTTACTCCGCCAATCTTGCTCAAATGAGCCAACCAGTTACTTCTCGTGTATCGTATGCCGATGCTGCTAAGGCTAGTTCTATTCCGACAAAAAATGTTTCACCGCAAAATAATTCAACAAATACAAACTCAAACTTTAATTTTAATCGCCTTGAAGCCACTATAACTTCATTTTGCCATACAAAATAATTACCGAAAATTAGTTTTTAATAATTTTTTATTGAGTAAACTTATTTTATACTTCAGTATGAATAAAATTGGTATTTTTAACTAAAAAAAAATTAAAAAGAAATTAAAAAATTTAAAAAGACGTTTCCAGGGTTGGAAAACTTTAACTTTTTTTCTTATACAAAAGTAACTTACTAAAACAAATTTTTCTTTTTTTCTATAAATTAAACATATCTAATGTTCTTAAAAGAAAGAGATTGATGTTAGAAATCAGAAAAATAAAAAGGATGATTCCAACGATTTTTGTGATATAAAAAATTAACTACCGTAAACTAATTTTTTATTTATTTTTATTAAATAAACTTATTTTATACTTCACCACGAATAAAATTGGTATTTCAAATAAAAAGAAAAATTAAAAAGACTTCCAGGGTTGGAAAACTTTAACTTTTTTTATACAAAAGTAACTTACTAAAACAAATTTTTCCTTTTTTTCTATAAATTAAACATATTCTTAAAAGAAAGAGATTGGTGTAAGAAATCAGAAAAATCAAAAAGGATGATTCCAGGGTTGGGAAACTTACTCTTTTTGTGATATATAAAAGTAACTAAGTCTAATTAATTTTTATCTTTTCCTTTATAAATTTTACGTTTTGGAATGAAAAGTTTGGTGTAGAAAATTATAAAAATAAAAACAACAGCTCCAGAGCTATAAACTTTGAACCTTTTTTTTGGATATTAAAGTAAATAAATAAAACATTTTTTTTAATTTTCTTTTTTCACTTAACACACTTTCTATATTTTTAAAGAACTGCTAGATTGATCTAAGGAATCAGAAATATCTAAAATGATGATTTTAGGGTTTGAAAATTAATTTTTTTGGTACATAAAAGTAACTAGGTCAATTTATTTTATTCTTTTTGTTTATATGTGCTTATGTATGTATCTCTATACTCCAGAAAAGCACTTTGGTAAAGGGTATATAAGATTCGGCACAGCCGAATATAGCACTCTTACTTGTTTTATTTATTTTTAATATTTGAACGGGGTTGATCGCTAATTGCTTGTTCTTGCTGCTCTTCTTATTAGTATTTATCAAAACACCAATACTAATAAATACTTTTAAAGCAGAAGAGCTGAAATGTGTTAAACCGTGATCACACTCACTGTTTAATTTCACTGCTGCTCTTCTTATTGGATTTTCTCAAAATAACAGAACTGCTACAAACAAAATACTGCTAAACTCTGATCACAGTCTCATTTTTAAAAGAACAGCGATTTAGAAATCATGTTCACAAGGAGCAATAATATTAAAAAATCACGCTATCGCTCATCACTAGTATGTACCTATTACGAATAATATGTACTATGCATATTTTTTTGTATAGCTTTTTGTTTGTTTACTGAGTATGTAAGAAAAACTCCGCTAATCATCTGTTCACTATGAAGGTACAAATAGTGTAAATATAATGTTAATTGCTCCCTTCAATGTGACTCTGGAACCAGGCCCGTAATAGTCCAGTCAAATTAGTCAAAATTAGGTATGTATCTCGGAATTTGAGATACCCAGCTATAAACTCGTATAAACTTGTATTTTGACATCCTAAAAGTTGTCTCAAAACCTACATATGGTAGGGTGTACGCGACTATTGAAATCTGAGGTCAAAGGTCATGAAAATTTATATTTTTCATCTTTTTTTGAAATATCTCGTTTCCTATGAGTTTTTCGCTATTTGTGTTTCTCACCAATATTGTAGAGGATAAAATTCCCTGCAACTTTTGTTTAAACAGTTTTTTTATACGTTGAACCGTTTTAGAGATAAGAAGGCGGAGATCGCACGTTTCGAGCATCATTTAAAATCAACCCTTAAGGACAGATATTCAATTGTATTGTATAGTGGCCGCCTTATTTTTCTAGGAATCATCTTATACTTACCTTGGTTATTAGTTAGTTTTGAATCTTATTGTGGTAACTACGGGCGTATAATTCCAAGACCTATGGCTGCTTTCTGTTTTCTATGTAATAAGTCAGACTCGGAAGGCGAATCATTAGTTGAAGTAGTGCGCGGTATAAAAACTTTAAGAACTGCAAGTATCGAACGAAATGACGGTAACATTGATCATTTGAAATCTGTGACCTCTGTAAAAATGCATGAAAAGTGCCGAAGTGCTTAAATTCCAAAATAATATTTTACTTGTTAAGTAAAATGTTTTTTATTGAGAAAAAAGTTAAAAAATTTTAAACTTAAATTGTAACAATTCCCATAAAAAACACTAATTATTAACTTGACTGAGAAGAAAGAGGGTTGGAAAAAATGACGCGATTTCTGTTTTCCATGGTTTTTTCATATTTCTCTTTACATTGCTCTTGTTGTTATTTTTTATTGTTACTCTTCTAGCTTATTGGCTACATGGTTGGAGAGAAGTAAAATTAGACGTCCAAAAAAACCTCGAATGAATGCAAGGAATTTTTGGTAGCAACTTCAAAAGAGAATTAAGAAAAATACACGTCATAAATTTCACCGTGTGAATTAGCACATAGAAAATTATTTTGCACAAATGTTGTAAAATTGTCAGGATCTGAGTAAAAACAAGATTATCAGAGTAAGTCTCGGTTCACACACTTCAACTTCTGTTGATCAACTGGTAATTCAGCTGTAAAAAAGACGGACAAGGAAATACAAATATCTCTTTTTTGCTTACAGCTGAATTACGAGTTGATCAATAAAAGTTAAAGTGTAACTCCAGTACAATTGTACTTTTTATGGTACATTTTTTACCTTGTTGGTACCGTGGTACTACCGCGAGTTACATGGCACAATTTCAAAATGTCAATGTTTCACTACATGGTAACATATTTGCCTATGTTCTCTATAATTTTTTTGTTTGTGTTTTATTTTAATCTCTAATATAATAGTCGAATGTACGAATGTGCCTTTATGAATGTAATATATATTTAATATTTTTTTGTAATTTTTTATTGTATACTGAATTTTTATACACATTTGTGTTAAGTTTTTGTTTTTTATTGTAAACTTCTGAATTTTTATACTCATTTTTTTACGTTTCTATTTTTATTAATAAATAATAGGTACATACTTAATAAATAAGCTTTATGCTTTGCTAATATTTTTTACATAGTAGAAATAACAGAAACAAAAAAAACCGCAAACAAAAAAAACATAAACAAAGTGACAAAGTGAGGAATACTCGTATGAGTACCTCAAAAAAAAAACTATCATAAATAACAAAAACAAAAAAAGACCGCAAACAAAAAAAAAAACACAAACGAATAACCCTTGAGGAATTCTTTGTACGAGTGCCTCAAATACAAAAAAATTTGAATTGAGTTCAAACGGCAGAAATGCTTATTTTACTGTGGGTTCTGTAACTCTTAATGGAAAAAATATAAATAATAAACGTGATGAAAGTCTTTTTTTAACGGCAGAGCCAATTTTTCGTCAGCGATCAATTTCACTCTGTCCAATGTCAAATAGTAGTGATTCATTAACATTACAGCTGCCTAGTACTTCTTCATATAAGCCAGTAATATCATCCCCTTCAGGCTCGTGTTCATCACTTAACAAAGTTATCACTATAGATAACAGCGGCTCGAAACTCAAGATACAAGTCGGAATGGACAGATATATAACGGTGGTAAAGCGTGGGCGAAGCCCGAATTCTTCAAAAATTTCATCTGCTCCAAAAATGTCTAGGGATAACAGCGCAGCCGTAACTAATCGCCAAAACCGCTTTAAAATTTTGCAAGATGACAACGACAAACCAGAGGTATCCTCGAATAAAACATCCAAGCCGCCACCAATCTATTTGAGACAAAAAAATTCAAATGCCCTTATTAAAAAATTAATTTCGGCCATTAGTGAGAATAAATTTCACATTGTTCCAATAAAACGTAGCAACATCGATGAAACTAAAATCCAAATTTATGATGAAAAAGATTTCCGCAAAATGGTTGCTGAATTTGAAAAAAATAAAACAAGCTTCTACACATACCAGCTTAAGAGCGCTGAAGCCATGCAGATCGTATTGAAGGGCATAGATTCTTATGTTGTTCCCGAACAAATAAAAGATGCACTCGTCCTCCAGGGGTTTAAGGTAAAAAATGTGTCCAATATAACAAATAGAGAGAAGATTCCCCAACCCCTATTTCGTGTTGAACTTAAGCCTAATGATATAAAATTGAAAAAAAAAAATGAGACGCATCCAATTTATAATTTTAAATACCTCTTGTACCGAAAAATCACAGCTGAAGAGCCACATAAGCGTTCAGGTCCTGTACAGTGCCATAATTGCCAAGAATATGGCCATACAAAAACATACTGCAATTTACCTTCTGTTTGTGTTGTGTGCGGCGGATTACACGGCACTGCTAGTTGCAATAAGCCAAGAGATCAAAGTGATAAAAAATGTAGTAACTGTGGAGGTAATCACACCGCTAACTACAGAGGATGCCCTGTATATTCTTTGGTTAAACAAACTATGGGACAAAAACCAAAATTAGCTCCAGACCAATCAGTAAACGCTTACTCCGCCAATCTTGCTCAAATGAGCCAACCAGTTACTTCTCGTGTATCGTATGCCGATGCTGCTAAGGCTAGTTCTATTCCGACAAAAAATGTTTCACCGCAAAATAATTCAACAAATACAAACTCAAACTTTAATTTTAATCGCCTTGAAGCCACTATAACTTCATTTTGCCATACAAAATAATTACCGAAAATTAGTTTTTAATAATTTTTTATTGAGTAAACTTATTTTATACTTCAGTATGAATAAAATTGGTATTTTTAACTAAAAAAAAATTAAAAAGAAATTAAAAAATTTAAAAAGACGTTTCCAGGGTTGGAAAACTTTAACTTTTTTTCTTATACAAAAGTAACTTACTAAAACAAATTTTTCTTTTTTTCTATAAATTAAACATATCTAATGTTCTTAAAAGAAAGAGATTGATGTTAGAAATCAGAAAAATAAAAAGGATGATTCCAACGATTTTTGTGATATAAAAAATTAACTACCGTAAACTAATTTTTTATTTATTTTTATTAAATAAACTTATTTTATACTTCACCACGAATAAAATTGGTATTTCAAATAAAAAAAAAATTAAAAAGACTTCCAGGGTTGGAAAACTTTAACTTTTTTTATACAAAAGTAACTTACTAAAACAAATTTTTCCTTTTTTTCTATAAATTAAACATATTCTTAAAAGAAAGAGATTGGTGTAAGAAATCAGAAAAATCAAAAAGGATGATTCCAGGGTTGGGAAACTTACTCTTTTTGTGATATATAAAAGTAACTAAGTCTAATTAATTTTTATCTTTTCCTTTATAAATTTTACGTTTTGGAATGAAAAGTTTGGTGTAGAAAATTATAAAAATAAAAACAACAGCTCCAGAGCTATAAACTTTGAACCTTTTTTTTTGGATATTAAAGTAAATAAATAAAACATTTTTTTTTAATTTTCTTTTTTCACTTAACACACTTTCTATATTTTTAAAGAACTGCTAGATTGATCTAAGGAATCAGAAATATCTAAAATGATGATTTTAGGGTTTGAAAATTAATTTTTTTGGTACATAAAAGTAACTAGGTCAATTTATTTTATTCTTTTTGTTTATATGTGCTTATGTATGTATCTCTATACTCCAGAAAAGCACTTTGGTAAAGGGTATATAAGATTCGGCACAGCCGAATATAGCACTCTTACTTGTTTTATTTATTTTTAATATTTGAACGGGGTTGATCGCTAATTGCTTGTTCTTGCTGCTCTTCTTATTAGTATTTATCAAAACACCAATACTAATAAATACTTTTAAAGCAGAAGAGCTGAAATGTGTTAAACCGTGATCACACTCACTGTTTAATTTCACTGCTGCTCTTCTTATTGGATTTTCTCAAAATAACAGAACTGCTACAAACAAAATACTGCTAAACTCTGATCACAGTCTCATTTTTAAAAGAACAGCGATTTAGAAATCATGTTCACAAGGAGCAATAATATTAAAAAATCACGCTATCGCTCATCACTAGTATGTACCTATTACGAATAATATGTACTATGCATATTTTTTTGTATAACTTTTTGTTTGTTTACTGAGTATGTAAGAAAAACTCCGCTAATCATCTGTTCACTATGAAGGTACAAATAGTGTAAATATAATGTTAATTGCTCCCTTCAATGTGACTCTGGAACCAGGCCCGTAATAGTCCAGTCAAATTAGTCAAAATTAGGTATGTATCTCGGAATTTGAGATACCCAGCTATAAACTCGTATAAACTTGTATTTTGACATCCTAAAAGTTGTCTCAAAACCTACATATGGTAGGGTGTACGCGACTATTGAAATCTGAGGTCAAAGGTCATGAAAATTTATATTTTTCATCTTTTTTTGAAATATCTCGTTTCCTATGGGTTTTTCGCTATTTGTGTTTCTCACCAATATTGTAGAGGATAAAATTCCCTGCAACTTTTGTTTAAACAGTTTTTTTTATACGTTGAACCGTTTTAGAGATAAGAAGGCGGAGATCGCACGTTTCGAGCATCATTTAAGGTCAACCCTTAAGGACAGATATTCAATTGTATTGTATAGTGGCCGCCTTATTTTTCTAGGAATCATCTTATACTTACCTTGGTTATTAGTTAGTTTTGAATCTTATTGTGGTAACTACGGGCGTATAATTCCAAGACCTATGGCTGCTTTCTGTTTTCTATGTAATAAGTCAGACTCGGAAGGCGAATCATTAGTTGAAGTAGTGCGCGGTATAAAAACTTTAAGAACTGCAAGTATCGAACGAAATGACGGTAACATTGATCATTTGAAATCTGTGACCTCTGTAAAAATGCATGAAAAGTGCCGAAGTGCTTAAATTCCAAAATAATATTTTACTTGTTAAGTAAAATGTTTTTTTATTGAGAAAAAAGTTTAAAAAATTTTAAACTTAAATTGTAACAATTCCCATAAAAAACACTAATTATTAACTTGACTGCACCCGGTCAAAAAAATACTTGTGTGGCAACACTCTATTCTTAAATAGCTGTTGTTGTTATTTACATTTATTTTCTTTTACATACTCTTACGACTACAATTTGAAGCTGAAAAAAAGTCAGCCAATGTAGCAATAGTAAAGTAAGAAAATAAAAAACATGTTGATTATTGAGTTCTTGTTTCAACTTTGTTATTTGTTATTGAGCTTCTCATTTGTTTAAATGCAAATTTATAATATAATAACTCTAGTTGTTCTAAGAAGCTTTGGGTGAAGGTTCCCTGATGATCTGCATTAGCAACAGTGAAATGCGCATAGGATCTAGCTAAACCCCTCAATAATCAATTTCAATGTATTTTTAATAAAAAAATATTTTACTTAATAAGTAAAATATTAATTTGGAATTATTAGTGCGTTTAAAAATTTTAAACTTAAATTGTAACAATTCCCATAAACAACACTAATAAAAACATTTCTTTGGAAAAAAGATAAAAAAAATTTAGCTATCAGTGGACCATACCAAAATAAAGTTTGAAAAAGTTTTTTACAATTGACTGTTTGCTTAAAAAATATTTTATTTCCAATTAATATTTCAACTGTGTGGCTTTGTGTTTGGTGGGTACCCCGTGGGAATTTGAGTTAACTCAGAGCTAGTTAATTATCAGCCAAAAATTAGTAAGAGGTGGTTAAAATCAGCACTCATTCTGCATGTTAAAAGTGATCAGATTTAACATTGTGTGGCCGCAGGACGAGTGCATCAGTTTTGAACTAACCATGAGTTAGCTCATTATAAGTTAGCTTGTGCCAAATAAAAAAAATAAAAAGAAAGTGTTATTTTTAGTTAATTATGATTTTTTAAAATTTTTTAGTCAGCTTAAAGTTTAAACAATTTTAAATTATTTTTTTAAGAAACGAGAACGGGTATCGAACCGTGATCACTTTGTTTGTCAGCCATCATACTTAATACTTTGCCATCGCGCCATATAAAATATAAACGGCACAGAGTTATTATAAACATGAATTTTATGCTGACATCATCTCTCTGAACTTTGACTGTATCAGCTTTGAGTTAGCTAAAAGTTAGCTCAAAACTTATCGAAGAAGTTAGTTGTACAAAAACAACTCACTAATCTCTGCATCAGTTTTGAGTTAGCTTCAAGTTAGTTCAATACTTATCGGGAAGAAGACAGTTGTTCAAAAAACAACTGACTCACATCTGTATCATTTATGAATTAGTTCAGAAGCTAGTTGTAAGTAAGTTATCAAAAAGTCACCCATATTTTGAGCTAGCTAATAAAAATCCGACTGGGTAGCTCTCAACCTCAACACATTGCCAGTTTACCAACACATTCTTAGCGCCCACCCTGCAGTAGATATACAAATTAAGCAAAAATAATGAATAAAATGTGTTCTAATTTTTTTAATTCATACACGTATCAATTTTTTGGTTTGTCTTTTGTTTGCACATGTATACATATGTATGTGCGTTCTCATGTTTTGATAGCTAGTTCAGATAAATTAGCGATAATGTGTTATCAAAACTAGCGATGATAGCAATTTCTTCATGGTTCGCAGCAAGATTCAAAATGAACCAAGATGGTTCGCTTTCAAAAATTTGTTTGGCGAACCATGTTGATTCAATCACGTTTCGACCGCGAACCGTGAATGAAAGGGCGAACCTCGATAATTGCTGTCCGTGTGAAGATCGTATTAAAGTACTTTTCTAGATAATATTTGTTGTCGGCGTTGTTCTCATGGCAAAAAATTAACAATACAAAAACAAATTGAACAAGTGTCCTCAAAGTTTTTGTTTTGTTTTTGTGTCACTCACTTCAAAGAACGAAACAAAACAAAATCAAACAATTTGTTTCGTTTATTTTCGTACTCTGCTTTTAAGTACAAAGAAATCAAAACAAAAATAAATTTATAACTGTAATAGTGTCCATCACGTCCTAACTCCTGTATCACGCCATAAATAGCAATACCTATAAAAATAGTTGTATGGAGAATTTTTTTTTTTTTTTTGTTGATTTCTTTTATTCTCACCCCCCCAATCGGTTCAGTTTTATGTAAAAAAAATACAAAAAAATTACATAGCGATAGTCATAAGAAAACTAAACAAAAAAAATTACATTGAAAATATGGGCTTGAGGGCTAACTTTGAGGGGCGGACGCACCCCCTAAAACACAACTTATCGCTTTGAAATTTTTTGTTTTCTTTTTACATAAAACTGATCCAATTTGGGGGGGGGGGGGTGAGAATAAAAGAAATCAAAAAATATTTAAATAACGGCCACTCTAATATACATACATATATTCCTATTCGCTATGGTCTACAAAATAGCATGAACCTGTCAATTACTTTCGATAGCGAGTCGACAAGCGCTAATATTTGGGTAATGTAATTTAAAATGAAAAAAATAGTAAATGAAATTTACAAGATTGAAAAAAAGCTAGAGTATCCTAAAAAAAATAATATAAAATGCTGAAAAAAATGTTAATACAAAATTTAATGCTAAATCAAAATAAATAATGCTTAATTTAGCAGTGAAAATGTTAAAACGGTCACGCTATGCGCAATGAGCAAAATATTGCGCGTTTACTTACCCTGATATTAAATGCCGGGGCACAATGAATCCGTCATACGTTAAACTTCGCCTTTTTCAACTGACAACTAAGTTGAAATACATGGTTTCTTATGAGGTCTGTTACATTCAGTACGTGTCCGTCAACGCAAAGTACAAAAACTTTTTGCGTACGTTGAGTAGTTTGACAGATATTGGTTGGTTTTTTTTTTTTGGTATGTTCTGAATTAGATTTTTGTTTTTTGTGGCAGCAAAATAAAATTAAACAAAAGAAATAAACAAAATAAATAAAAAAAATTTAATTAAATAAATAAAATGGAGAATCAGCCTATTGAAGCTGTTCAAATGCTTCCGTCAATATTATCGTCGTTGCGATAATGTCAGTTGAAAAAGGCGAAGTATAACGTATGACCAGTGTGACCAGATTTTAAAATAACATTAATCTAAATCACGTTTGAAAAAGAGCTAAAATAAGCTAAAAATTTAAATTTTAAGCCAGAGAATAAAGCTAAACTTTTTTCGACTTCTTTGACCAATTTGCAATAGTTTCTTATTGCTAAAATAACATTAAATATATACATACACAAACATATTTTTCTATTATTCGAAAAAAAAGTTTCAAAAACGGAAAACACTGTTCTCTTTATCAGATAATTAAGTGCATTCGAAATAAAGTTCGGATAACATATCTCAAGCATATGAAATCTTAAAACCAATTAAAAAGCTGCAATTATTGATGTTTTTGTTGATTTTTTCCCCTGAAATTTGCCGGTTTCAAAACGAAATGTTTTCAGAACCTGGCCGTATATTTGAGTTTGAACTTTAAAGAAAAACAAAACAAAAACTTCCCAAAGTAAGCTTAACCAGTCTGCAAAAATGTAAAAGCATTTACACTAAAATACGAAATCCTTTTTATATCTATTTCTCATTTTTGTTTTAAGTAAATTCATACCGCTGAATGCACGTTCCACTCAAAGAAACTCTTTAAACGTCTTATGGGTAATATTAATTATTTATCTTTTGCCATTGTAACTCCAAAATTGCAATCAATGTCCTCTATATTTAAATTTGCAATTTCTCTTATAAATAAGCAATTTACATTTTGTATTTTGAAATCATTTTCAATGAAAAAATTTTATATATTTAAATGTTAACAAATTATCATTTTGAACACCCGAGCAAAAAAAGGGGTGTTGTAATTTTGGAGTGTGTGTCTGTCGGAGAATGTGTGGTTGACTACAAAAATAGTTAACTTATAGTTAACTTTTCTTAGACTCACCAAAAGCTAGCTGCATAGTCATCTAGAACAAACCCAAAATTAATTCTAAAGTTGAGCACGTAATCGAATTTGGTGAGAGCCAACAAATTTATTCTCAGCTACTTTAAAACTCATTTCAGTTTTATATTAACATTTTGCTGTTGTTATTTTGTATGGTAGCTTAGCAGAGTGGTAGTGCATTGAGTACACAACGTGTGATGTTACATGTGCGAGCCCCAGAAATATTTTTTTAATTTACTGACTACCAAGTGATTTAAAAAAGTCAACTTTAAGTTAGCTTAAAGTAGTGCTTAGTGAGACAATTGACTACCGCCTAGGACATCGCAATGTTAAAATAGTCAGTTGATTACATTGCAAAGTAATCCAAGTGTAGTCAGTACTAGTTGCGAAATAGTTAGCTTAAAGTTAGCCAAATTTCCGATAGGGTCTGCACGAGTCCACGTACATACCAAATGGCTGGATCGATTTTGATTTAGTTTGAAAGCTGAATTGATCAAGAGTTGTCTTAGCTATGTTTGAAGAAAATCGGTCGAGCAGATTTTGAAAATATCACATCTTTTCTAGATATATTAAGCTGAATCTGTGTGTCCTTAACGCCGTAGCTCCCAAAACGGCTAGACCTATTTTAATTTTGTTTTTGTCGTTTGAAAAGTGACTTGATCTTGGCTGTACTTGAAGAAAATCCGGTACAGCCGTTTGGTCAGTAGGTTGGGGTTTTTAAAATTTTTAATTTTTGTTATAACTTTTTTATGTTTTTAACATACTTTTTGAGAACATGCAATTTAGATTTAAGAAAACGGCTAAAAAAGCTAAATGGATTTTTGAAAAAAGCTAAAAAATAAGCTAAGAGCTAAATAGAAATTTTTCAGCTAAATCCCAAAAAAAATAAGCTAAATTTAGCCCTAAATAAGCTAATATGGTCACGTTGCGTATGACGGATTCATTGTGCCCCGGCCTTTAAGTCTAAGAAGAGAAGAGAAAAACTTTACTACGAGCAGTGTTGCCAGTTTTTTTCTAGAGCTTGTCCCCAATTTTTGATTTGTCATCCCCGAAAATCCCCAAATTGAGTTTTTTTATTAAAATTTTTTGTTTTGTGAAAAAGATAAATTTTTTTAATTCTATTTAAAAAAATAATGACAAAAATAGCATTTATATCGATAGCTTTATTTACATTCATATTAATTTAATATTTACTTATAAAACTTTGCAAAGAAAATATAACATATGGTTTAATATACACAAGTATAATAAAATTTTTAACCAAAGTTTACCATTTCATATATTTCAGAATCGAAATCTTCCGATTCATCAGCCTCAGAAATTTGGTTGTACATAGTACTTGTATTAAAAAGCTTTAGAATTTCAGCAGAAGGATTAATTTGTCACAACAAGTGGAATTATTTTTAAAGTGTGTTTATTCTACGAAGTGCTTCCAACAAGTCATATTTCATTTTGCTACGTATTCTTGTTGTGATAGTGTTCATTATATAGGTAGGTACAGACTTAGAAACCTGTTTATGCAACCAGGCGGGTTGGATTGCCGGTTGCATAGTCTGTAGTCTTGTTTATGGTTGCGTTCGCAGTTGCATTCGAAGTTTCGAAAATATCAAAATGTTTTGATGTTTATGAGTTGCAGTGTCTGTATCAAAATAATCGAAAACGTGTTGCGTAAGCAAGTAGCACAGATACATCTGTTTGCACCAGTTTTGCGTGTTTTTGGTTCTGGTATGAACAAATGTGTTATTTAGCGTTTTCTGTTACTAGTTGTAAATGTTGATTTTTTAAAGTAATTATTGTATGGTTGGGCAATGAGCAAATGAAAACAACACGTTTATTTTCTTTGTTTTTCTAAAACAAATAAGATACATAAAACTGCTTTTACCGTAAGTGCCTTAAGGCTCAGTTAGCCGACTGTAATGTAAAGTAACTGCAACAGTAAGAAACAGCTGATCGATTTTGTTATGTGAAAAGTAATGAAAATGGTTATAGAGATATAATGTAACCTACTTTTCATATAAAAATATCAATCAGCTGTTTTCTACGTTACAGTTACATTACATTACTGTTGCAGTTACTTTACATTACAGTCGGCTAACTGAGCCTTAACTGAGCCTTTATGTTGTGTTGAGAAAAAATATATGTACATGGCTGATGATAAATGAATAAAAGCAAAATTTCACATACATATGTAAGTAGATGATACATGTACATGAAACACATGAGCTGCAAATCAGTGATGGGAAATGTGGCACAGTTGTGCCATTTTTGGCACTATTGAATGTTGCTTGGCACTGTGGCACTCTCGCTCCTTTTCTGGCACTTTTTGTCCATTAAATATGGAAACTTTTCTTTTTGCGATAATATGTACTCTTGTTTTTTTACGTTTTTAAGTAATGAAAACTTAGTAGGATTTGAGGCTGACATCTGTTCGGTTCTGAAAGTTAAAAGTAACAGTTTGTCCAGAGACATTGATGATCTATTAAAATGAATATATAAATTTGTTTGTAACAGCTAATGTCGTAGAGATAAATTTATAAATGTTTAGAAATATTTCAACTCTTGAATTTAAGAAATTTTTAAGTACTCTCCAAACTGTTGGTTGTCTCTTCAAGTTGTTGCAGATAGATAGTCTTTGAACAGTGAAATATTTCTTCACATTTTAAAATTTTCAGTCATAATGCAATGATAAAACACTATTCATATTAAATAGTTAAACGGATAATATAAGCAAAATGTATTTTTATCTAATGTCCTTGAATTATAGAAATGCAATCTAAAAATGTGAGACTACATATAATTTTAAAAGGGATTTTTTATTTCGTGAATTATGTCGAAATTTTTGGATCAAAATATATATTGATGATATTCATGTTGACAATATAGATCGAAATCGTCACCATCTTCTAACGGAAATAAATTATTGCGGCACTGAAATTGAACTGTTAATAATCAAAAACTAATGTTCCTAGCAAAAAGTTGTAGAATTAAAAAATATAATTAAAGTCTTCTTAAATTAAAAGTGAATACAGATCCATATTAGACTTTGAAGATTTAAAAAATTTAAGAACTTAAATGTGAGTGAGTTGTTGAAAGACATGGAGACCTAAACAATAGTTTTAATGAAAAATTTTTGATGTGTAAACATCTATACGCTAGGGGGTAAAAATCTTTTGATTTTTATATCTTTCACAGCATTGTCAAATCGGTGTGAGCTATGTAATTATGAGTGTATTAGTGTTTGAAAGAAGCAATACCAAACAGAGAAACAAGTCGACCGGCTCGAAGCCGACGGTGCGCCGCCGCCGGTTATTTTTCTGTATATTTCCGTACACCAAAGGTGAAAATGAACCGTAAGAGCTACGGACTTGAAATTTGGATACAATGTGTAGACATTTGAAAAATGTTAAAATCCCATGTAATATACATACAATTGTATGTACATATATACAAGTAGTAGGGAACTGCCAATTCTGGACCAATTAAAATTGTTAAATTGTTAAATTGTTGCTGAAATTGTTAAATTTGGGTAATTAAAATTTGAAAATTGTTGGAAATTTGTGTTTTCGGCGGCGCTTTGATGTTTTTTGTTTACGCTTGGAGTTTTTGTTTACATAAGGAGTTTTTTGTTTACATTAACCCTTGTGGGAATGGGTGATTTTTTTTGGGTAACATTAGTTGTGATAACAGTTGATTTTTTTGAGGTTTTTTATGAGTGTATATGCCGACGGGAAAATCATGAAAAGATTTTTCCTAATACCAATGGTGAAATAGTGTTATTTAATTTTTCCTAATACCTACGGCAATGCATGATAATTTTTCCTAATGCCTACGGCAATACATGATTATTATTTTTTTCAACTGCCTATGTCAATACATGATTATTATTTTTCCTAATGCCTACGGCAATACATGATTACTATTTTTTTCAAATGCCGACGGCAATACATGATTATTATTTTTTCCAAATGCCGACGGCAAAACATGATTATTATTTTTTTCAAATGCCGACGGCAAAACATGATTATTATTTTTTTCAAATGCCGACGGCAATACATGATTATTATTTTTTTCAAATGCCGACGGCAAAACATGATTATTATTTTTTTCAAATGCCGACGGCAAAACATGATTATTATTTTTTTTCAAATGCCGACGGCAAAACATGATTATTCACCAGTATTGCGAATGTCAACGGCGACATAAGTGATGTCGACGGCACTCTCATGGCATTGCCGTTGACAAGATTGCCAAATTTCGATAAAAACCGATAACATTTTGGCATTATCAAAGGTAACAAAACGGCGACATTGTCTTAGATTGGCTTTGGTTTTGTCGACAAAAATTTTGTTAACGACTCAAAGCAAATTTTCAACTGTCACAGTTAAGTGCTTAAAAAAATATTTGAAATGGAAAAAAAAATTAAAATTACTACTAATAAACAATTCGAATTGCTAATACAACAGCTTGAAAGTAAACCAAGTTTAGCCAAAGGATTTCATATGGGCCCAAGTGGTAATAACTTTAAAGAAGAATGGGAAGAAATCAAGATGAACCTGAATTCTATTGGACCACCAATTAGAGACAGCGATGTTTGGCAAAAGGTAAGGATAAAAAGTTCTTCAAAGTATAAATTTTAAATGTGTCCTATGTTCAGGTTTGGAGAGATTTTAAATGTAAATTAAAAAAAAAGTTAACGAACAACAAAGCTGAGCTCAATGCAACAGGTGTAGGCCTGTGCAAATTATTACCACTCTCACCTTTGGAAGAAGCTGCTTCTAACTTGCTTCAATTTGAGAAGCAGTTTAATCCTGAAGGCATTGCCCAAGGTATACAACAATCAAATGAAGAAACTTCATATGAAAATATACCTACCACAGAACAAATAATCTGCGAAGATTTTGTGGAAGTGCCATCAACTTCAGCACATGCCATTGAAATACTAGAACAGCCTACTTCAAGAAAAAGAAAATCAAATGACCAAAGAAAGGAATTTTTTGAAAAGCACAATTCTATCCAAAAGGAGGTTTTTAATGCAATTTCTAAAACAATCAGCGAAGTAAAAGACTGTTTAAAAGAAACAAGTCAACATCAGAAAGAAATGTGTGATGATAGGAAAAAAACTTTAGAAGAAATAAAGACAGTCTTAAAGGAAACAAGCCGGTACCAGAGAAAACTATATGAAGTAGAAGGAAAAAAAAATGAAAATTATGGAGAGACAGGAACAAAGACATGAAGAACTCCATGAAAGAGAAATGCAAATAAAAAATATAAAATTGGAAATAAAGAAAAAAGAATTGCAAGCTCTTGAGAACAAATATTAGTTGAGTAAATCACATTTTTAATTTACTTGTGCTCTTACTGTTAATTTATTTAAACAAATTAATTTAATTTTTTTATGTAAATGTACATACATATGTATATACATACATAAAATACATGTGTATTTCAATGAATATGAGTATATAAAAAGAATGAATTGGAACTACAAAAAACTTGTTTTTATTTGTTCTCTTATTTGTACAGCTTCACCACTTTGCATGATATATGCGTTGGTATCAAAATTTTCATTGCTATTTTCCTCACTATTTATTGGTATGTCATCCTCTGCATTGAAACTCTGATATTCAATGCAAATGTTGTGTAAAGCAGCACAAACATTTACAATTTTGGTTGCTTTGCCAGGCTTATAATGTAGTTGGCGGGCACCTAGGAGGCAACGGAAACGATTTTTAAGCACGCCAATCGTTCTCTCCACGATATTTCTTGCTTTTGCGTGGCAGCTATTGAATATTGCTTCAGGACTTCTCTCTACTGCGGACCTGTAAGGCGTCATTAAAAACGGCTCAAGGGGATAACCAGCATCACCTATACGAATATACTTTTTTAATTTTTCACAAGAATTTTAGTATTTTGGTGTATTACCTAAAAGCCAGCAATTTCTTTCACCAGCATTGTAGCGCTCTCGCAATACTTGTCTTGCTGTACTTACGTTCCATACAAGAGAATCGTGGCATGAACCTGCATACCGGGCATCCAAATATCTAATTTTCATTTTGTTATCGCAAACCTAAAATTAAATTAAGAAATGTAAGCTTTTACTCAGATACCAATGAATAGAAAACAAACATATTTTTAAAAGTGCACTTACAACCATTGCATTAAGGCTAAAAAATCCTTTTCGGTTGTAATAAAGGTTTTGCTCTTCTTTACTAGGGGCCAAAATCTTAATGTGTGTGCCGTCAACACAACCAATAACACCCGGAAATCCAGTTTTTTTCCAAAAAAAATGCAGCTTACACTCGGCCTTTTCCTCTTCGGTCAATTCAAATTTGATATAAAGCGGACAGATCGCAGATTGTAACACATCGAGTGTCTCCTCCAGAATTAAAGATACTGTGGGTTGTGATAAGCCCAGATTAAAGTCATTCCCGACACTTAATTGATAAGAACCTTGTGCCAAAAACCGTAGTGTTGTCGCTAGCCTTAATTCAGTAGATATAAAAGTTGACCTTACTCCAGCCTTCATGAAAGGCCGAATTATTTCCAAAACACGTTTAAAGGCCTTTTTGTTTAAGCGAAAACAATCCACAAATCTGTAATTAAGCAGAATATTGCACTTAAACTGCTTTCAATTTCTCAAAAGCTAACTTTTTTTCTGTACTTACCTGGCATCTGGCAAACTAAAAATGTCCGACCTTTGTCTCATAACTTTTCGCCGAAGTTTTAGTTTTTCATTATTTTCTTCATCAGAACTCTCACTTGAATACAACATTAGAAACATATTTATCTTTTAAATTCCAATAAAATTTTTAAAATAAACAAAAGAAACAAGTCAAGCAAACGTCAAAATGTATAGTGATGATATTTATGTTCTTCACATTATCGATAACAGGATAGCGTCAACACAATACTTTTAATTAATACCGATATGGCGTTGGGGTGACGGCGAGTGCGTAGCAATGTGACGACGACTATAGTATTGTGTTGACGTCTATGTCGGCACTCATAATAAGGGCGATTATTTTCTAATGCTCACAGTGTTGCCAGACTGTAGAAATTTGTTATCATAATACTATAACAGTAATATCAGAGAAAATAGGTTTGATGACTACTAGGTCATATGGTCTCATATGAATCGTGGGAATGTGCTTGTGTGATTTCCTCACGCTAATAAATTGTTTATAAATAATAACATTAAATAAATGAATAAAATAATTAAATAAATTATTTTATTTATTTATAAAACGTTCTCATGTATGTGAACACTCCTAATGCTTGTGTGTGGGGTCCAGCTTGTTTCTCGCTGGTAAGTTTATATTCTGTTTATTTGTTTAAGAAATATATGTGTGTATGTATGTATGTGTATGATGCATGTATGTATGTATGTATGTGTGCATGATGCATGTATGTATGTATGTGCGATCGAAGGAACTTGTGCGTGGAATATTTTGTGGCTGTGTAGAATACATTTATATATTACAACGTAATCATTTTCTTTGGCTGCGATTATTTTAAAGCAGCAAAGTTGTAACTAACTACAGTCATAAGCAGAGAAACAAAAAGTAAAAATTTTGCAAGTAAGCAAAAAGACTAACTTCTCCTCCTCCTTCCCACTTCCTTCTCTTTCCTTTATGTGGTTTGTATTTGAAATAAGAAAACACTTGTAGATTTTTTATTTTTCTATACATTTATTGTTTAAAATTTTTTAAAATTTTATAATACATACATTAATATTTTAAAGAGTGAAAAAGTTAATTTAAAGCAATATATTTCTTTTGTTAGTAAAATAGCATTTTTTAATGCGCAAACACCAAATTTATGATAATTACAATAAAAATATTCTGGATACTTAATCTCCATTTGTTTAAAGTTGATACAGCCTATATCCTCAACGTTAAAAATTTTTCGGCATAAAATTTTTTCCAACCATCGTCTTTTCTCTTCGCCTTTTACATAAATTTTAGAACATATTGCGTTGGCTTTTAAAAAATTGCAAACGCTTTGAAAAGAAACTGATCCAGCAGTCCAGCTGAGGTGATGATAGTTTTTCGTTAGCCACTTTGCTTCTCTTTGCTTTTTTATTGATAAGCATTTAAAATCAAATGTGGTTTTATAATGAAATTGTTATATTCATAATTGTTGAAAACAATCGCTACTTCTTTTGCGATGAAATCATTTGAATTACTTTTGAAACCTTGTACGTCTATAAAAATTGTGTTATTTTCCATATTACTCAATTTATAATCATTTTCGAACTTGTCCTTTGATGGGTATATGTTCTATTATACGATCATGAATAAGAATGCAGTAAGCTGATGTCTTTGCTGCAATATTAGTTGCTGTTTCAAATGCTATTTTCATATCAATCGGTCCATTATTGAGTGATTCATTCTGATGACTGACATCTACTACGATAATAGGAGCTTTTGTCTTAAACTCTGATGCAGTTAGAAGCGGTTGAGATTTTTTCATATAGTAGCTTTGTTGGAATCTTAGATACATATCATATAGAATTGCATATCGTTCATTTTTGAACTTTATGTTAAGATCATCATATGGCTATGAGACTGAATTTAAATGTACTTTTAAATTAGTCCCAACTGCGAAATGCCATAGGTATAGAAGCACCATTGTTAATAATTTTTATCATATTCAATTAGCTAAAGTCGGATAATTGTACATGTGGGATTCTCTATGAGATGAGTGAAATTGTAAGTTTATCTTTTTCAGTAGAAACACTCAAGCCTACAAGATCTTCGTCATTCTTATTACACAAGAGTATCAATTCATGTTTTCCATTTAGTATAACTTTGTTGTACATAAAAATTGAAAAAATCCATTTTCAAGAGTGACATCGGCAATTTTGTTCCATCTTGCATTTTGCATCACATTGCTTGCTTTTGGTGACAGAGAAACCAAATTTTTTACGGTGCTTGTGGCTCCTAAATATCTTGTATGGTCAATTTCAATTCCATTGAGCTCATAGCGAATTTCATCAAATAGATATGCTACAAAGTTATTTTTTAATAAAAAGTTCTCCGAAGAAGAAGAAGATTTGGCCTTATTATCATCGGCAACAAACCCCTCTACATAAATGTAGCTCTCACTGGGTAGCACGTACAAATCTTGATTTTGTATTGAAATTCTAATTTCATCATTATTGTTGTAAGATTTAAGTATGGTACATATGTATGATAATCCTTTTTGGTTATATTCTCATCAGACCAGGGTTTATGTAAGACATCTATTATTGAACTCATTTTGTCTTCAATTTAAAATTCAAGGACTTTAGAAAATTTTTATTTGATGTTGTTAGAGCCTTTTGTTGAGCTGGTCGCTTTAATGTTGTTGTTGTTCTTGCTGCTATATTTTTCAATGTATTTGTGTTGTATATTAGCATTATTTAGTTGGCCTTAAATGTATTCGTATTGTAATTTCCTCTCCTCGGAAATTAATTAAATCACCGTGTTGATCCAGTACGCGCAGCGCTAGTGAACTTATCTCTCTGGTGCTTACAGGTAAATAGATGAGATTTCTTGGAACCTCATCTATTTTATAGCCTGGAGGCACATTAATCGGAAATTCATGAAGTGTATGCGATTTGGAGTTATTCATATATGTGTTTATAGCGATACTACTTTCAATTCGCAAGAGATTCACTTTAAAAATATTAACTGGAAGATCTGAATAATAATATTTGTTTGGTGTTAGGATTTTGCTATTGAATCCTAGAAGTTTTCCAATTGTATTGTCTTTATTAAAATATACAGGATCCTTGGAACTATTAACTTTAACTTGCATTGTATTGTTATTGGCTTCAATAAAAATTTTATTTGCTGGGCTGAGTCGTTTGTATTCCTCTTCTATAAAATCAACTATATCATTTAATTCGTAAAATCCAATTGGTATTTCAATTATATGTTCCCCTATATGAAACATATTGTTGTAGGTGTCTACATTTGGAATACTGTTGTATGAATGAAAATCAGTTAGAGCACACTCATATGCACCATGTAATTCAATAGGAGGAAAGTAACTAGCAGATAGTTCTGATGAGTGAGAGCTCAGAGTAAGTGTTATTGACATTATAACAGACTGATTACAATTAAATAATGTTTAGAACACAGTATGGTTTATAAGCATGATTTACATATTTTATTTCAAATTTTATCTTATTTTAAAATTAACATTAGTTTCTTAATATTAATGCTTTTGTTGTTGTTGGTATTGATGTTGTTGTTGCTAATTTAGTTTTTCTTACAACTATAATATTTCATCTTTACTTATCCAAGAATTGTGTTGATTAGAAAATCCCAGCCATTTAACATATACCTCCTTCCCTTTAATTTTAAGAACCTTTTCAACTAGATATGTACTTGGAAATCTAGTCACTTTTAATAGGATTGCCAAGATAATCTTCTAATATGTATGTTGCAGGATTTGTATTTTGAACTCTTGTAATTGTGAAAATTTCTGTAGTCCAATTAGGAGTATAACCTTTTTCAAATGTGTGCTTATATTTGCTTATGCGAACATGATCTCCCACATTAAATTTCGACATTTTATAAATTTTCAAATGACTGTATACTGTATTTAGCAGATTTTCCTCATTTGTTGAGTTGACTTTAATAGGAGACATTTTAATGGTACGATGAACTTTTCTTTTGTATGCATTGAGTACATATATCAATCCTCTTATATGAACCATTATAGCTAAATTTTTTCCACAACATTCCTTTCATTGTTCTATTAAATCGTTCTAGTATTGATGCTTTCATACTGCTATATGTTGAGTAGTGATTAATGTTGTATTTATGCATTAATTTTCCAAAGTGTTTGTTTAAAAATTCTTTGCCATCATCTGTTTGTAAGTTTTTTGGTACTCGTCCCAATTCAAAAATATCTTCCATTGCCTTGGTTGTTTCGAGTGCTGTTTTTGTTTTCAGCGGTACTGCCCATGCAAATTTTGAGAATGTGTCAATTACAGTCAACAAAAATCGATAATTTCTATTTTCTTTAGAATAGTTCCCCATTTCAACTAAATCAGCTTGCCAAAGATCATCTATTCCTTTCATTACAACTCTGCGACGCACAAATTGTTTTCGTGCTTGCTTATGGAGTTCATTTACTAAGTTTCTTTTAGAAGACATTAAGTTGTTTTTAAAGATTTTTTGCAGAGTGTTGTGATCTACTTGACGCACTTTCAGCTATTGATACAAACATTATAGCTGCAAAACTATCGATAGAACTATCGATAGTATCGATAGTTTTGTTGTAAATGAAATATCGATAGTTTTTTCCACTATCGATACTATCGGCAAAAAAACAAGTAATTAAAAGAGTAAAAATAATCGAAGTCAACAAACAGTAGCCGGCGGCTTTGAAGCAAATTATCCGTAGTGGATTTAAGCTTTTGTACAGCGATGGAAAAGTTGCTACAATTGTATAATTTTAGCGCTATTTGAATGCCAAAAGTACCGTAGCACCGCAATGACCCATTTAGCACTACTGGAATCTATTTATATTATATTACATGCCAAAAATAGCATTAAAATATATTACCTTATGCAAAAAATAATGCGTGCTTGAAATGCACATTAAAAAAAACTTCCATAGAAAAACCGGTTTTAACGTTCACTTATTTTTTTGCACAAGGGGGTTAATCTTTAGCTCGAAGGTATTAGAAAATTAAGTAAATCAACCGATGTTTTCCGGTATTTAAAGAATTGCTGGAGGAATGTTATTTATTCCAAATTCATCTGCAAATGTGGAAATTTTATTTTCGTACCAAGGAGAGAAGCCGACTATTTGCATCTACTGTGAACAATCGAATAAAAAAAGGTTATAAACGTAGTATATTGTAAATGTTACTTTTATATTCATATCCCAGCAACTAATATTCTTTTTGTACCTTCTGGCGTTTTGTTAATTGCTTTTTAGTTAATTAACAAGTACAAGTATTAAAAAAATATAAATAAAGAATTTGGTACAATCGTACTGAAAAAAGTAAAAATTTTTTTGAAAGTTAGTACAATTTGTAAATATGACATCGCATTCCTGCTTCTGTATACATAAGTACTTAAATACATGTATATGTATGTATATGAATTTATTTATAAATCCAAGTGTTAATCGACAAATAATAGTCACAAGTATTTTAATAAATTCAACATCGCCGACACAAAGATAAATTTTGTTGGTACTGATATCGCGACGGCCGCCAATCGTCTCGGATTTATTTTGACATACCCTAGCGTGTTTCCCTATAAATTTTTTTTTAATTGTACCTACATACATACATTTCCAGCCTAATCTTCGACGTAATTGCATGCGATAAAAATTAAATTTTTAGAAGAGGGTTAAAATTGTCACTTACGATAAAACTTTACAGCCAGTGTCTTAAAAGTTATCAACAATTTTCGCATTTTGATAATTCTAAACCATGGGTAGGCCCATAAAATTTTAAATTCAATAAAATAGTATATTTTCGATAATATGCCGCTTACGATAAAATCGAAAAAAAAGGCTTGATATATTTTTATATACTAATGAAAATGTTGAGGACTCTGGATTTTTTTTGAGTCAAATGTCGTTTATGTGGCAACTTTTATAAAACTATTCGATACTATCGATAGTATCGATAGTTTTACATAAAACTATCGAAACTATCGAGTGGAGCGACTATCGATAGTTTTGCAGCTCTAACAAACATGTAATTTTCTAATTTATAAATTTTTTCATTTAGCTGTTCAAGTTGTTCTTCAAAGGATGTTTTAATTTGTAAAGGGTGTTTTTTATTGAGGTATAGAACTTTAAGTTGGCATCACTTTTTTAACTGGCGGCCATTTTGTCAGCTGTCAAGTGATTAATATTTAGTTTGGTTTGCCATTTCGTCATGAACAGGTTGACAAAAGAACAACGCTTGCAAATCGTGCAAATTTATTTCGAAAATAATGGTTCAGTTCGCGAAGTTTACCGCAAGCTCCGTCCATTTTATGGTCGATATAATCGTCCATCAGAGCAATTAATTCGGTTAACCATGGATCGTTTTCGCACTACGTTTACTCTATGTGATAATACGCATCCGCAGAGACGTCGAACAGTGCGCACCGAAGAAACAATTGCCGCTGTAGAGCAAAGTGTTGAAGAGAACCCGAATGAATCGATTCGCCACCGTGCACAGCAATTGGAGCCGACTAACCGACTATTTTGTTCCCGAATTGGATGGCATGAATGTGGATGAGTTGTGGTTCCAACAAGACGGCGCTACATGCCACACAGCGCACGTCACAATCGATTTATTGAAGGAAACATTCGATGAGCGCATAATTTCGCGGAATGGACCTGTCAATTGGCCACCAAGATCGTGTGATTTGACACCATTGGATTATTTTCTTTGGGGATATGTGAAGTCGCTCGTCTACGCCAACAAACCAGAAACGTTAGGGGACTTGGAAGCCAACATTCGTGGCGTTATTGCCAACATACGGCCCCATATGCTCGAAAAAGTGGTTGAAAATTGGACCTGTAGAATTGGCTTTATTCGAGCCAGCCGCGGCGGCCACATGCCCGAAATCATATTTAAACATTAATGGCATAAAATTATCCTTCCAATAAAGCCAAATTGATGGACATTAAAACGATTTTCTTGTGTTTTATTTCAATTCGAAGTTCTACACCCCTCAAAAAAACACCCTATAGAATATCTTTTTTAATTTTATAATTTTCTTCTATATCGAATTTTATTTCGCGTTGTAGTTCCTCAATTTGCATTTGAATATCTTCTCGTATTATAGTATTGTCTCCCTTAAAGTATGTTAATAATTTCTCTTCTAATTTTTCGATTTGAGTTTGCAAAAACAATTTATTGATAACATCGTTTTCCTCCAGAGCTTTTGCAACATTTTTGATCCTTTTGTTTTGGACATCAATGTTGTTGTTCGTATCCACAAAGAACCCCAGCAGTTTAGGTGCATTTTTCAAAGAAATTGTGCTGCTAGTATCGTTTAAATAGTGTCCAAATTTATCAACAGACATACTCTATATACTTTATTAAAGTTAGTGTATTATATTCGCTTCACGTAGTTCTTCAATAATTGATACAATCTCTTTATTGTGATTAGTATGACCTGCACCTTGTGATGCGAGCAGTAGTCGAAGTCGATCTACTAACTCATTTGGATCGTCCCAGTATATATAGTTGGGCTTATTGATGTTAAATTGCATCATTCCATCACCTAAATAGCTACCTTTGGGCTTAAATCCTGTTGATTCAGGTAAATTCTTCTGGTTTTTCTCATCAATAAATTTCTTAATAATATGTTTATATTTATATCCTCTAGTACCCTTAATTTTACCATCAGGTTTAAAGTCTCTTCTATATGCATTAGTAGTAATTAAAATCTTTTTATAGATTTCAAGTTCAAATTTATCGTAATTTTTTGGTATTTCATGAAACATTAGATAAAATAGTCCTGGTGTTAGAGCCCATATTTGACCACCAACTTGTATTTTATCTTCATTCAGTTTTAGGTTACTATCACCAAATTTCCATTCATTATTGTAATCTTTATGTGGGCCATAGTTTGTGTCTAATTCATTTCTTCCTTCCAAAACTGATAAATCAGTATAAGTATATTCTGTATTGGAAGTCTGTGAGTAAAAATCATCTTCATCATCATTTTCAGTATTAACATCATTAAATAAGATGGTATTATCAAAAATTGTCCCTTCTACTAGCTTTTTTGTCTCCATCTTGACTGATGGGTTTTCAGGCTTTAAACTTGTATTATTTTCAACTTCTGTCTCGATGTTACTTTCTTCTTTCATGCGAAGTCTTTTAATATTTTTAGAACTATTTATGAATTCTTTAAGAGGTTCTGTTATAGGTTTAAATGTATCTCTTAATTGTTCACGTGTATCTATTTCACCAGTTTTTATACTACGAAGCTTTTTCTTCAACACAACTGTTTTAAAATATTCTCATCCATGTTTGCTAAGGGCAAATAACAGGTATCAGCAATCAGGTCAGCTTATCAGGACCTGGTCTGGTTTTCAGATCAGCTTATTAGGAGCTGGTCTGGTTTTCAGACCAGCTTATCAGGACCTGGTCTGGTTTTCAGATCAGCTTTTCAGGAGCTGGTCTGGTTTTCAGATCAGCTTATCAGGACCTGGTCTGGTTTTCAGATAAGCTTTTCAGGACCTGGTCTGGTTTTCAGATCAGCTTTTCAGGACCTGGTCTGGTTTTCAGATCAGCTTATCAGGACCTGGGAGTCTACTCTGTATTACGAAACGAATGAAAAATGTAGCGAATACGAACATTTGGTACTGTGTATTACGATTTTCGTTAAGTCATCGAAGCGTGGGAAGTTTTAACGAATGACAAATTTCCCTTTCGTTTATGCTACTGTGTAATACGAAAACGAATGTCAAAAAGTAAAAAACGATTGAAAATTATTCGAAAGCAATTTTATTCACGAAAGGAGGAAAGTAAATTATAAAATGTAAGTATTTGTATCTACGTAATAAAAAGAATAAAGTTATTATTAATTTAAAAACACGAATATTAATGATTATGTATTAAAAACCATTATAATGTATTTTGTTATTAAGGAACGTACCAAAAAGAAATCATACTCAAGCAGCACAGTTTGAAATTATGGTTGACTTTATGATTAAGCACCCAGACTTAGCAAAAGGAATTATTAGGGCTCCAGATGCTAAATCGAAATGTAAAAATTTATGGGAAAAACTGTCATTAGATTTGAACGCTATTTCTACACCCACACGCGATGTTAACGGTTGGAAAAAGGTTACCAAATAAAATTTCTAACTAGTCGTTTAATAATACATAATTATAATTATATTACTAGGTTTGGGCAGATTTAAAAAATAATATAAAAAACAAATGCCGTCGCAACCAAATAAGTATTTCAGGAACAGGTGGTGGGCCATCCAAGTATTGCTCTCTTACAGCACTGGAAGAGAAAGTGGCCTATCTTCTTTCAATGAACGATGCTGTCTGTGGAATGGTTGGCCCCTCTGCATTTAGTTTAAATCTTCCTACAAAAAGCTTATATCCAGCATTTAATAATGATGAGAATACAACCGATGTCGAAATTCAGAATGATCTAGACTGTGACTTGACGTTACCAAAGGAAGGAAATGGCAATCATAATTGTATGCCAAGTCGAAAAGATAAATGTGCAAACAAAGAACTTCTTCTTCAGAAACAAATAGAAAACCAAATTTGTTATCATAAAAATTCTATTAAAGTATTAAATGACATCTACAAAAATCAAGAAAACAGCAGCAAAACATTGTCAGAAATAAATAATAACATTGCTGGAATTCAAAAATACATACGAAGAAACTATGAATTGCAGGAAAGAAAATATAAATTAGAAACAGAAAAGTTTGAGTATAAAAAAAGATTGAAATAGAAAAATCAAAAAGAAAAATGGAAAATTTAAAGATCAAAAAAAGGATATTGGAGATGGAGCTGGAAAAAAAACGAATGGAGTAGTTAAAAATTATTTAGTTTTAAATATTAAGTTATTTTTAGGTTTAAGTTAATGTGTTATTTTTTTTTACTCAGTGTGTAAATGTGCTAAGTCAATAAATATGAAATCATATAATTTTTGCGAATATATTTAAATACATAGTTTTTATTTCAATTTCTTCTCATATTATTTTTTATTGTATTTCTAATAATTTTAACAATGGTTAAAAAATTATTATCTTCCTCTAACGCAAACGATGCACTAAAATTAGTATTAATGTCAACTTGATTATTACGTTCGGGATTTTCAACATTGAATTCTAAACAAATGTTGTGAAGTGCGCTGCAAGCATTAAGTATTTGTACTGCTTTTATTGGGGTATAATGCAATTCTCTGGCAGCTAAAGGGTGTTTTTTAGAGGTATAGAACTTCGAATTGAAATAAAACCCAAGAAAATCGTTTTAATGTCCTTTTCGAGCATATGGGGCCGTATGTTGGCAATAACGCCACGAATGTTGGCTTCCAAGTCTCCTAACGTTTCTGGTTTGTTGGCGTAGATGGTGTCAAATCACACGATCTTGGTGGCCAATTGACAGGTCCATTCCGCGAAATTATGCGCTCATCGAATGTTTCCTTCAATAAATCGATTGTGACGTGCGTTGTGTGGCATGTAGCGCCGTCTTGTTGGAACCACAACTCATCCACATTCATGCCATCCAATTCGGGAACAAAATAGTCGGTTATCATGGCTCTATACCGGTCTCCATTAACGGTAACTGACTCTCCAGCATTATTTCGGAAGAAGTATGGCCCAATGACTCCACCAGCCCATAGAGCACACCAAACAGTCAGTTTTTGTGGATGTAATGGCGTCTCAAGGGTCTCATGTGGATTCTCTTCACTCCAAATGCGGCAATTTTGCTTGTTGACGCAGCCATTCAACCAAAAATGAGCCTCATCACTGAACAAAATTTTGCGATGAAAATCAGCATCGAGATCAATCTCATTTTCGTCCCATACACCAAAATCACGACGCATTGCATGGCCTCGCGGCTTTAATTCTTGCACAAGCTGGATCTTGTAAGGTCGCAAGCCAAGATCTTTGCGCAAAATCTCCCATAAAGTTGATGGACAAAGCTCCAATTGCTGTGCACGGTGGCGAATCGATTCATTCGGGTCCTCTTCAACACTTTGCTCTACAGCGGCAATTGTTTCTTCGGTGCGCACTGTTCGACGTCTCTGCGGATGCGTATTATCACATAGAGTAAACGTAGTGCGAAAACGATCCATGGTTAACCGAATTAATTGCTCTGATGGACGATTATGTCGACCATAAAATGGACGGAGCTTGCGGTAAACTTCGCGAACTGAACCATTATTTTCGAAATAAATTTGCATGATTTGCAAGCGTTGTTCTTTTGTCAACCTGTTCATGATGAAATGGCAAACCAAACTAAATATTAATCACTTGACAGCTGACAAAATGGCCGCCAGTTAAAAAAGTGATGCCAACTTAAAGTTCTATACCTCAATAAAAAACACCCATTAGTAGGCATCGAAATCTCGCCTTTAACAATCCAAAAGTTCTTTCGATTACAGACCTTCCTTTTGAATGTTGTTCATTAAAATATGACTCCAAAGAATTTTCTGGAGCGTTTCTATGCGGAGTCATAAGCTAAGGCTCCAAAGGGTATCCTGAGTCACCTAAATAAATAGACAAATATATAATAAGCTTTAAAACATTTCAGATAATAAAAATCTGTCAAAATTACCAAGAATTCTTGTTGTTTTATCGCCACTTTGAAATTTGTCCAATAAATATTTCTTTTCATGACTTAAGCTCCATACGTGAGAATCATGGCTGGCTCCGCCAGAGCGTCCATTTACAGACAAGATGAAAATTTTATGATCGCATATCTAAATTCAACAAAAAATATGCATACATATGTGCGAGTATGTACATGTATACATCCATAAATAACACAAATATTTCTGTATGCACAACAACTTACAACCATGGCATTTATACTATGCTTCAATTTTCTGTTAAAGTATAAATGCTCATCATCCAATGGTCTTATTATCTGTATATGGGTTCCATCTACTGCACCTATTACTCCTGGGATCCCACATTTATTAAAAAAATATGCGTTAGCATCTCTTCTTTTTTCTTCAGAAATTTCAAAAGAAATGTGTTTTGGGCAAAGTATTTTTTCAATAGATGCACAAACTTCTGCTATACAACTGGAAATTGATTGCTGTGATATTCCAAGAAGTCGATCCTGTCCTATTTGATGCTGATAGCCACCTTGAGCTAGAAACTTAATAGTCGCACCTAACTTCAATATTGGTGGGATAGCCGTTGACCTTTGGGGACATTTCATATCGTCTTTTATTGAATTGTATACATACAGGAAGATTCCTTATTAAGTCTGAAATTCTTCATAAAGCTAAAATTTTTATGTATTAGAAAGTAATAGCCATTTATAAAATTGAATATGTTACTTACTTTTTCTCGCTTCGACTCATAATATTGGAACTATCTCTAATGATTTTTCGTTCAATCCTTTCTGGAACATTTTCTTCGTCACTGTCATCCATCCATAAATACACCGAATCCATGGCACTATTTTAACTTCTATTTACTTAAATTATTTGTTTAAAAAATTTTTGACTTTGATTAGACGTTAATGCTGAAAATATTATTTTACGCCATTTTATAGTGCTAAAATTTGACATTTAGTGCAGTCAAGTGCAAGTGCAGCCAAGTTAATTCTATAATTTGATCCCTTTTTATGCAATACAACTCTGTTCATTTAACGAACGTTTTACACAGTACCAAATGTCTTTCGATTCGTAAATTCTATTCGAAAAACTTATCGAAACGAATGGAATTACACGGTAAGGGCCCTGGTCTGGTTTTCAGATCAGCTTATCAGGAGCTGGTCTGGTTTTCAGATCAGCTTATCAGGAGCTAGTCTGGTTTTCAGGTAGCTGGTATAGTTTGGAGATCAGCTTATCAGGTATCAGATGAGGTTATAGCAAATAGATGTATCAAGTTTAAAGTTAGATTAATAACTAAAGTCAATCTTTTATGAGAAGTAGTTTATATAGTTATGAAATAGTCAAATTGCTTTCTGTAGCGACCATCACTTAATTCATTATCTTTACTTATCACTAAAAAGCCATATTTATCCTTCCAACACTCTCGACAAATTTCTTGGAACTTTTCATAACTCATATCGCTGCCAACATGATCCCTATAAACATGCTTCATATTTGTCTCATCTTGCTTAAACAATATAATAACATTTGCATTGTCTTTTATTAAATGTTTGGGAATTCTAGTATAAGTTTGACACAATTAGAATGAATAAACATCCCTATGCCGTCCCATACAAAAATATGAACGTATATTATTCTGCTTCTCACATGCAATATCATCAAATATCATAATTGAATTAGTTTTAGCTTCGTCAGGTGGAATAACTGATTCATTATCGGTGAATGTATAATATCCCATTCCTTTAATTGGTGAAATTAGTTTCTTCAAGTACTCATATTTGGGTTGATAAAGAGATTTTGAGTATAAATAGATGTTTTCAAACTTGAGTCCATTAGGACTTTCTACAATTTCCCCACAATTTGATGGCCCCACTATTAGAGCACGAATAGAATTTGGTAAGAGGGCACTATGCTTTATTTTTAAAGTGATGTTCGATGATTCATCAATATTGCGAACTAAAATATTTTTATGTTGTGTCACTAACTGCATTTTTGTAACTAAATACATTTCATAAATGTTACCTCTTATTATAGAAAAAATCAGATAATATGGTTATACGATATCAGAAAACGTTTAGTCATAAAAACACCTTCGTTGGAGGAGGTATAGTAGATAAAATAATAAACTCTCTACCTGTTGAACTTCACCTTCCTGGATATCAGTACTGCGGACCTGGAACAACACTACAAAAACGTTTAAATCGAGGTGATAAAGGAATTAATCTATTGGACTCTGCTTGTAAAGATCACGATATAGCTTATTCAAAAAATAAGGATTTAAGCACTAGACACAAAGCTGATAAAATACTTGAAAATTCAGCTTGGGATCGAGTTTTATCAAAAGATAGTAGTATTGCTGAAAAATCATTTGCCTATATGGTTACTAACGCAATGAAAGCCAAAACAAAATTTGGTATGGGTGTGGAAAAAAAAAGTGTTAAAAAGAACAAGCTAAATGATAAAAAACTGTTTAGAACATCAATTAGAGCTGCAACAAAAATACTAAAGAAGGAAAAACCATTAGATATTAACTCAGCAATTAAAATTGCCCGAAAAACTATCAACAAATCATTATAATCAAATTATAGTACCACGTGTAATACGTGTCCCAAAAATTTGTGGTTTTTTGCCTCTAATACCGATTTTAACTGCTCTGGGTGCAATTGGTAGTCTAACAGCTGGAGGTGCTGCTATAGCTAAAGCTGTAAATGCAACAAAGAATGCAAAAAATCAACTTGATGAAGCAACTAGACATAATAGAGCGATGGAATCTATAGCAGTTGGAAAGGGACTTTAGTTAAAACCATATAAAAAGGGTTATGGTTTAGTTTACAAAGAGGAATCAAAAAACTCTTAGAGATGCTACCCAACAGACCACTATCTGATGTGGACATAAACCGTTTCTCTATAAATATTCCATATTTTAGAGGAGTTTTCACGAACAAAGAAAATAGAATGTGGAATAATCAATTTAGACGTATCAACAGGACCTGGTACACATTGGGTAGCATATTATAAAAACAACAATGAAAAAGAATATTTCGACAGCTTTGGAAACTTACAACCTCCTTCGGAAGTAGTCAAATATCTTAGTACAAATATAAAATACAACTATAATCAACATCAGAATTTCAATACATTTACCTGTGGTCATTTATGTCTTCAATTTCTTTATGAAATAACTGAAAATATTAAATAAAAAAAGCACAAATATTTATATTTTACATAACTCTTTTATGTCTTTTTATTTATAATTTAAAATACAAAATTATTATATATTATTGCCAAATAGGAAATTGGGAATTTTGAATTAAAAATTCACTCAGCTCGCTTTCAAAAATTAAGCTTTCTTCACATTCTCTGCTTAAGCAATATGATCCGCTCGAGAGTTCTTTAATTTCATCATCGGTTAAAGTATTATATCCCTTTGGCAGGAACATTATGTGGTTTTCCATTTCAACTTTTAGTGTTGGCCCATATTTTGTTGTTACTCTTGTCACTTTTCGAATGGTGTATTTAATTGAAGTGAATTAAATTTTGATGTTAGATTTGTTGTAGACTGTAATTGACACATTCTCAAAATTTGCATGGGCAGTACCACTAAAAACAAAAACTGCACTCGAAACAACCAAGGCAATGGAAGATATTTTTGAATTGGGACGAGTACCAAAAAACTTACAAACAGATGATGACAAAGAATTTTTCAACAAACACTTTGGAAAATTAATGTATAAATACAATATTAATCACTACTCAAAATATAGCAGTATGAAAGCATCAATACTAGAATGATTTAATAGATCATTGAAAGGAATGATGTGAAAAGAATTAGCTTTAATGGTTCATATAAGTGGATTGGTATATATAAAGATTTACTTAGTGTATAAAAAAGAAAAATTCATCTCACCATTAAAATGTTTACGATTAAACATTCCACAAATAAGAAAAAACTGCTTAATATAGTATAAAGTAATTTGAAGAATGAATGTTGAATTTAATAAAAATAAAATTAAAACAAAAAATTAGTTTTTTTAGGATTGATTAGGAATGATGGGTCTTAAGAAAGATAATTAACTTAATGTAGTGGAATTCTCTAAACTTGTTGGTCTGAATTAAATATTGGTAAAACTTCAGTGTTTAAAATGAACTATAACATAGTGTAATATTCAGCAGCACATCATATTATCGCTTTTTATAAAGTTGTATGTACATTTTCCCATCGAAAGCGCTAGCACGCAAAATTTTACAATATGAAAATGGGATTATTATAGAAGATCTTCAGTCTATTTATTTCTTTAGCTATCAGATCTTTAAGAAATATAGATAAACTACGGAAATTGCACTTTGATATCCAATCTTTAAGAATGTACATGTGTATGAATAAGTATCAAACAAACTTAGTGAATCAATGAATAAACGCTTCAACTAGAATCATGCTGAAGCATGCATAAATTTTAAAATGTACAGTAAACAGATCTTACTTTATATCTGTATCTGTATGAGTATTAAATAAATTTATAGAAAAAAAATTAAAGCATGCCGAAGCATGTATAATTTCAAAAAAAAAAAAATCCTCACGTCATGCAAAGAAATTTTATGATTTTGTGGTCAATGAAATACATACATATGTATCTACTTTGTAAAAATTCAAAAGAGCGAACTGGTAAATTCTAACAGTAAAGATTTTTAATTGTAACACTCTACATCTCGGACTCTTACGTCACTATCGATAGAAGCATGCTAAGGCATGCATACTAGCAAAATATATAAAGCTGTTAGAAGGTGATGAGATAGCAATTGTATCTGGATCAACCCAACTCATGAATGTATTGTATACGGGAATGATTGATGGTGATGATTACCTTTTTTAAGTGAATAATCATTACATATGAATGCGATAGTGGTTGACCCCTCAAACCTCATGTAGAAATACTTGAGGGGGAAAATTCTCCCAAACATAGATATTTCATTGTTTCTAACACTTTATGAAACCACCAACGGTGAATTGCTGGTAGAGGTAACTGAGTTATTTGAGATCGATTTGCTACAATAGTTGTTTATTAAACATGCATTTCTTTGTATGTCAACTAATTTCTACATACCAAATGTATATACCCAGCAAAAAATTAGACAAAAATTCTCTATTCCAAGTAGTAAAATCTGAAAAAAGGAGTTGCACATTAGAAGAAAAAAATAAATAAAAATAGAGACTGACTGACCAACTAATACGTACACTCTGTCCGATGGGCATACAAACAAAACACACTTAAACATTTCAGAAATATATACACAATACGCTAAACTTTAATAAAATGAAAAAAAAAATCATATAGAACATCAAATAAAAGCCATAGGTTCTCACTCTTCATAAAATAAACATATGTATATGTACCTTATTAATGGAAACATATTATCAGTATAAAGCAACAGAAATTTCGTCATACAAATCCATCTTGTATTCTAGAGGAGCCGTCGATAGGGTATACCTAAATTATATGAAAACGAGTTCGTTTTCTGTTGATCGCTATTCAAGAAGAAAATATGGTTGTTCATTATGATTTAACCCAATCTGAAATTTATTTGCTGGTGGTTCAGCGTTGTCTATATATTTCATTGTTGCTGTAACAAATCATCAGTAGACTTCAACCACACATTCCGAATAGTCACAAACCTCTTATCTTATGCACAGACTTTCAAGAACTATTTGAGAATTCACAAATAATGATATTTTTGAAAATCACAAAAGAAAAATAAGCGTAGTAGGATTTGAAACTAATACAAAAAACCCAGCAAATAATTTATATTCGATTCCAATCTATTTTATTTTTCTACACCTTCATACAATTAGAAATCCATTGGATAACAATAAAAGTAATTATAAGGCAAAATGAAAAATAAAATCTAAATTTAACATTTAAGAAATTTATTATTCGATATATTGTCAGAAGTTTATCCCAATCTGAAATTTATTTGCTGGTGGTTCAGCGTTGTCTATATATTTCATTGTTGCTGTAACAAATCATCAGTAGACTTCAACCACACATTCCGAATAGTCACAAACCTCTTATCTTATGCACAGACTTTCAAGAACTATTTGAGAATTCACAAATAATAATATTTTTGAAAATCACAAAAGAAAAATAAGCGTAGTAGGATTTGAAACTAATACAAAAAACCCAGCAAATAATTTATATTCGATTCCAATCTATTTTATTTTTCTACACCTTCATACAATTAGAAATCCATTGGATAACAATAAAAGTAATTATAAGGCAAAATGAAAAATAAAATCTAAATTTAACATTTGAGAAATTTATTATTCGATATATTGTCAGAAGTTTATCCCAATATGAAATTTATTTGCTGGTGGTTCAGCGTTGTCTATATATTTCATTGTTGCTGTAACAAATCATCAGTAGACTTCAACCACACATTCCGAATAGTCACAAACCTCTTATCTTATGCACAGACTTTCAAGAACTATTTGAGAATTCACAAATAATAATATTTTTGAAAATCACAAAAGAAAAATAAGCGTAGTAGGATTTGAAACTAATACAAAAAACCCAGCAAATAATTTATATTCGATTCCAATCTATTTTATTTTTCTACACCTTCATACAATTAGAAATCCATTGGATAACAATAAAAGTAATTATAAGACAAAATGAAAAATAAAATCTAAATTTAACATTTAAGAAATTTATTATTCGATATATTGTCAGAAGTTTATCCCAATCTGAAATTTATTTGCTGGTGGTTCAGCGTTGTCTATATATTTCATTGTTGCTGTAACAAATCATCAGTAGACTTCAACCACACATTCCGAATAGTCACAAACCTCTTATCTTATGCACAGACTTTCAAGAACTATTTGAGAATTCACAAATAATAATATTTTTGAAAATCACAAAAGAAAAATAAGCGTAGTAGGATTTGAAACTAATACAAAAAACCCAGCAAATAATTTATATTCGATTCCAATCTATTTTATTTTTCTACACCTTCATACAATTAGAAATCCATTGGATAACAATAAAAGTAATTATAAGGCAAAATGAAAAATAAAATCTAAATTTAACATTTAAGAAATTTATTATTCGATATATTGTCAGAAGTTTATCCCAATCTGAAATTTATTTGCTGGTGGTTCAGCGTTGTCTATATATTTCATTGTTGCTGTAACAAATCATCAGTAGACTTCAACCACACATTCCGAATAGTCACAAACCTCTTATCTTATGCACAGACTTTCAAGAACTATTTGAGAATTCACAAATAATAATATTTTTGAAAATCACAAAAGAAAAATAAGCGTAGTAGGATTTGAAACTAATACAAAAAACCCAGCAAATAATTTATATTCGATTCCAATCTATTTTATTTTTCTACACCTTCATACAATTAGAAATCCATTGGATAACAATAAAAGTAATTATAAGGCAAAATGAAAAATAAAATCTAAATTTAACATTTAAGAAATTTATGATTCGATATATTGTCAGAAGTTTATCCCAATCTGAAATTTATTTGCTGGTGGTTCAGCGTTGTCTATATATTTCATTGTTGCTGTAACAAATCATCAGTAGACTTCAACCACACATTCCGAATAGTCACAAACCTCTTATCTTATGCACAGACTTTCAAGAACTATTTGAGAATTCACAAATAATAATATTTTTGAAAATCACAAAAGAAAAATAAGCGTAGTAGGATTTGAAACTAATACAAAAAACCCAGCAAATAATTTATATTCGATTCCAATCTATTTTATTTTTCTACACCTTCATACAATTAGAAATCCATTGGATAACAATAAAAGTAATTATAAGGCAAAATGAAAAATAAAATCTAAATTTAACATTTAAGAAATTTATTATTCGATATATTGTCAGAAGTTTATCCCAATCTGAAATTTATTTGCTGGTGGTTCAGCGTTGTCTATATATTTCATTGTTGCTGTAACAAATCATCAGTAGACTTCAACCACACATTCCGAATAGTCACAAACATCTTATCTTATGCACAGACTTTCAAGAACTATTTGAGAATTCACAAATAATAATATTTTTGAAAATCACAAAAGAAAAATAAGTGTAGTAGGATTTGAAACTAATACAAAAAACCCAGCAAATAATTTATATTCGATTCCAATCTATTTTATTTTTCTACACCTTCATACAATTAGAAATCCATTGGATAACAATAAAAGTAATTATAAGGCAAAATGAAAAATAAAATCTAAATTTAACATTTGAGAAATTTATTATTCGATATATTGTCAGAAGTTTATCCCAATCTGAAATTTATTTGCTGGTGGTTCAGCGTTGTCTATATATTTCATTGTTGCTGTAACAAATCATCAGTAGACTTCAACCACACATTCCGAATAGTCACAAACCTCTTATCTTATGCACAGACTTTCAAGAACTATTTGAGAATTCACAAATAATAATATTTTTGAAAATCACAAAAGAAAAATAAGCGTAGTAGGATATGAAACTAATACAAAAAACCCAGCAAATAATTTATATTCGATTCCAATCTATTTTATTTTTCTACACCTTCATACAATTAGAAATCCATTGGATAACAATAAAAGTAATTATAAGGCAAAATGAAAAATAAAATCTAAATTTAACATTTAAGAAATTTATTATTCGATATATTGTCAGAAGTTTATCCCAATCTGAAATTTATTTGCTGGTGGTTCAGCGTTGTCTATATATTTCATTGTTGCTGTAACAAATCATCAGTAGACTTCAACCATACATTCCGAATAGTCACAAACCTCTTATCTTATGCACAGACTTTCAAGAACTATTTGAGAATTCACAAATAATAATATTTTTGAAAATCACAAAAGAAAAATAAGCGTAGTAGGATTTGAAACTAATACAAAAAACCCAGCAAATAATTTATATTCGATTCCAATCTATTTTATTTTTCTACACCTTCATACAATTAGAAATCCATTGGATAACAATAAAAGTAATTATAAGGCAAAATGAAAAATAAAATCTAAATTTAACATTTAAGAAATTTATTATTCGATATATTGTCAGAAGTTTATCCCAATCTGAAATTTATTTGCTGGTGGTTCAGCGTTGTCTATATATTTCATTGTTGCTGTAACAAATCATCAGTAGACTTCAACCACACATTCCGAATAGTCACAAACCTCTTATCTTATGCACAGACTTTCAAGAACTATTTGAGAATTCACAAATAATAATATTTTTGAAAATCACAAAAGAAAAATAAGCGTAGTAGGATTTGAAACTAATACAAAAAACCCAGCAAATAATTTATATTCGATTCCAATCTATTTTATTTTTCTACACCTTCATACAATTAGAAATCCATTGGATAACAATAAAAGTAATTATAAGGCAAAATGAAAAATAAAATCTAAATTTAACATTTAAGAAATTTATTATTCGATATATTGTCAGAAGTTTATCCCAATCTGAAATTTATATGCTGGTGGTTCAGCGTTGTCTATATATTTCATTGTTGCTGTAACAAATCATCAGTAGACTTCAACCACACATTACGAATAGTCACAAACCTCTTATCTTATGCACAGACTTTCAAGAACTATTTGAGAATTCACAAATAATAATATTTTTGAAAATCACAAAAGAAAAATAAGCGTAGTAGGATTTGAAACTAATACAAAAAACCCAGCAAATAATTTATATTCGATTCCAATCTATTTTATTTTTCTACACCTTCATACAATTAGAAATCCATTGGATAACAATAAAAGTAATTATAAGGCAAAATGAAAAATAAAATCTAAATTTAACATTTAAGAAATTTATTATTCGATATATTGTCAGAAGTTTATCCCAATCTGAAATTTATTTGCTGGTGGTTCAGCGTTGTCTATATATTTCATTGTTGCTGTAACAAATCATCAGTAGACTTCAACCACACATTCCGAATAGTCACAAACCTCTTATCTTATGCACAGACTTTCAAGAACTATTTGAGAATTCACAAATAATAATATTTTTGAAAATCACAAAAGAAAAATAAGCGTAGTAGGATTTGAAACTAATACAAAAAACCCAGCAAATAATTTATATTCGATTCCAATCTATTTTATTTTTCTACACCTTCATACAATTAGAAATCCATTGGATAACAATAAAAGTAATTATAAGGCAAAATGAAAAATAAAATCTAAATTTAACATTTAAGAAATTTATTATTCGATATATTGTCAGAAGTTTATCCCAATCTGAAATTTATTTGCTGGTGGTTCAGCGTTGTCTATATATTTCATTGTTGCTGTAACAAATCATCAGTAGACTTCAACCACACATTACGAATAGTCACAAACCTCTTATCTTATGCACAGACTTTCAAGAACTATTTGAGAATTCACAAATAATAATATTTTTGAAAATCACAAAAGAAAAATAAGCGTAGTAGGATTTGAAACTAATACAAAAAACCCAGCAAATAATTTATATTCGATTCCAATCTATTTTATTTTTCTACACCTTCATACAATTAGAAATCCATTGGATAACAATAAAAGTAATTATAAGGCAAAATGAAAAGTAAAATCTAAATTTAACATTTAAGAAATTTATTATTCGATATATTGTCAGAAGTTTATCCCAATCTGAAATTTATTTGCTGGTGGTTCAGCGTTGTCTATATATTTCATTGTTGCTGTAACAAATCATCAGTAGACTTCAACCACACATTCCGAATAGTCACAAACCTCTTATCTTATGCACAGACTTTCAAGAACTATTTGAGAATTCACAAATAATAATATTTTTGAAAATCACAAAAGAAAAATAAGCGTAGTAGGATTTGAAACTAATACAAAAAACCCAGCAAATAATTTATATTCGATTCCAATCTATTTTATTTTTCTACACCTTCATACAATTAGAAATCCATTGGATAACAATAAAAGTAATTATGAGGCAAAATGAAAAATAAAATCTAAATTTAACATTTAAGAAATTTATTATTCGATATATTGTCAGAAGTTTATCCCAATCTGAAATTTATTTGCTGGTGGTTCAGCGTTGTCTATATATTTCATTGTTGCTGTAACAAATCATCAGTAGACTTCAACCACACATTACGAATAGTCACAAACCTCTTATCTTATGCACAGACTTTCAAGAACTATTTGAGAATTCACAAATAATAATATTTTTGAAAATCACAAAAGAAAAATAAGCGTAGTAGGATTTGAAACTAATACAAAAAACCCAGCAAATAATTTATATTCGATTCCAATCTATTTTATTTTTCTACACCTTCATACAATTAGAAATCCATTGGATAACAATAAAAGTAATTATAAGGCAAAATGAAAAATAAAATCTAAATTTAACATTTAAGAAATTTATTATTCGATATATTGTCAGAAGTTTATCCCAATCAAATAAATTTCAGATTGGGATAAACTTCTGACAATATATCGAATAATAAATTTCTTAAATGTTAAATTTAGATTTTATTTTTCATTTTGCCTTATAATTACTTTTATTGTTATCCAATGGATTTCTAATTGTATGAAGGTGTAGAAAAATAAAATAGATTGGAATCGAATATAAATTATTTGCTGGGTTTTTTGTATTACTTTCAAATCCTACTACGCTTATTTTTCTTTTGTGATTTTCAAAAATATTATTATTTGTGAATTCTCAAATAGTTCTTGAAAGTCTGTGCATAAGATAAGAGGTTTGTGACTATTCGGAATGTGTGGTTGAAGTCTACTGATGATTTGTTACAGCAACAATGAAATATATAGACAACGCTGAACCACCAGCAAATAAATTTCAGATTGGGATAAACTTCTGACAATATATCGAATAATAAATTTCTTAAATGTTAAATTTAGATTTTATTTTTCATTTTGCCTTATAATTACTTTTATTGTTATCCAATGGATTTCTAATTGTATGAAGGTGTAGAAAAATAAAATAGATTGGAATCGAATATAAATTATTTGCTGGGTTTTTTGTATTAGTTTCAAATCCTACTACGCTTATTTTTCTTTTGTGATTTTCAAAAATATTATTATTTGTGAATTCTCAAATAGTTCTTGAAAGTCTGTGCATAAGATAAGAGGTTTGTGACTATTCGGAATGTGTGGTTGAAGTCTACTGATGATTTGTTACAGCAACAATGAAATATATAGACAACGCTGAACCACCAGCAAATAAATTTCAGATTGGGATAAACTTCTGACAATATATCGAATAATAAATTTCTTAAATGTTAAATTTAGATTTTATTTTTCATTTTGCCTTATAATTACTTTTATTGTTATCCAATGGATTTCTAATTGTATGAAGGTGTAGAAAAATAAAATAGATTGGAATCGAATATAAATTATTTGCTGGGTTTTTTGTATTAGTTTCAAATCCTACTACGCTTATTTTTCTTTTGTGATTTTCAAAAATATTATTATTTGTGAATTCTCAAATAGTTCTTGAAAGTCTGTGCATAAGATAAGAGGTTTGTGACTATTCGTAATGTGTGGTTGAAGTCTACTGATGATTTGTTACAGCAACAATGAAATATATAGACAACGCTGAACCACCAGCAAATAAATTTCAGATTGGGATAAACTTCTGACAATATATCGAATAATAAATTTCTTATTATGATTTAACTAATATAAAAGTACATTTAAATTCAGTCTCATATTCGTACTTCTTAACATAAAAATTAAAAGTACATAAATGTTATCCAATTCTATATTAAATGTTTTTTTTTTTTTTTTTTTTTTTTTTTTTTTTTTTTATTTTTTTAATGCATGTTTTTTTTTTTTAATGCATGTTTTTTTTTATATTAAATGTATCTAAAATTCCAAGAAAGCTGTTATATGAAAGAATCTCCAGCGCTTCTAACTACATCAGAGTTTAAGAAAAAAAGCTCCTTTTATTCAATTGAATAAAATTTTAATTTGAAACAGTAAGCAAAGACATCAGCTTACTGCATTCTTATTCATAATCCTATAATAGAATATATAACCACTAAAGGACAAAGTCTAAAAGTCTTATAAATTAAGCAATATAGAAAATAACATAATGTTTATAAACGCGTAAGGTTTCAAAAGTAATTCAAATGATTTCATCGCAAAAAACAAAAAAAAAAACAAAAAAAGCAGCGATTGTTTTCAACAATTATGAAAATAATAATTACAATATAAAACTCCCTTTTGATTTTAAATGTTTATCAATAAAAAATACAAAAGAAGTAAGTTAACTAACAACAAAAAACTATCAGTACAGTTAAAAATGTTTATACATTTTTAAAAAGCAAAGCAAGATTTTCAAAATAAATGTAGAAGGTTATAGTTAGAAAAAATTGTATACCCCAAAAATGTCAAACGTTGACTAACTAACGTTGCATCAACTTTTAAAAAATATAGATTAAGTATAAGAAATATTTCTATTATAGTTACTATTACTATAGAGTATGTATCTTCAGGAATACAGTTTTACTTAAAACAGAAAATCCTCACAAACTTTTAAGTAAACGCAGATAAAAATTAAAACGTTTTTAATTTCAAATAAAAAAAACCATGAATATTTCGCATCTATACACAGGCGAATATTTACAACAACAACAACAACAACAACAACAACAACAACAACAGATATCACATGACAAAAAAATATAAAATGTATTCAAAGATTGAGTTAAACACTTATTTGTATGTACATACATACATACATAAATACATACATAAAATCAATTTGTAGATATGTATGTATATATATGAAATTTCTTATCAATGCTTAAGTATTTATTAGATCTACATCATGAAAATATATGAAGCGTCGTTTAGTTAAAGCACAATGCAAATATAAACAATCCATACACTCAGGGAAAATCTGTAGCTTAAAAATAAGAATTCGTTACATTAATTCAATAATTTTTAATATAATAGAAAATGTATATTGAGATATCTACAAACTAATGAGTTTAATAAATGAATACTGTAAATTAATATTTTCTCCATATTGAAATAAGAAATTTTAATATGACTAAACCTTCGTTAATGTTTCTTATTAATTCAGCATGGTTTTTACTGATTTTAAGTTGGTTTTTCTCTGTATGTAGAAAACTCTTTCAGTCAAAGAAGACGGATGTAGTTAAATAAACAAAATCTGTAATATAAACAAATTTCACACAGACAGACTTTAACGCGAGACAAATTTAAGCATGAGAAAATATAAAGCAATCCTAAGTATAAAAGCATACTAGGATTAGGGAGTCCAGATATATGATAGTATTTTATAGTACCAAATGTCGATATTGAAAACAATTTATTTCTACTTACATATAAATACCAGCGCAATTACACACATAGCAGCATTCATATAAGAAATATCCAAGAAAATTTCAACAAGACCCCACCTTTTACAAATCATGACCAGCCTTAAATTCTCCTCAGATATACATACACAAATTCCCATGATTATACATACATATATATACAATATATAAGATTAATCTCAACAACACAACACTCTCACCTACCTGAAATTACAGATAGTCTTAAACTTCTATATGCATCTATACACATAGATTCTCACGGCCACATATTGCAAGAACACCTCGCCCCTAATAAATCACAATCATCTTAAATTCTGACAGAAATACATACATACATACACATAACCAATTTACCTCAACAACATCCTCACCCACCTCAAATCACTATCAGCCTTAAACTACTATAGACAGACACATCCACAAATTCCTATGGTTACATATTACGGCAACAACCCTTCCCACCCAAATCATGGTCAGCCTTAAACTCTTACAGACATAGAAACACACAGTTTCCTCCGGTTGCATATTACTAGAACATAAATAAATCATAAATCATAATCATAAATCACAATCAGCATTAAGCTCCTACAGAAATACATACATTGAAATTCCTACAAACACACACACACACACATACACACATATATACACGCAATCGATCTACCTCAACTACACCCCGCCCCCTGCAAATCAAACCTTCACCTAAATTCTCACAGACAGATAGACACATCCACAAATTCCTATGGTTACATATTACGGCAACAACGCCACCCACTCAAATCACGGTCAGCCTTAAATTCCCACAGTCTAGCAACACCTTCATTAGCAGTAGAAGAAATCACTAGATGATTTTCCGTCAGCATTAGGAAAAAGCATTTTCATGATTTTCCCCGTCGGCATATACGCTTATAAAAACCGCAAAACTATGAATCGCCTTAATACATTCACACAAAATATTCCACACACAAACATCCACGGTCAGGCAGACAGACAGACATACACTTAATGTAAACAAAAACTCCTAATGTAAACAAAAAACATCAAAGCGCCGCTTACAAGTTTTAATTACCCAAATTTAACAATTTCAGCAACAATTTAACAATTTCAGCCACAATTTAACAATTTTAATTGCGGCCGAATGCCCAGTTCCCTACTACTTATACACTTGAAATTTTAAAAGTTAGTGTATTTTTATACAGACTACAACAATTAATACTAAATTTAAAAAATTTAAATCAATGGGTGTTCCATCAGTTAATGCAATTTTGACTTTGTAATTTTGACAACTTGCTGTATCTTGGAAACCGTAAGAGCAAAACTCTTGAAATTTTCAAAAACGGTAAAACTAAAAAATCAATAAAATATAAAATCGCCAAATATAAAAAAAATCGCAAAAAACAAAAAAAAATCGCCAAATTAAAAAAAATCTCTAGGACTAAAATAAAGCGCGAAAAACCGGAAAAATCGCCAAAATGAAATAAATCCTTAAACAAAAAAATCGCCAATATGAAAAAATCGCCAAAATGAAAAAATCGTCTAAATAAAAAAACCCCAAAAACAGAAAACAATCTCCAAAATGAAAAACCCCAAAAAAACAGAAAAAAATCGCCAAAATGAAAAAATCGCCAAAATGAAAAAAATTGCAAAAATTAAAAAAACGCAAAAAGAGAAAAAAAACGCCAAAACGAGAAAAAAGCGATAAAACTGAAAAAAATCGTTTAAACTGAAAAAACCTAAAAAAAGGAAGAAAGCTAAATCAAAAAAAAAAAAAAATGATCAAAACCGAATGTGCGCGAGTCAAAGTCGCACTTTACTGAATTTATTTTAATTGCAATGCGTACACAACAACAAGTACAGCAACAACTAAACGATGAACAACAGGAATTAAAAATTAAAAAGTAAAAGTAAAGGCATTTACCATAGATGAGCAGTGCAGTAACACTAAAGTTTCAGTAAAAACAATAAAAAATGTTTAACAAGTAAATTTTTATTGATTACTAAAAATTTTTTCTACAATTTTTATAAATTGCCTAAATGACTTGTTATATGTTGAGGTGTATTGAATTTTCAGTAATCAGTAATGCCCGTATTCATAATGAAATTCTACCAAGTGGCGAAATGTTTTTCATACAAAAGTTTCAAAATTTGAATGAAAAAACTTTGCCACTTGCTACAATTTTATTATTATTGCCGCCCTACGATTTTACTGGTAATGCAAATTAAATTTCATTAGCAGTAAAAATTTGCTGAATTTTTTTAGTAATCAGTAAATTTACTGCTTACTGCAATTTTGAATGCAGTACATATACATATCTGCAGTGTGCCCATTTACTAACCAAATAAGTTTAATAAAACAAACAAAAACCAACAAATTCATATGTATTTACAATATTGAAAGTTTTGATACTTTTAATTAATTAATTTAAAAAAAGATACTAAAAGCATAAGTACTTCCAACTTAAAAAAAAAATTACTAGATGTTTACACATCTCCTCTGTGATCGGACTCACATTGCTTTTTTTAATTAATATTTATCGAACCTTTCAAGGTATTTATTGTATTCTCTATTCTTCATCAAGCGTGGAAAGTATATTTTTAGCTCGAAATTTGATCAAAAGTAAAATGTTAAATGGACTGCAATTGTAAACTTTAGAATCTTTAATACATGTTAAAAATTTTGAAGTCTTGTTCTGATCGTAATACATATAAAATTATGAACCAAAAAAGCAATAAAAATTCTACTATACCGACAAAATCTTTGTTTGATTAAAATAAATAGCTAACAATTATTAATATTTTTAACGTGCACAAATTTGTACAACTCGACAGTATATACATCTGATAAGAAAAATTTATTTTATCATTTAAACTAGTGTTGGGATATTATAGTCTTTAAGTATGTCCTTTAGAATCATTACTATAACGTAAAAAATCTTTTTATTTATGTATTTCTTGTAAATAAGTACAAATTATTAATATCGAGCATTATTATTTTCGATTTAGGAGAATGTTTTTGCGAGTACATATGTACGTTTATTTTCACTTACGATAAATTTTACGGCATTTTTTTTTTAAAGTTATCAACAGTTTTGCAATTTTGATAATTAAAAAGTTAATTTTTACTACATGTCGCTTACGATTAAATCAAAATAGGGCTCGATATGTATTAATCTGTATATACAACTAATTTCAGAGTGCGTGTTTTGTGTTATTCGTAAGTGTTTTTTGTTATAAATATATACAATAAATTATCATTCAAGAACCATATTTTGAATAAACATCAAGTGCCAACATTAAAATTATATAAAAAGTAGTTGCACTATTCAAGTGATTTTGGCACTATTTAAAAGCAGATTTGGCACGAAATCAAGATTTCCAATTCCCATCACTGCAGCAAATACAAAAAAATGAGACACGATATGTAAGCAAGAATGATAAACTACAAGATTACGCCAATCAGAGAGTTTACCGTTAGACGTGATGTCACACGTCTATTGTAAGAGTTGCCATAAAGGCTGGGAAAAATCAAATGAAAGACTTAAAGCATAAGTATGGGAAACTAAGAAATTTAAACAATTTTCTCTACAAAAATTTTTCTTATTTGTTCTTGAGAGTTTCTTTGAATTTTTGATTTTAAACTTATTTTATTAATCTTAACAAAGCGCTTAATTTTGAATTTTATTAGTTATTTAATATATTCTGTGTTAATACATAGCACCAAATCGAAACATACCAAAACTAAAGACTCTAACTATGATATATTTTTAAATAGCTATTTTCTAATATAATTCACACTGAATTTGTTATTTGTTTATTTAGTAATATTTTTTTAATAAAAATATTATTAAAATATTAGAAAGTAAAATTTTAAATTTTAAAACATCAAAAATGGTACATAATTTTACCAAATAAACAAATAACAAATTCAGTGTGACCGGTACTAATATTTTGTTGGCATAACACCCCTTCTAGCAGGTAAATTATACAAATTACAAAAGGAATGACATATTTATATGTATATACACATTCATAAAAATATGTGTGTATGTACATAAGTCTGTATTAAGAAGTGGTTGCACTTTTGTGAGAATATGCTCTGCTATAAAAACGCTTAAAAAATCTTAATTTTTAACGTATTGGTGATGTTATGAATGGTAAAGTTTAATGCACCATTGGGTGCGGCTTGAAAAACTCTTTCAGATGATCTTTTTTGTTAAATGTTGTCTTGGGAGAAAATTAGTAAAAAAAAAACTACAAAAATAAGCATTTTAAGACTTTGTATATCGGTTAAAAATCAATTACCTTATTACGGATAATATTAAAAAAATGGTAAATACCTACAACAAAAACAATATTGTCTTCTTGTTCGTAAGTAACTGCAAAAGTAAAAAAAGTGGGATTATTATATGTACAATTTTCTTCACCAATAGCGGTTGGCAATCCTGCAGTCAAAATAGCTTTAAAGATTTTTATAAAAAAAAAATAAAACAAATTATCAGCCAATAGAAACACAGTGTGCGTGACGTCACACCTCTACTATTTTTTTTTTGCACTGGCGTAATCTTGTAGTTTATCATTCTTGATATGCAAGTGTAATTATTCTGAGAGCAAAATTGTCTTTCTCTCTATACTTGGCTGCCCCACAAAATAACATAAGAGCCCATTTAGATGAAGGATGGCCTCGCTGCGACAACGCTTACGTTCTCTTTTGGAGTCCCTTCTTAAATCCACGCGCGTTTACATGAAGACTTTTTTGTCGCAATAGTCAGGCGACTTCTTGATATTAATTTGTTCAATGCTTTTTATTCGTTCATTCGTAGCAGTGTTGCCGTAAAGGAACTAATTGTTAGTTTGAGAAATGTAGAATTAATATATTTTTATTTGTTTTTAATTTACCACCAAAATACAATAATTCCTTTTCTCTCCTTACTTTATTTGTTTATAATTTTTATATTATAATTGTTTCTTTGATGTATTTTATAAAAAATTGGTCTAACTGGCAACACTGTCTGTACATAGCACACAAAAATACGAGAGAAAAAAATTTGTGAGAGAGAAGAAATAAAATTGTCGCTTCAATTCCCAGTACGTGCGACTTTTGCTACCCAGCAAGCTTCTCCTCACTTCTCGCCTAAAAACAAGACTCGCAGGCGACGTGTCGTAGCGAGGCCACCCTTCATCTAAACGGCCTCTAACGAACGTCCGCACATACATCTGTCCATCATGTACTTGTTTCAACAATGGTTTTTTTTCATATATTTGTATTACAATCAGCGTTGCCATAATATTTTTTTTGGAAGACTGCAAATTTAGAATAAAAAAAAACTGATTTTCATGTGAAAAAACTGCTTATAAAAAATTCTTTAGTATTTTTGATATTTTGTGGGGGGTGGGGTGTGTGTGTCAGTGATAACAATTTAGCCATTTTCTGGCTAAATTTAGCTATTTTTAATGCCATTTAGCCGGAAGAAAAGTGAGTTTAGCTATTAGCTATTTTTTAGACATTTTTATTTTAATCTAGCTACTTTTTAGCCATTTTTCCAAACATGAAATTTGTGTGATTTTTCATTAAAAGTTTAAACTCGCAAACAAAGGGACATTAATTAACTACCAAAAAAAACACAACAGAGTAATGTGTTATTGTTTTCGCATTAATAACTATAAATCCAGGTTCAAACTTGCCATTTTTGTTGCAGCAGTCTAAAAGCGCTTATATGAAACAGATGGCTCAATTGGTAGCAATAGGATTTGCTACTGCATTCTTATAATCGTTGCAATGTTGTTATAAGTTGTCGGGTCTAAATGGTGGTTTATAATATAAATCAAACAAGGTTAATTTTTGTTTTACACGAGTGAAAATAAAAAATAAATTAAAGTTTAAATGAAAGTTTAATAACAAAAATTAAAAATTTTAAAAATCCCCGACTTTTTTCAGAAAGGATGTTATATCTTCTAAACGGCTGGACCGATTTTTTTCAAACATAGCTAAGAACCCTCTCGATCAAGTCATCTTTCAAACAGAAAAATGAATAAATGAAAATCGGTCCAGCCGTTTGGCCTGTACGTGGACACAGACAGACACACAGATACACAGACACACACTACAAACTTATAACACCCCTTTTTTTAATTGGGGGTTAAAAAATAGAAAATGCATAAAAAGTATAAACAAAAACTTCGCAAGAAATGGATTAGTAACCCAAAAAATTTAAAGACTGAATAGCAGAATGTACAAATGAATCAGTGATGCCAGAATTCCTTCACTAAAAATGGCTAAATGTAAACAAAAAAAAAATGGCTTAAAACTAGATTAAAAAAAATGGCTTAGCGCCATCTAATGCAAAAATCATGAACTTTAAGCAAAAACAAAAAGGTATTTCATATATTATTTTTTTAAGCAAATCGGGAACTTTTAAAGTAAATAAAAACAAAAAATGAAGTAATAAATAAAATTATCTTTCTTCATGTAATCAAGAAACTGCGCATATAGTGCAAACTTGCAATACTTTTATTTATTTATTTATTTAGGTAAAAGCCTATGAAAATAATTTTCTTACATGCTAAATAACAATGTTTTTTTTTAAAGCGAATTAATAACAACTCGTGATATTGTTAATGCATTTAACGATTTAATAAATTTATAATATTCCGTGTTAAGATATCAGGATTTGATGAAAAATCAATATACGCATAGTAGTTGTTGAATTCGGCACATATTCTTCGGAACGGATCAAAGTTTGCGTAGTTGTATCGGATATATTGGAGTTTAAGAGGAATATAATTTCGAGTTGGATGATTTGGAATTACAAATTCAATTTTGCGAAGAAGAGTTTCAGAATTGGTATTGCTATTAATTAGATTCATAATAAACAATATATTCAAATATACTCTTCTACTTTTTAGTGTAGGAAGTTTAATGAGTGCTAAGCGGCTTTCATGTGATGGAAGGTTAGTATCTCTATTCCAAGGAAGACTTCGGAGGCAAAATAAAAGGAATTGCTTTTGTACGGACTCAATTTTTTTATATGTGCTTCATATTGTGGGTCCCAGACCACAGAGGCATATTCCAAAGTTGGTCTTACCAGGGAGGTGCATAACTGCTTAGTAATATACGGATCATAAAATTCATAAGCCCAGCGCTTAATATAGCCTAATACTCCTCTGGCTTTATTCACAGTTTGTGAGATGTGTGCGTTAAAACTTAGTTTATTACCCAAAAGTACTACAAGATCTAAGAATGTATCAACTTTTTCAAGAGTATGTTCATTTATCGTATAATTAGATACTAATGGATTTGCTCTGTAAAATAACATGTGTTTACATTTTTTCAAATTAAGATCCATTTAGTTTACTATACACCATCGGTTGAAGTTATTTAAATCTATTTGTAATAAGGTAGATAGGTTAGGGTTATTCATGCTAAGGAATATTTTTACGTCGTCAGCATACATTAATGTTTTGGAATGTGCGATGCAAGAAGGTAAATCATTAATAAATATATATTAAATACAATAACGGGCCTAGGTGGCTACCTTGAGGCACACCAGACGGGACTGGAATAATCTGAAATTTTTGGTATTTGAAGAGAACATACTGAAATCTGTTCATAAGATATGATAACATACAATTCAAGAGAACGGGTGATAGTCCAATTTTGTCTAATTTAAAAATGAGGATATCGTGATTAACTTTATCGAATGCCTTACTGAAATCTGTATGGATTGTGTCGGTTTGCATGCCTTTGTAAAACGAAGATACTACATTTGTTGTAAATTCCAATAAATTTGTAACTGTTGACCGGCCATTTCTAAACCAGTGTTCGTGAGGTGAAAGTAATGGTGATATTTGATGGGATAGTATATCAGTTACTATTTTTTCAAATAGCTTAGGTATAGTGCTCAATTTAGCTATGCCTCTGTAGTTAGCTATGTTAGATCTGCTGCCAGATTTGAATAGAGGTATAATAAATGATTTTTTCCAGATATTTGCGAAGTAGCCATTAGAAAGAGATATGTTGAATAAGTAAGTTAAGGGCATAATTAACGATTGCGAACATTTAATAAGCACACAGTTTGGAACTTCATCAGGGCCGAATTTGTCGGAACTTTTCAATGTTTTTATTGTATTCACAACAGTAGATGAGTCTAGAATTGGGCAGACAATTTGAGTCATTTCAGGAATTGGATATGGGTACTTTGATAGTTTGTTCCATTTCTCCTCTGAGTAAGTGGAAGAAAAAAAGTCAGCAAATAAGTCGCAAATTTCAGAATCACTAGAAGATTCAATATCCCCAAATTTCATCATTGCTGGGTAACCAGAGATTCTACGCTTCGAATTTACGAACTCATAGAACGATTTTGGCATAAACTTAATCAGAGTTAAGGCTAGTTTTTCTATATCTTTTGTAGTGTTTGCTTTTCAAGTTTTTCAGTCTTGATAAAGCTCTGGTATTCCAAGGAGGTCCATTTGGAGCTCTTCTCACTGTTATTGGTATCGATCTTTTAAAGCAGTCAAATAACCCAGTGTAAAATTTATTTAAGATTGCATCGATTTCTGTAGTACTAAAGTTTTTGAGTGAACTGTATTCGAACCAATTTTCAGTCAAAAGAAGATAACTTAATTTGTTAAAATCCGCATGCTTGAAGTTAAAAATTTTTCCATAATTTGTACTATTCCTTACAAGAAGTTGATTTTGTGAGAATATATATATCTCCAGAGTAGGATGGTATGTATCTTCTGGCGACAATATCGGATCAATACGTTTAATAGAATATTCATCATGTTGATCAACATATATCAAATCCAGTACCCTGCCTAATGAATTCTGTATATTATTTATTTGAAACAGTGCCAAATCTGCAATACTATCAGCAAAATTAATGCTAGTTTAAGTCGTTGATGCAACTAGAAAATTTAAATCGGGCTGTTCATACCATGTAATATTTGGAAGATTAAAGTCTCCGAGCACCAAAACTGAATCTCCAGGCTCAGATTGCTTCAAAACGAGTTCAATGGCTTTGCTGTGTGATTCGTATATTTGCTGACTTGAAGCTGGAGGGATGTAAGAGCATGTTATTTCGGAGTTATTTATTTTCTTTTCAGGTTTATCCCGAAGCCACGTTTCCGTAAGCACTACGATATTATGTTCAAGATTGCAGCTGTGAAGATAAAAGGATTTTAGTTTAGTGTTCATGCCACGTACGTTTTGGTAACAAACGGATATGTATGATGATTTAGAAGTTTTGTTTGGAATTCTTTTACTATTTTTTGAAGCAAGTTTTACATTTAGTTTTTTGATTGATGACCGAAGGCCTTGTGTAGGCTTACATTATTGCTATCGTTATATACAAACTCTCTTACTATTGTGTGTTTTAGCCAGAAGCTTGGATTAACTAAGCGGTCGAATATATTTTCAGAAACAATTATCTTGCAGTACGCCACAGTTTCTTGATTACCTGAAGAAAAATTATTTTATTTATTACTGTAATTTGTTGTTTCTATTTACTTAACAAAGTTGCCCATTTGCGTTAAGAAAATAATATATGAAATAAAAATGTTTTTGCTAAAATTCGTGATTTTTGCATTCGATTTCGCTTAGCCATTTTTAGCTAGTTTTTAGCCATTTTTGAGCTATTTTTTTTGTCTACATTTAGCCATTTTTGGTGAAGGAATTCTGGCATCACTGGTGTGTGTTAACCATACGTCTATACCTGATATTTTTTCACATCATGACTTCATAATGTTTGTCAAGTTGTTACGTTTTACCACCTCGAAAGCCGCCGATGAGGCTTTTCAGTTAAGAAAATATGGCTCTAAAAATGTATAAAGTTTCTAATTAATTAAAATGGAAGTGTTTTAGTTTCACAATGGGATATTTCGCATTAAACTACACAGGGAAATTCTTTTTTTCCGAATCAACCTAAAGAAGTAAGTGGATCAAAAATTTAACAAATAAAGTAACTAAAATGTTTGCTTTTGTTTTTTAAGATTTTGTTTTATTTGAAGTGCATAATGATTTATTTATTTAATACATTTTCTTAGCCAAAATAAAATAATATTTCCTTTGTGAAGTACTCAAATTTCGCTAAGAGAGTTCGGAAAAAATGTGTATGGCTTAAATTCTATCGGGTCTACCTTTTAATTTGGTATATAATTCGTCGTGTTTTATATCATTCTATAAGGGATCGAATTATTTCAATAAAGAAACTTGCTTTTCTTTTTCAATAAGGCAAGGCGAATTAATATTAATAAACGAAGTGCTACGTCCACATGAGCCCAACTTGCAAACAATAAGACCAAATTCCATAAAGAAGAACACAACTTTTGTGTGAATTCTCTCTTGCTGTTTGAAAAAGTACTAATTAACCTTCACTATTATATTAAGCTTCAGGTATCAGAATAAAAATAACAAAAATGAGATAAAGTAAAATTTAAAAACTGCACAATTTATAGAAAAACTTATCTTCTTAGTTAATTTTAATTATTATTTGAACTCCATTTGTTTCTATATTTGTGATTTGAACGGGCTAAAGTTCGTATCGCTTTTTAAGCCAAATTACATGTGATAATTATTAATGAACAAATAACACCAAAGTTAGTTGCAAATATTCTGACTAACAACACATAGTTGAACGGAACAGCCAGCCGTTTTCGAAGACCACTAAACCTTCATCATCAGCGTTCTTTTGTGTTTGGTCCACTGTGTGTGGTGTCAGTTGATGTAGATTTCTGCTTTATATACTTAGCATTTTATTGCAAATGGAATATGTGAATTGTTTTGATTCATCGTATTTCAATTTGCTGAAAGCTTTTTTGTATTGTAAGCTCAATTTTACCATCACTATATTTACAACAGTCTTACCATTGTCGTTTTGTTCTTTTTACTAATTATACACATGTTACTTAATTTGCTTATTATTTGTTCTACTTAAGACAAACTTTTTTGGTTTGTTACTATTAAGTATATTTTTATTTAATTTTTGCCACAGGCCCATGGCTATTAATTTTTAGTTAATTTTAATTATTATTCGAACTGCATTTGTTTCTATATTTGTGATTTGAACGGGCTAAAGTTCGTATCGCTTTTTAAGCCAAATTACATGTGATAATTATTAATGAACAAATAACACCAAAGTCTGTTGTAAATATTCTGACTAACAACACATAGTTGAACGGAACAGCCAGCCGTTTTCGAAGGCCACTAAACCTTCATCATCAGCGTTCTTTTGTGTTTGGTCCACTGTGTGTGGTGTCAGTTGATGTAGATTTCTGCTTTATATACTTAGCATTTTATTGCAATTGGAATATGTGAATTGTTTTGATTCATCGTATTTCAATTTGCTGAAAGCTTTTTTGTATTGTAAGCTCAATTTTACCATCACTATATTTACTTATCTATATCTTATCTTACTAACTTATCTTTTAAGCAAAAAACTGCAAAACTGGTCTATGCTTAAAAAGAACTGCTAAAATCAGTTAAAACTGAACATTTGGCAACGCTGATTGCAATATGTATTTTTGAGCAAAAACAGATTAAACAGTTGCTCAGCAGCAATACAATAAGCAATTGTTATTTGTTTTTAATTGTATTGTAATTTGGAAAAGCACGCACACACAATAACTCTTATACTAGTTCTGTCGCTCACACTACAATTATATGGTACATACCATGGTATATTTGTTTTGGCTATACAAACGAGTATACAAATGCAACCCTTTAGAGTATGTACCTACCATATTGGTTAATCTGCCTAAATACTTCATCTTTATTACCTATAGAATTCATTCACTATGAATAGAAACGCACATTTTTAGACTTGCCAGACACACATTTCTTGTTTGAAAATACGTAGTCGCTATTCACACCAAGCCATTTTAGCCTGCCTTGTATTGACAATTTTCTTTTGAAACCCCTACGAAAAGTCACACACATTTACATTAAGCCTTTTTTATTCATGCCTTTTTGGCATTTATATACTATAGCATTGCACAGATACATCGGTTTGCACTAGTTTTGCGTGTTTTTTGGTTCTGGTATGAACAAATATGTTATATATCGTTTTCTGTTACTAGTTGTAAATGTTGATTTTTTAAGCAATTATTGTATGGTTGGGCAATGAGCAAATGAAAACAACACATTTATTATTTTTGTTTTTCTAAGGCAAATAAGATACATAAAACTGCTTTTACCATAAGTGCCTTATGATGTGTTGAGAAAAAATATAATTGGCTGATGAATGAATGAATGAAAGCAAAATTCATATATATGTAAGTAAATGATACATGTACATGAAACACATGCATTTGTAATTACTCTCAGAGCAAAATTGTCTTTTTCTCTGTCTATACTTTGGCTGCGCCACAAAATAACATAACGAACGTCCGCACATACATCTGCACATCATGTATTTGTTTCAATAGTGGTTTTTTCATATATCTGTATTACAACATGTATTTTTTGAGCAAAAACAGATCAAACAGTTGCTCAGCAGCAATACAATAAGCAATTGTTATTTGTTTTCAATTGTACTTTAATTTGGAAAAGCACGCACACACAATAACTCTTATACTAGTTCTGTCGCTCACACTACAATTATATGGTTTGTTTTGGCTATACAAACAAGTATACAAATGCAACCCTTTATTATATACACGTTTAATGCTGAGAATACGAAAGAGGCAAAGAGAAAAGTCATAAAAGTAGTAGGGAACTCCCACTCCGGTGGCAATTAAAATTGTTAAATTGTTGCTGAAATTGTTAAATTTGGGTAATTAAAATTTGAAAATTGTTAAATTCTTGGAAATTTGTGTTTTCGGCGGCGCTTTGATGTTTTTTTGTTTACATTAGGAGTTTTTGTTTACATTAAGTGTATGTCTGTCTGTCCGTCTGTCGGTCTGTCTGCCTGACCGTGGATGTTTGTGTGTGGAATATTTTGTGTGAATGTATTAAGGCGGTTCATAGTTTGGCGGTTTTTATGTGTGTATATACAGACGAGGAAAATCATGAAAATAATTTTTTCTAATACCAATGGTGAAATAGTGATTATTAATTTTTCCTAATGTCTACGGCAAAACATGTTTATTAATTTTTCCTAATGCCGACGGCAAAATATGAATATAATTTTTTCAAATGCCGACGAGAAATTGATTTTTCCTAATGACGACGGGAAAACATGATTATTATTTTTTTTTTCCTAATGCCTACGGCATGCATGATAATTTTTCCTAATGCCTACGGCAATGCATGATAATTTTTTCAAATGCCGACGGCAATACATGATTATTTTTTTTCCTAATGCCGACGGCAATACATACTTATTTTTCCTAATGCCTACGGCAATACATAATTATTTTCAAATGCCGACGGCAATACATGATAATTTTTCCTAATGCCTACGTCAATGCATGATAATTTTTCCTAATGCCGACGGCAAAACATGATTATTTTTTTCAAATGCCGACGGCAATACATACTTATTTTTCCTAATGCCTACGGCAATACATACTTATTTTTCCTAATGCCTACGGCAATACATAATTATTTTCAAATGCCGACGGCAATACATGATAATTTTTCCTAATGCCTACGTCAATGCATGATAATTTTTCCTAATGCCGACGGCAAAACATGATAATTTTTCCTAATGCCGACGGCAAAACATGATTATTATTTTTTTCAAATGCCGACGGCAAAACATGATTATTATTTTCTAATGCTCCCAGTGTTGCCATACTGTAGAAATTTGTTATCGTAATACTATATCAGTAATATCAGAGAAAGTAGATTTGTTAACTACTAGGTCATATGGTTTCATATGAATCATGGGAATGTGCTTGTGTGATTTCCTCACGCTAATAAATTCTTATAAAATAAAATAATTAAATAAATGAATAAAATAATTACATAAATTATTTTATTTATTTATAAAACGTTCTCATGTATGTGAACACCCCTAATGCTTGTGTGTGGGGGGTCCAGCTTGTTTGTCACTGGTAAGCTTATATTCTGTTTATTTGTTTAAGAAATATATTTGTATGTAGGTATGTATGTGTGTATGATGCATGCATGCATGTATGTATGTATGTATGTATGTATGTGTGTATGATGTTTGTATGTATGTATGTATGTATGTGCGATCGAAAGAACTTGTGCGTGGAATATTTTGTGGCTGTGTAGAATACATTTATATTTTGCAACGTAATCATTTTCTTTTCCTTATTATTATTTATTATTTTAAAGCAGCAAGTTTCAACTAACTACAGTCATAAGCAGAGAAACAAAAAGTAAAAATTTGCAAGTTAGCAAAAATGCTAACTTCTCCTCCTCCTTCCCACTTCCTTCTCTTTCCTTTATGTAGTTTGTTTTTGAAATAAGAAAACACTTGTAGATTTTTTATTTTTCTATACATTTATTGTTTAAAGTTTTTTAAAATTTTATAATAATACATACATTAATATTTTAAAGAGTGTAAAAATTGATTTAAAGCAAGATATTTCTTTTGTTAGTAAAATAGCATTTTTTAATGCGCAAACACCAAGTTTATGATAATTACAATAAAAATATTCTGGATACTTAATCTCCATTTGTTTAAAGTTGATACAGCCTATATCCTCAACGTTAAAAATTTTTCGGCATAAAATTTTTTCCAACCATCGTCTTTTCTCTTCACCTTTTACATAAATTTTAGAACATCTTGCGTTGGCTTTTAAAAAATTGCAAACGCTTTCAAAAGAAACTAATCCAGCAGTCCAGCTGAGGTGATGATAGTTTTTCGTTAGCCACTTTGCTTCTCTTTGCTTTTTTATTGATAAGCATTTAAAATCAAATGGTGGTTTTATAATGAAATTGTTATATTCATAATTGTTGAAAACAATCGCTACTTCTTTTGCGATGAAATCATTTGAATTACTTTTGAAACCTTGTACGTCTATAAAAATTGTGTTATTTTCCATATTACTCAATTTATAAGACTTTTCGAACTTGTCCTTTGATGGGTATATATTCTATTATGCGATCATGAATAAGAATGCAGTAAGCTGATGTCTTTGCTGCAATATTAGTTGCTGCTTCAAATGCTATTTTTATATCAATCGGTCCATTATTGAGTGATTCATTCTGATGACTGACATCTACTACAATAATAGGAGCTTTTGTCTTAAACTCTGATGCAGATAGAAGCGGTTGAGATTCCCTCATATAGTAACTTTGTTGGAATCTTAGATACATATCATATAGAATTGCATATCGTTCATTTTTGAACTTTATGTTAAGATCATCATATGGATATGAGACTGAATTTAAATGTACTTTTAAATTAGTCAAATCACAATGAACAAACTTATTTTCTTGTTGAAAAGCAATCAATACAAAACGGGGGCGTTCTCTATTTGCAGCCAGTTTAACATTCCAAATATGGCTAGTACCTGTGTTTAATTGTGGATTAACATGACAATCCCAACTGCGAAATGCCATAGGTATAGAAGCACCATTGTTAATAATTTTTATCATATTCAATTTGCTAAAGTCGGATAATTGTACATGAGGGATTCTCCATGAGATGAGTGAAATTGTAAGTTTAGCTTTTTCAGTAGAAACACTCGAGCGTACAAGATCTTCATCATTCTTATTGCGCAAGAGTATCAATTCATGTTTTCCATTTAGTATAACTTTGTTGTAGTCTTCGGCGAATCCTAGAAGCATTTTTAGAGGTACATAAAAATTGAAAAATCCATTTTCAAGAGTGACATCGTCAATTTTGTTCCATCCAGCATTTTGCATCACATTGCTTTCTGTTGGTGACAGAGAAACCAAATTTTTTATAGTGCTTGTGGCTCCTAAATATCTTGTATGGTCAATTTCAATTCCATTGAGCTCATAGCGAATTTCATCAAATAGATATGCCACAAAGTTGTTTTTTAATAAAAAGTTCTCCGAAGAAGAAGAAGAAGAAGATTTGGCCTTATTATCATCGGCAACAAACCCCTCTACATAAATGTAGCTCTCACTGGGTAGCACATACAAATCTTGATTTTGTATTGAAATTCTAATTTCATCATTATTGTTGTAAGATTGTAAGTATGGTACATATGTATGATAGTCCTTTTTGATTATATTCTCATCAGACAAGGGTTTATCTAAGACATCTATTATTGAACTCATTTTGTCTTCAATTTAAAATTCAAGGACTTTAGAAAATTTTTATTTGATGTTGTTAGAGCTTTTTGTTGAGCTGGTCGCTTTAATGTTGTTGTTGTTCTTGCTGCTATATTTTTCAATGTATTTGTGTTGTATATTAGCATTATTTAGTTGGCCTTAAATGTATTCGTATTGTAATTTCCTCTCCTCGGAAATTAATTAAATCACCGTGTTGATCCAGTACGCGCAGCGCTAGTGAACTTATCTCTCTGGTGTTTACAGGTAAATAGATAAGATTTCTTGGAACCTCATCTATTTTATAGCCTGGAGGCACATTAATCGGAAATTCATGAAGTGTATGCGATTTCGAGTTATTCATATATGTGTTTATAGCGATACTACTTTCAATTCGCAAGAGATTCACTTTAAATATATTGACTGGAAGATCTGAATAATAATATTTGTTTGGTGTTAGGATTTTGCTATTGAATCCTAAAAGTTTTCCAATTGTATTGTCTTTATTAAAATATACAGGATCCTTGGAACTATTAACTTTAACTTGCATTGTATTGTTATTGGCTTCAATAAAAATCTTATTTGCTGGGCAGAGTCGTTTGTATTCCTCTTCTATAAAATCAACTATATTATTTAATTCGTAAGATCCAATTGGTATTTCAATTATATGTTCCCCTATATGAAACATATTGTTGTAGGTGTCTACATTTGGAATACTGTTGTATGAATGAAAATCAGTTAGAGCACACTCATATGCACCATGTAATTCAATAGGAGGAAAGTAACTAGCAGATAGTTCTGATGAGTTAGAGCTCAGAGTAAGTGTTATTGACATTATAACAGACTGATTACAATTAAATAATGTTTAGTACACAGTATGGTTTATAAGTATGATTTACATATTTTATTTAAAACTTTTTCTCATTTTAAAATTAACATTAGTTTCTTAATATTAATGCTATTATTGTTGTTGCTATTGATGTTCTTGTTGTTTCTATTTTAGTTTTTCTTCCAACTATAATATTTCATCTTTACTTATCCAAGAATTGTGTTGATTAGAAAATCCCAGCCATTTAACATATACCTCCTTCCCTTTAATTTTAAGAACCTTTTCAACTAGATATGTATTTGGAAATCTAGTTTTTGAAAGTTCCTCAGTATAGAAGCCACCTTTAATAGGATTGCCAAGATAGTCTTCTAATATGTATGTTGCAGGATTTGTATTCTGAACTCTTGTAATTGTGAAAATTTCTGTAGTCCAATTTGGAGTATAACCTTTTTCAAATGTGTGCTTATATTTGCTTATGCGAACATGATCTCCCACATTAAATTTCGACATTTTATACATTTTCAAATGACTGTATACTGTATTTAGCAGCTTTTCCTCATTTGTTGAGTTGACTTTAATAGGAGCCATTTTAATGGTACGATGAACTTTTCTATTGTATGCATTGAGTAAATCCTTGTATATATCAATCCACTTATATGAACCATTATAACTAAATTCTTTCCACATCATTCCTTTCAATGTTCTATTAAATCGTTCTACTATTGATGCTTTCATAATGCTATATGTTGAGTAGTGATTAATGTTGTATTTATGCATTAATTTTCCAAAGTGTTTGTTGAAAAATTCTTTTCCATCATCTGTTTGTAAGTTTTTTGGTACTCGTCCCAATTCAAAAATATCTTCCATTGCCTTGGTTGTTTCGAGTGCTGTTTTTGTTTTTAGCGGTACTGCCCATGCAAATTTTGAGAATGTGTCAATTACAGTCAACAAAAATCGATAATTTCTATTTTCTTTAGAATAGTTCCCCATTTCAACTAAATCAGCTTGCCAAAGATCATCTATTCCTTTCATTACAACTCTGCGACGCACAAATTGTTTTCGTGCTTGCTTATGGAGTTCATTTACTAAATTTCTTTTTGAAGACATTAAGTTGTTTTTAAAGATTTTTTGCAGAGTGTTGTGATCTGCTTGACGCACTTTCAACTATTGATACAAACATATAATTTTCTAATCTATAAATTTTTTCATTAAGCTGTTCAATTTGTTCTTCAAAGGATGTTTTAATATGTAGAATATCTTTTTCAATTTTATAATTTTCTTCTATATATAATTTTATTTCGCGTTGTAGTTCCTCAATTTGCATTTGAATATCTTCTCGTATTATAGTATTATCCCCCTTAAAGTATGTTAATAATTTCTCTTCTAATTTTTCGATTTGAGTTTGCAAAAACAATTTATTGATAACATCGTTTTCCTCCAGAGCTTTTGCAACATTTTTGATCCTTTTGTTTTGGACATCAATGTTGTTGTTCGTATCCACAAAGAACCCCAGCAGTTTAGGTGCATTTTTCAAAGAAATTGTGCTGCCAGTATCGTTTAAATAGTGTCCAAATTTATCAACAGACATACTCTATTTAGTTTATTAAAGTTAGTGTATTATATTCGCTTCACGTAGTTCTTCAATAATTGATACAATTTCGTTATTGTGATTAGTATGACCTGCACCTTGTGATGCGAGCAGTAGTCGAAGTCTATCTACTAACTCATTTGGATCGTCCCAGTATATATAGTTGGGATTATTGATGTTAACTTGCATCATTCCCTCACCTAAATAGCTACCTTTGGGCTTAGACCCTGTTGATTCAGGTAAATTCTTCTGGTTTTTCTCATCAATAAATTTCTTAATAATATATTTATATTTATATCCTCTAGTACCCTTAATTTGACCATCAGGTTTAAAGTCTCTTCTATATGCATTAGTAGTAATTAAAATCTTTTTATAGATTTCAAGTTCAAATTTATCGTAATTTTTTGGTATTTTATGGAACATTAGAGAAAATAGTCCTGGTGTTAGAGCCCATATTTGACCACCAACTTGTATTTTATCTTCATTCAGTTTTAGGCTACTATCACCAAATTTCCATTCATTATTGTAATCTTTATGTGGGCCATAGTTTGTATCTAACTCATTTCTTCCTTCCAAAACTGATAAATCAGTATAAGTATATTCTGTATTGGAAGTCTGTGAGTAAAAATCATCTTCATCGTCATCATCATCATTTTCAGTATTAACATCATTAAATAAGATGGTATTATCAAAAATTGTCCCTTCTACTAGTTTTTTTGGTGTACTTGTCTCTATCTTGACTGATGGGTTTTCAGGCTTTAAACTTGTATTATTTTCAACTTCTGTCTTGATGTTACTTTCTTCTTTTATACGAATTCTTTTAAAATTTTTAGAACTATTTATGAATTCTTTAAGAGGTTCTGTTATAGGTTTGAATGTATCTCTTAATTGTTCACGTGTATCTATTTCACCAGTTTTTATACTACGAAGCTTTTTCTTCAACACATTCCTTGTCAACACCAACTGTTTTAAAATATTCTCATCCATGTTTGCTAAGGGCAAATAACAGGTATCAGCAATGAGATCAGCTTTTCAGGACCTGGTCTGGTTTTCAGATCAGCTTATCAGGACCTGGTCTGGTTTTCAGATCAGCTTTTCAGGACCTGGTCTGGTTTTCAGATCAGCTTATCAGGACCTGGTCTGGTTTTCAGATCAGCTTTTCATCATGCCTAAAACTTTTTTATTTATTAATGGGAAATTATAAGTATTGTCCGTGGGATAGTCCGATGTATCAAAATGTTCTTCTATGTCATTTTTTATGTCAGCGTAAAAGTCATCCGTCTTTATTGAATATATAAAAGAGTCCGTGTCCATATAGTTCAATGAGAGTTTTGTCTTAAACTTAGGTTGCATGTACCCGTAATGAAAATTATACATTTTCCATTTGGACAATTCAAGTACACAAAATCCTAAGTAAATTGGTTTATTGTAGCAGGTTTTGACTCTAGTCATTTCGATTGCTACCAGATCTTCGGAAAATATAGATAAACTATGAAAATTTGGTTTTGATATCCAATCTTGAGCCCCCAAACGATTACAATTCGTTCTCTCCCAATTATTGACAATTTTAACATCTCTCCTCTTATCCACATTTTCCATGGTTTTACCATAGACTGCATTATTGAGTAGTTTGAAAAAGTTTTTTTCAAAAGCATTTTTAGCAGTGGCTCTATGTCTGGTATTTAGGTCAATATAGCCTTTTAACCATGGAGATTGTTTAAATGCTAGAATACGATGAGTTTTCTTTAAAACTAAGCCATTTTCTAAGCATTGTTTAAGAACTCTAAAGTGTATCATGTATGATTGCTTTGTAGAGAAATCGGTTATCAACTTGTTATACTTCGCTTGCAGTGGTTTTTTATTTTCAGCGCAAAAAGGTAGGTCATTATGCAAGTCATGTAAGTGAGAAGGATAATCTAAAGTGACCTCATAAACATAACCGTCTGTTCCATTGTCAGATATGCTGTTTGGATCCAGATTTAGCTCGTCTTGCGATAACCATCTGAACCCCCCATGAGGAAGATATTCCGACATTGCCCAACCGTAAAGGTTATTTGCGTCTAAATAGACAAGAAACTCCGAGGGCTTTTCTTTATCGAAATCTTCCAAATATTTGTTATTCGCTTTCGAATATCTTTGGCTACACTGTACGATTCCCCCACGTATACCTTTTTTCATAAAATTGTACATGTCTATGTCCGTAAATAATTCTAGTTCAATTTTTGTGTATTTTAACATTGCATCCCAGGAAAGTCCAGGTGCGGTATAGTATTGACATGGATCCAGCTCATAAATACCTTTACAAACTTTTCTAAAGTTCTCGAAAATATCTGTCAGTAAGAGGACATCTGTTTTTAAGTAAGGTTCCATGTAATCTTTCATTGTTTTGCACCCAAAAGTATTCCATACCTCTACAGCATGTGAGTATTCCTCTAAAGAACACTCTTTATTGTTCAACTTATTAAAGAAATCACTGCGTGAAGGCAGCTGGCACTCGTCTAATTTTTGAAATGAATTCAGGTACTCATAGGGGAAAATGCCTTTCTTCTTAATAAGCTGAAATTCTTTTTCTGATTGAAATAAGGACCTTATAGTGTTAAAATCATTATCCGACAAATTGCAGGCTAATGATTCTAAACTCTCAGCCATAAAGCGTAATGTATCAAGAAATCTTATTTCAAGATTATGACCATCGATCATTTCTGTAAATTGCGAGAGTGATATATAAAGCTCCTTATTGAGAGGGAGTACTTTCAGTTGCATAGAAATTTCACCTAGTTCTTTAATAAAAAGATGTGAATCATAATTTGAGTAATTGTGAAAGTAAACTGGTATAAACTTGGGAATTTGGTAATTCAAATTACAGTTATTGTGGGCTGCACCTCTATATTTACCGCTAATGTGACAATGATCTCTAACGCGATCTTTACTTAGAAATTTTTGACAAATATGACAATTCACCGCACTATAAAAATTATAAATATCAGAAGGGGATAAAATATCCATTTGCCTATTATTTACTAAATGATTATTATAAATATCCTCACAATCTTTAATTAAAAATGAAACAAATTTTTGTGAAGCATCTTTCCCTGTATAAACCCTTAATTTATCTAACTTATTGTTATGGAGACACTTAATGTAGTAACTAAAAGCACAAGGAGTGTGCTTTTTGACAAGACTGATTTTACTACTCACGTTATTACTAATGTCTTCCAGGATGCATTCAAAATCTGCGTACACCACAAAGGGGACATCCATTTTCCTCTGATGCCCCTTAAAACTTAGAACTGCATCTGGACCTGACGGCATAGTTGTCACGATTTTGCCGCATTCCGCCTTATGATTACTCATGACGTTCTCCCTATGACTATACTGTAGACAGCTATTACAAAAAAGTAATTTATGTCTATCGGTGGTTATTTGATTCGTCAAAAGTCTGTGAATGAGAAAAAATATATAAAAGTTTATTAGTAAAATGTCTCTATTATAAAATATATAAAACAAGTAAATGTATCATTAAAATTAAAGAGTATTAGTATAATTTTCTAACTTACTTTGATATGTTCTTTATCAATATGTAGTGATGAACTTCACCATTCTCCAAAAGCAACAAGTTGACATGCTTTACTTTCTCCTCCTTGGTCACATAATAGGGACCGATGATTTGATCTGCTCCCTCATCGTACCCAAACACATTAACACTTATTGCTGGATTATTTACTTCGAACTCCTTAATTTTGTTTAGTGCTAATGGGTAAGTTAAGTTTTTGAAATTTAACGCTACACCATTTCGCGTAACAATCGTCTCTGCAGAAATGTCCTGAATATTATAAGAACTGCAACGTCTGGCATCATAATAGTTGGTCGTATCCATGGCAGCGATTATACACCACTTGAAGCAGTATTCATCACTGTTTTCAATATTGATGCATGCAAATTTTCTTACTAATTTTTCAGGTGTGGATATCCAACTTGATCCTTTGACTAGCGAAGATTTGTTGATGTTGATTTCTGCTCGAACTATGCGTGACAAAGTCCAACCAGAATCTCGCTCTTCAAATTCGGACATTTTGGTTAAAATCTCCTCAACCTGTTTACGGAATAATTCTTCAATGTTATCTGCCTTCGTCAGCAAACTCATTTTGGCTACATGTGTTATAATACACAACTCCAATTCTTCTTCTACAATTTTGATGTACTCCGCCACAATACTCACATGAAATTTAATTATTGTATGCTTAGACAAAGACATTTGAAGTCTCTCAATAAAAATATTCATGTTTTCTTTAATAAATTCTTCCAAGAGAAGTTGGTCCTTTTTATTTAGTATTACATATGTGGCGATATGGTTTTTGAAGGCTTTCGATATTTTGTAATATCTCACATTCTCTTCGACTTCTTCTTCTCTCCTAGCATGCGAAGTACTCATTGGAGTTGGCAGAGTTTCTTCTCTTTTTTCTTCTACTTCTACTTCTCCATCACTTTCCGGTAAACTTATGTCCATAGCATCTTTGTATAAAGTCCCTCCAAGGATATCCACAACTTGTTGATGAGCTTGTTGTTGTAGCTGCTGCTCTTGTTGATGATAATTAAGAGGTTGCCATTGCATCAAATTGGAATACTGCTCCATTTGATTAACTGGTGTGACGGGATTATAATTGTAACTTGGACACTCATATTGCATTGGTACTCCTGATGCCGAAAACTGATTACTGCATGACATTGGTATAGGGTAACAGTTAGGCATACCGTATTGTTGATATTGGGGATACTGTAGAGAAGGGTGCTGCTGGTGATGAAATGAATTTATGTGCTGTTGACGATTTTGAACAAATGTCTGCGGTTGCTCTTGATTTGTACCCCGACTTACGACCATTTGATCCTGCACGCTATGACTTTTCACATGATCCAAAAAGGACTTTTGGTATTTGTATACCTTATGGCATCTATTACACTGATAACCTGTATAACTCATTTTTAGTTATTTTATTATTATAAAACTTTAACACAATTGCTGATGATACTACTTGTAAATACAATAAAGTACTGATGTGTTGGTTAGAAAAGTTGGCGTATTTATACGAAAATTAGTAGCAGTATCCTTGCAGCATTCACAGTTTTAACTTTTTGTTTCTCTGCTGATGACTGTACTTAGTTGAAACTTTGCTGCTTTAAAATAATCGCAGACAAAGAAAATGATTACGTTGCAAAATATAAATGTATTCTACACAGCCACAAAATATTCCACGCACAAGTTCTTTCGATCGTACATACATACATACATACATACATACATACATCATACACACATACATACATACATACATCATACACACATACATACCTACATACAAATATATTTCTTAAACAAATAAACAGAATATAAGCAGAAATGTCCTGAATATTATAAGAACTGCAACGTCTGGCATCATAATAGTTGGTCGTATCCATGGCAGCGATTATACACCACTTGAAGCAGTATTCATCACTGTTTTCAATACTGATGCATGCAAATTTTCTTACTAATTTTTCAGGTGTGGATATCCAACTTGATCCTTTGACTAGCGAAGATTTGTTGATGTTGATTTCTGCTCGAACTATGCGTGACAAAGTCCAAACAGAATCTCGCTCTTCAAATTCGGACATTTTGGTTAAAATCTCCTCAACCTGTTTACGGAATAATTCTTCAATGTTATCTGCCTTCGTCAGCAAACTCATTTTGGCTACATATGTTATAATACACAACTCCAATTCTTCTTCTACAATTTTGATGTACTCCGCCACAATACTCACATGAAATTTAATTATTGTATGCTTAGACAAAGACATTTGAAGTCTCTCAATAAAAATATTCATGTTTTCTTTAATAAATTCTTCCAAGAGAAGTTGGTCCTTTTTATTTAGTATTACATATGTGGCGATATGGTTTTTGAAGGCTTTCGATATTTTGTAATATCTCACATTCTCTTCGACTTCTTCTTCTCTCCTAGCATGCGAAGTACTCATTGGAGTTGGCAGAGTTTCTTCTCTTTTTTCTTCTACTTCTACTTCTCCATCACTTTCCGGTAAACTTATGTCCATAGCATCTTTGTATAAAGTCCCTCCAAGGATATCCACAACTTGTTGATGAGCTTGTTGTTGTAGCTGCTGCTCTTGTTGATGATAATTAAGAGGTTGCCATTGCATCAAATTGGAATACTGCTCCATTTGATTAACTGGTGTGACGGGATTATAATTGTAACTTGGACACTCATATTGCATTGGTACTCCTGATGCCGAAAACTGATTACTCCATGACATTGGTATAGGGTAACAGTTAGGCATACCGTATTGTTGATATTGGGGATACTGTAGAGAAGGGTGCTGCTGGTGATGAAATGAATTTATGTGCTGTTGACGATTTTGAACAACTGTCTGCGGTTGCTCTTGATTTGTACCCCGACTTACGACCATTTGATCCTGCACGCTATGACTTTTCACATGATCCAAAAAGGACTTTTGGTATTTGTATACCTTATGGCATCTATTACACTGATAACCTATATAACTCATTTTTAGTTATTTTATTATTATAAAACTTTAACACAATTGCTGATGATACTACTTGTAAATACAATAAAGTACTGATGTGTTGGTTAGAAAAGTTGGCGTATTTATACGAAAATTAGTAGCAGTATCCTTGCGGCATTCACAGTTTTAACTTTTTGTTTCTCTGCTGATGACTGTACTTAGTTGAAACTTTGCTGCCTTAAAATAATCGCAGACAAAGAAAATGATTACGTTGCAAAATATAAATGTATTCTACACAGCCACAAAATATTCCACGCACAAGTTCTTTCGATCGTACATACATACATACATACATACATACATACATCATACACACATACATACATACATACATCATACACACATACATACCTACATACAAATATATTTCTTAAACAAATAAACAGAATATAAGCTTACCAGTGACAAACAAGCTGGACCCCCCACACACAAGCATTAGGGGTGTTCACATACATGAGAACGTTTTATAAATAAATAAAATAATTTATGTAATTATTTTATTCATTTATTTAATTATTTTATTTTATAAGAATTTATTAGCGTGAGGAAATCACACAAGCACATTCCCATGATTCATATGAAACCATATGACCTAGTAGTTAACAAATCTACTTTCTCTGATATTACTGATATAGTATTACGATAACAAATTTCTACAGTATGGCAACACTGGGAGCATTAGAAAATAATAATCATGTTTTGCCGTCGGCATTTGAAAAAAATAATAATCATGTTTTGCCGTCGGCATTAGGAAAAATTATCATGTTTTGCCGTCGGCATTAGGAAAAATTATCATGCATTGACGTAGGCATTAGGAAAAATTATCATGTATTGCCGTCGGCATTTGAAAATAATTATGTATTGCCGTAGGCATTAGGAAAAATAAGTATGTATTGCCGTAGGCATTAGGAAAAATAAGTATGTATTGCCGTCGGCATTTGAAAAAAATAATCATGTTTTGCCGTCGGCATTAGGAAAAATTATCATGCATTGACGTAGGCATTAGGAAAAATTATCATGTATTGCCGTCGGCATTTGAAAATAATTATGTATTGCCGTAGGCATTAGGAAAAATAAGGATGTATTGCCGTCGGCATTAGGAAAAAAAATAATCATGTATTGCCGTCGGCATTTGAAAAAATTATCATGCATTGCCGTAGGCATTAGGAAAAATTATCATGCATGCCGTAGGCATTAGGAAAAAAAATAATAATCATGTTTTCCCGTCGTCATTAGGAAAAATCATTTTCCCGTCGGCATTTGAAAAAATTATATTCATATTTTGCCGTCGGCATTAGGAAAAATTAATAAACATGTTTTGCCGTAGACATTAGGAAAAATTAATAATCACTATTTCACCATTGGTATTAGAAAAAATTATTTTCATGATTTTCCTCGTCTGTATATACACACATAAAAACCGCCAAACTATGAACCGCCTTAATACATTCACACAAAATATTCCACACACAAACATCCACGGTCAGGCAGACAGACCGACAGACGGACAGACAGACATACACTTAATGTAAACAAAAACTCCTAATGTAAACAAAAAAACATCAAAGCGCCGCCGAAAACACAAATTTCCAAGAATTTAACAATTTTCAAATTTTAATTACCCAAATTTAACAATTTCAGCAACAATTTAACAATTTTAATTGCCACCGGAGTGGGAGTTCCCTACTACTCATAAATCCCCTCGAATTTTCATTTCGTGCCTTTTGTTCTACACCGCAAGCGTCTCACCCCCTCTCACCAATAAACTAAAAATGCCTGCCTGCACAGGCAAGCAGAAAAGGCACAGTGTAAATTGCGTCTAAAGCTGGGGTCACACAATTGGCACAATATACCGATTTTCGTCGGCTCACTGCGATAGAGTCATAAGTAATAAGCCAAAATGACATTATTACTTAATTAATTCTTGAATAAGACTATATGGCTTTATTACTAATGCAGTCTGGTGCAGTTATGAAATTATATTTCAATTAATTGAGAAATAAGGCAAATTTACTTTGTTACTTATGAATTTATTTCAGTGAGCCGACGAAAATTGGTACATTGTGCCAATCGTGAGACACCAGCTTTAGACTTCTTGTTTTTGAATTCTCTAAATTATTTTATTCAAAAATGGTTGTTGTCTTTGGTAATGAAAAATATTAATACCATGTTTTTAAAACATAAAAATTAAATTGAAGTGTTATACAATAGTTTGAAAAATATATGAAAAAATTGTGTTGGATATAATGTTTGGAACAAAATAATAAAGCAAATACACGAACCTTCTAGCATGGACAATAAATAATAATTGTTTTAATGAATCTGCGGCTTTTTTCGTCCATAGACAGGACTATACAATCGTCCAACAGAATTAGGATATTAATTGTTGAATTTATAAATTCTGTATTTTATAAAAATAATTTTCAAATAATTTTTTAATAAAATTTTCAAACAAACAGGAAACAGAGGGGAAATATTAAATTAATACGGTAGCACGATTTTACCAGAAACTTTACTATCCTTATACTTGTCAGGTGGGGAATGTCAAGAAAAAATGAGAGAATGGAAGTACCTTCAATATTTATATCATTGTGTAAGGCTGGGTTAGCCGAACGTTGCTTTTGCTGTACCGTACCGTACCGTACTATTAGCACGTTGGTGCACTTATAGAACATTTAAAAAAGTGCGTACGCTTTACTTTGTTTTGTTGTTTTAATATGAAAAAGGAACATCTGCTAACAAAACAGTGATAGGAAATAAAAACGTTCAAATGGTGACTGTAGCGAAGAAAACATACCTAAAATATGTAAATGTTATTAAAACTGTATCGGAGCACGCACATAAAAATATATGTATGTATGTATGTTATACATTCATAATAAATAAATATGTTCATACCCACGAAACAAAATGCTCCGAATTCGTAAAGAATTCGTAACCACTGGTCGATAAAATCTTCCGATTTCGGAATCGAAATATTGCCGAAATCGTAACAATTTTCGTATGAAATGGTTGACACGACTTCGCAACGATATGTCGGTACCAGAAAAGGAAACTGATTTCTTGGATTTAGTACCAACTAGACCATGGCGGTACCAATTTTTAATATTTATTTATAAAAAGAGAAACGTAAAAAAATGTGTATAAAAATTCAGTATACAATAAAAAATACCAAAAAATTATTAAATATTACATTCATAAAGGTACATTCGTAGATTCGACTATTATATTAGAGATTAAAATTAAACACACACAAAAAAATTAAAGGGTTCATAGGCAAAATTAATGTTACCATATAGTGAAACATTGTCATTTTTAAATTGTACCAAGTAACTCGCGGTAGTACCACGGTACCAACAAGATCAAAAATTTACCATAAAAAGTACAATTGTACTATGATTTCCATCTGTAATCGGTACGAAATCGATACGATATGTCGGTACGAATTCGTGACGACATGTAGGTACGATTTCTTTTTGCTTTTATATCATTCATTTCATTCATATCAGCTTCATTTTCAGATGTAACATGAATCAATATGTGCTATATTAACAAAATTATTTGAGGTAAAAAATACACATTTTGGAAATATCAACTTAAAGTAGCCTTAACAAACGTGGGTGCCTACTTTAGAATTTTGATATAATAACTTTTTTAGAATACAACTTTACTTAACATTGCTTGGCAAAGCTTTGTTAAGTTTTTTTGCATACAACACTTAATGTTTAAAAAAAAAATTTCAGAAAAATACCGAAATTTTTTAACGAACTCGCTACGAAAAGTCTGAGTTCAGACAAACTACCGAAATATCTTAACGAATTCGAAATTGAGCTTTTCAATGATTGCAATACATTTCACACAAATACACCAGGGGCCCGTTTCTCAAAGCTACAAATTACAAATCTACAAGTAAAATACACACAATCCAACAACACTTTTACAAATTTTGTTGTTGTTTTGTGTGTATTTTATTTGTAGATTTGTAATTTGTAGTTTTGAGAAACGGGCCCCTGGTCACAAAAATTTATTCCAATAGTGTAAAAATAACACTTGCAAGCAGTTGTACTGTTTATTATTATGTTTTTATCTTCTCCTGTAAAATTACAATTATTTGAGTCAGGGCCTTTATACTTGTGACCAACGATATGTATGCAACAGGATATGTATGGAACATGCCTAATTTGATTTTCTGTTTATTTTTTAATGAATATATATATTTATTGGTATTTTAAATACTTTTATTTTAAGTATTTACAGCCACTGTCAAAATAATAGCACCACGGAACAATCTGGACACCTAAAATTAGAATTCAAAGGGGATTATCTTCAAAAATAAATCGAATATTACAAAAAATAAAGTGTTTTGTAGATAATTTACCTAGCTTTTATTTTCTTGCTTATTCTTTTATTATTCTACACAGATTATTCAGTGCTGCTATTATTTTGATAGTAGCTGTATGTGATAATATGTTTCTCAAGTGCCTGAAGTACAATTTAATTTAAAAGAAATATTTTAATGATAAAATATTTATAAGAAGTACCTGAAGTACAACTTTGTTTTTTTTATGTATATTAAAAAATGTTTAAATAAGAAAATAAAACTCGTTTGTTTTAATCAACAACATCGTCATTCATATATGTACATATATACAGGGTCCAGAAGAATTCGTGTATGAATACTGAAATTTAAACATTCATTATAAATTGTAATATGTACATTCATATTGATAGAATTGTTTGCTGTTCATTTTACGTTGAAATTGCGATTAGTAAGACAAACCTCCATATTCATAATATTTAAAAAGTATTTGAAATTTATTTTAGTTCAAATTTTCAATACAAAACTTTCTGAAGTAAGTTTAAAATAAATTTTTTTATTATGAATACAAGCAAAAACCTTTATATGTGTTTATATTGCCAAGGCAATTCACCAATTGCTGACATAAAATATTTTTGAAATTCTTCCCTATTAGATTTTGCTTCATTGTTTATGTATGAGCTAGGAATATCATATGTTCCATTTTCGGTAAGCATCGGAATATCGTTTCTCCATGTACCAGGAATAAGAGCACCATCGTCATCATATCGATCAATCAGCACCGATGCTGCATAATTTTTCTTTTTTTTTAACAAAAAATTATGCAAGGCACAACAAGCTAATGTAGTGCTTGTAGTTTTTTCTGCATTAAGTCTGGAGGCACGTGAAAATATTTGAAAACGCTTTGTCATAATTCCGAAAGCATTCTCTACTATACGTCGAGCCCTAGACAATCTGTAGTTGAATATTCTTTCGCCAGCAGACAAACTTTTACCAGGATAAGGCTTTAACAAATTCTTCTGCATACGAAAAGCATCATCTGCCACCAAAACAAATGGGACGTTGGCTTGACGACCTGGCAATGGCTTAGGGTCTGGCAAATTAAGCTGATTGCTTTCTAAAGCACGTTGGAAAGAGCAGCTCCCAAAGACCCCACCATCTGATACACGACCATTGCAACCAACATCAATATATAAGAAATTATATTCTGCATCAACTACAGCCATTAGAACAATGCTGTGCGTGCCCTTGTAGTTATAAAATGTACTTCCTGAATGTGGTGGTGCTACCATATGAACGTGCTTGCCGTCAACCGCCCCTATACAATTAGGAAAATTCCACAACTTGTTGAATTTAAACGCAACGTCGTTCCACTCTTCTTGTGTTGACGGTACCTACGTACATATATATGTACATTAAATGCAAAAAATAGCACAATTAATTTAATGCATTAAAAAATCCATGCATGTTTAGAGCTGACGTACCTTTAAGTATATGCTTTTCAAAGCTTTATAAATAGCATCACACACAGTTGGTATAAATAATGATATTGTATTTGGTGCAATGCGAAAAAAAACGATAGGCTTTTGTAACTATCTCCGGTGGCAAGAAAGCGGAGTGTAGTAGCTAAGCGTTCGCGTACCGGAATAGCTTTGCGCATGTTTGTGTCTAGCTTAATTATATATGGTGATATCAGTTCCAACAACTCATTAAAAGTTTCATCATCCATTCGAATGAAGTTTTTTAAGAGAAAAATTTGGTTGTCTACTTCTCGGAACTCCTTTAGAGTCTTCTCGTACGCACCATCAGTAGCCCTCTCTTGCAGCCAATCTCTGACCCATACGGTTCGTTTTTTTAAACGTCTTTTATTTTTATTTTTGTGTTTTAATGAATTCAAAACATAAAGAGCAGCCGCTAACTTCTTGTTTTTTAACGAAAACATTTTGTGCACCAAAATAAGCCAAAACCAAAGATTGTAAAACAAACTTATTTGCTGGTAACTACAACAGCTGATTGTTGGTGTTGCTGCATGTTCGAACAATCGTATAAACGAGTGGCAGCATTTATTGGCACAAAATTATTATTCGCCAACTTGTACCAATAAATTTTGCATAAAATGGGGCAATCATGTGACTGCAGAAAATTTGATTGGAGCAAATTTATTATTTTCCGCAATATCAGCACAATAAAAATTGGGCCAGTTTGGTGCATTTTGACAATCGTGTGATCCTAGCTTAAGTCGCAATAAAAACAATAATATGGCAATAATTTACAGTTTTATTTGCAAATAAGCCCTGCGTATAAATGTAGTATCTACCTTTAAAATTAATTTGACTTTATTAGTTTATGAAATCCGAGTTTTTGATTAATTGTTTGACTTTCAGCCATCCCTAAACAAAAGCGGCAAGCGTTTTTTAGCTGTCAAAAGTTCTCATGACCATACATTTTGTATGGAGCATACCGAAATAACGCGGCGGCAACTATTTGCTATTGGAAAATCCGATTTTGACATCGCGTTTCACAATAAAGTTAGTTGCAAAATAAAACAATTGCCTTCTGTTTGCCATCATCAGCGTTACCATATGTGAAGATTTATCTTATTTTATAAGTTTTTCAGGATGTTAAAAAGACTAAAAAATGTATTTTTTAAAAATAAGATTTTTAAGAATATATATTTTATATACTATATGTTATATATTTTTAAGAATATATATATATATATGGCCAAGGCCGCGGAAAAGGGGAATTCAATGGAAATTTTTTTTTTATCTAGAGCTTTTGTGATTGTCATTTGTTTATGTATGACACTTCTCTTGAAGGATACAATTAATTAATTATTTACCTACTCTTTTCTTTTTATTTTTATTTTTATTTCGGTTTCTATTTTTATTTTTATTTTCATTTCATTTTTTCTTTACAACTTTATGAGAAAATAAGTTCACTTAATATTGTTTGTGAAAGAATTTACGTACCTACTGAATAGTATAATCAAATATGAAGTGATGTTTTTTTTGATCCAATAAAAAATAAACAATTTATTTTATTTTTAACTAAATTTTAGTGTTTTATTTATTCACATTGGTCGTTTTTGCATGGCTGCTAAGTAAGAGAACTTTGTGTGTTGTTCCAGTCTTTTTTTGGTGACGTTCCAGTCTCGCATTTTTTCATCCAAAACAACTATAAATTTTAATTTTTTATATATTTTTTGTGCTTAGAGTATTCTTTGATCTTTCACCTACGATATATTAGAGGGAAACGTGTCCAGGATTTTGAAAACATTACGAATTTTTGCAGAATGTTGTACAAGCTCTTAGACCACTTCTCTTTTAGTGTGACGTTCCAGTTAACTTCAAATGGCTGTAGCTTTTAAGCCGCAAGAAATAGAAGCACATTTTTTTGCGCCAAAGTTACAGCCTGAGAATATATTTTGAGTTATCAATAGTTTTTTACTTTGTTCATCAAATACACGTCGAAAATTGCGCAAACTGGCGACGTTCCAGGCCACGGCCTTGGCCATGTATATATATACTGTAACGTGGTTTATTTTTCCAGCTGGGGTATGAATTCAAAGGTCCACTTCCTCTGAAATAAAAGATGAATTTTCTTGGGTGTTTAAGAAAATATACAAAGCTTTATTTAATGAAACTTAATCTACTTAAGATACCTTATGTATGTCAGTGAATTTACGGGCGATAACAGCTATAATTAATACCAATTGGTATTCGGCGGGCTTTGAAGCCGTTCTAGAGATATTCGGTTGTTCGTAAATATGCAAAGGTATGTACTATATTCGGTGGGCTCTCTAAGGCCAGTACAAAGCAGGCGAGAGAAATTCGGTGGCTCGTAAAAATATTCAAGATAAATACGGCGGATCTTGACTATAAATGAATGCGGTAGATCTTGAATAAAAATTATTTCAAGATGAATTCAGTAGATCTTGAGATAATTAAAAAACAGCGAGCAAAATAAATATTCAAGATGAATCCGGAGGATCTTGAATATAAACGAGAAGTTCAAGATGAATGGGGTAGAATTTGAACAAAATAAAAAAAATATATTTCAAGATGGTAGATCTTGAAACCAACATAGCCAGCAACAGAAATATTCAAGAGGAATTCGGGGGCTCTTGAATATAAATGAGAAGTTCAAGACGAATGCGGTAGATCTTGAACAAAAATAAAAATTATTTCAAGATGAATTCGGTAGATCTTGAAATAATTAATTTAAAAAAACAGCGAGCAAAAGAAATAAATATTCAAGATAAATTCGGAGGATCTTGAATATAAACGAGAAGTCCAAGATGAATGCGGTAGATCTTGAACAAAAATAAAAATATATTTCAAGATGAATTCGGTAGATCTTGAAATAAATAAAAAAAAAACCAAAAATAAATTCAAGATGAATACGATAGATCTTGAATACTAATTACAATTTATTAGAAAGCTCAAGATGAATGCGGTAGATCTTGCAGCTTCCTATCCAAAAAAGTTAGAACAAGCCTTTATGTTGATGTCCGTTCTTGTAATATACAGGTAGTGGCACTGCTTACCATACTAAAGGCCCAACTATAATGTGAATAAGCTATCTTAAGCAACTGTGCGGTTACATACAAAACGTATGTGGCAAACTATAATGTACTTAACAAACTTTTCGTCAAGTTTCGTCAAATGTCATTTGCTTAAGTAAAGTGCCAAACTGAACGCACATTCCGTAAGGAAACAACTGTTTGTGGATTTTTTAAACTCAAACAAGCAGCAGCAGAAAATATTCATTGATTTTAAATATTTTTTTATTGTTTCTTATTTTAAACTCGGAAAATAAAGCAGAACTTTTATTTTCATTGTTTGTTCTACAATACACATATACATCATACACATGTATTTACTTATGTACATATATTCGCTGTTCTACCTTTTAGTAGGCAAAACAAATAAAACAAGTAATAAGGTGATGGATATATTTATATGTGAATTTTTAATAGATTAGGACATTCTTTCAAGTTAGTTTGATTGAATTGCATTCATTTAGGAGTTATGAGAAGAAAAATAATTACTACAAAATTATTGACAATACCTAGATGTGCAGCTGTGGCTAAAGAATACTTAAGTGCATGTAAGTACATTGTGGCCACCTAAAAGTCACATCTGAATTGTTTAAGCATTTGACAGACTTATCGTTCAATTCTGACATTAGCTTAAGCTAGCTTATTCATATTATATATAGTTGGACATTAAGACTTCCAGCTCGTCCTGATTGCTTGCGGTTTAAACTTGACATCATATAGTAATTATTATTTTAACAGACTGAGAATTATTTTCCCCTTTTGTATGGTTTGTTCGTTTTAGTTTTGAATCTATAAAAGTCTGCATGTGTTTATTGTATTTTAGTTCTTTTATACAGAATGCGTGTGCTTACAAATGCTTGTACTGGTTGTTGTTGTTGTTGTTTTACTTTTGTTGGTAGGATGTCAACTAGACTGCTTAAGCGTAGTTGTTGTAGTTCGTTTTATTTATTATAGCGTACGTATGTTTATGTAAGTATGTATATGTAGTTACTTTGTGTGATCGCAACTTGACTGCATGTAACGTGGTTGTTGTGTTTGTTGTGTATTTATAAAACAATGTGTGTGGTTGTTGGTATTATTTCTGTTGGTAAGTTTTTAGTATTAAAAACAATGTGTAAAAGCGAATACAGTGTAGGAAAAAAATATAGACGAATTTGTGACGGAAGTTACAGTCCCCTCCTACTTTAAAGTAAAATAAAAAAATAAAAATAAAATAATAAAAAAAAATAAAATGAAAGGTATTAATTAATAAATTGAGTTAAGATCTTACGATCTGCACCTACCCGAAGGTAATCTTTTACCGAGCTCTAATAGCTTCGGCTCAATTTAGCATTCAATTAATAGTTTTTCGATAATTAACAATATTCAATACAGTAGCAGGTAATTCAATTTACAATAATGAGTATAAAATATAGTATTTGATAGTAAACAAATTCAGTTAATTCAATAATACTGCAATAATATTCAGGTAACAGTTTCAATAATTAACAATATGTAATAAAAATAATATTTGGTAGATATAAGGCTGCAATAAGGTACTCCAGTGGATATCTATGCTTGGTTGAGGGGGAACGTTTTTATTTGCCCCTGGCTGCGAAGTCGAACCACACCATTTTTAATTCGCACTTCGACCTTTGGCCTTCCGGAGGGGTAGATCGTCCAGCTGTGTAGCTTACGCTGAATGGTTGGTGGTCTGATGATGATGCCCTTAAATGGATCGGGTACGGACTCGTCATCATGCGTCAGGTTGAGCACGTCGTTACGGAAGTCTTCTTCATCTGTCTGTTGAGGCGTAACGCTGGTGGTTGGGGCGATTTTTCTACAGGCGTTGGTGAAGTGTGGGTGATAGTATGTACAGGGTGGACCAGGGTGACCTCGTTTGGTTGGACTGTTGAGTTTTCCGCCCCTTTGATTTTTTGTCTAGCTTCTGGTGGTGGTAGGAATGGTGGTACATGTCTCTGCATGGCAGTCTGCCTTAAGTAGTCCCGTATTTTGCCCGGGGCGATCGGTCGATTCGGTCGGCGTTCCATTCTGGATTGGTGCTGAAAATAAATAAAAAAAGAGTTTTGGTTTGTTTTCAGGTATGGAAAACTGCTTAAACTGTATTTGTCGGACGGTCGTGGTAGGCCTTCAAATCCTGTACATGAACGGTTTGTGTCTTGCCTGTTTTTACGGCGTTGTTCTGGTTTGAAGCGGTTGCACGTTGTACAAGATCGGACATACTTTCGTATGCCATTCACCATCCCTGGCCAGTAGTAAATTTCTTGTGCCCTCCGTACTTTTTTAAACATACCGAGATGGCCGGCGTTAGGAGCATCATGAATTTCAATTAGTACTCGGTGGACGTGTTCCGGGGCCACAAATAATTTCCATTCTGGTGAGTTAGCCGTTGCAGAGGTTTTGACAATGTGGCGAAATAATCGATCGTTGATTAGCTGATAGTCCAGTAACTGTATCGAGGGGTTGCGTAGTTTGCCCCAGGTTTTGCCGTTCGCCGTGATTACGCCTAGTACCTCTGGTGTTACGGAGGGCAAGGGGTTTCGGGAAAGTGCGTCGGCCACCCCTTTGAGCTTTCCCCGGCTACGGGATGGCTCGGTACGACCCATTTCTTCCCGATTGATGATTTCCTGCATCACAGGATTGTGTGGGTAGTATCGTTGTTTGATTGGTCGATCGTGATTCATCCTGATGATATGTTCGCTTATATTGCATGGATCCTTTATTGCCTCAGAGGAAAGCTGTGTCACCTTTAAAATAGATTCCAGTTCTTTCTCCTGAGTCTCACTAAGGAAATGTCTTGTTGTGACGGCGTGCGCAGTTTGTTGCGTACTTGGCATACTGCTGTGGGTTTTTATGTGTCGGCCATCAATTAGTAACACTGCGTTCCTTCTCCGTAGGAAGTCCATTCCGAGGATAACTGGCTCAGCCAAGCTATCTAGCGTTGAGGCCAGCAGTCTGGTAGTGGATCCATGCAGCTTGATGGCGAGTGGGTAGACTTGAACGCTATTGACAATTGAGCTGTCCGCTAATTGTATAGTGCGATGGTATGCCCTCGGTTTGATTCTGTGAGAATCGAGCATTTGTCTGATTTCCCGACTCACATAGGTCAATGTTGACCCTGTGCTCATACAGGAATATTAAAGAGTGTTACAGTGAGGTAATAACGCTCACCTCCTCGTGACTGTGTGGGCTGACAGGGGCAGTCAAGTGACATTATGTTGTCTTGTCCACATCGTGAACAAAACAGTCGGCCCCTTTCGGTACAATTCCTGCGGGTATGTCAAGGTCGTTTGCAGCGCCAACAATGCGTCCTGCTGTGGTACGAATCAGTGGTGGCAGATGAATTTATGTAGTGGCTCTGAGGTGGCCTGTGTTGTCTTGCTTCTTCCCTCTTGATGAGTTCGTATTCGTCGCTGAGTTCCATCAACTCGTCTAGGGTGGAAAAATCGTTCCGTCGTATATAGAGCTTATATTCGCATCTTAGGCCATCATAAATCCGCTCGGTGTGGTCGCGATTCTTAAGTTCAGGGTGTTGGCGAATAAGGAGCTGTAAGGACATAATGTAGTCCTTAGCTCGTTCCCTAGGGCCCTGCTTCCGATGGTAGATTGTCTCCTCCAGCTGAGGGAGGTATCGCCTGGGCAAAAAGAAACGTGTAGCATGCTCCTTAAATTGTTCCCATGCGGAAAATTCTTCCCTCTTAATCCGGTACCACTGTAGTGCCCTACCTTTTAAGATTTCTAACAAGGAGAAGAGCAGACGGCTGCGCTGAAATCCATAGCACTCAGCTAGTTCTTCCAAGCGCCCTATGAATTACATTGAATTCTCCCCACCATCGTACGTCAGGTTCCATCTTCGGATGGTCGCCATCACCTCGGCGTCGCTGGGGACATTAGGAGCGGCTTCCTGCTGTCTTGCGGGCGGGATATGAAGCGTGATTTGCTGTCCGGTGATTGATTGTTGCTCTTCGCACATGACTTCTTCCTCTAAAGATCGGAGAATGTTTTCTGAGGAGGCATGCTGACGTTTAGTTCGGATCAGATCGGTCAGCTGTTGTCGTAGTTGATTCACTGTTGCCCTTTCGGTAATTGGAATACCATTCTGCTGACATACCTATGCTAGTTTTTCCTTTGTTAGCGTGTAGACCCAATTAAGGGAATCCGTTTGTAGTGAAGTTTCATTGCTTTGTATTGGACTCGACTCGGTGACGTTGGTGGCTATATTTGAGGTTTTATCACAGGAGGGCGCCATTGTAACGTGGTTTATTTTTCCAGCTGGGGTATGACTCAGCCTGTCCAGGTTCGAATTCAAAGGTCCACTTCCTTTGAAATAAAAGATGAATTTTCTTGGGTGTTTAAGAAAATATACAAAGCTTTATTTAATGAAACTTAATCTACTTAAGATACCTTATATATGTCAGTGAATTTACGGGCGATAACAGCTATAATTAATACCAATTGGTATTCAGCGGGCTTTGAAGCCGTTCTAGAGATATTCGGTTGTTCGTAAATATGTCCAGGTATGTACTATATTCGGTGGGCTCTCTAAGGCCAGTACAAAGCAGGCGAGAGAAATTCGGTGGCTCGTAAAAATATTCAAGATAAATGCGGCGGATCTTGACTATAAATGAATGCGGTAGACCTTCAATAAAAATTATTTCAAGATGAATTCGGTAGATCTTGAGATAATTAAAAAAAACAGCGAGCAAAATAAATATTCAAGATGAATCCGGAGGATCTTGAATATAAACGAGAAGTTCAAGATGAATGCGGTAGATCTTGAACAAAATATAAAAAAATATATATTTCAAGATGAATTCGGTAGATCTTGAAACCAACATAGCCAGCAACAGAAATATTCAAGAGGAATTTGGGGGCTCTTGAATATAGATGAGAAGTTTAAGATGAATGCGGTAGATCTTGAACCAAAATAAAAATGATTTCAAGATGAATTCGGTAGATCTTGAAATAATTAATAAAAAAAAAACAGCGAGCAAAAGAAATAAATATTCAAGATGAATTCGGAGGATCTTGAATATAAACGAGAAGTCCAAGATGAATGCGGTAGATCTTGAACAAAAATATATTTCAAGATGAATTCGGTAGATCTTGAAATAAATAAAAAAAAACCAAACATAAATTCAAGATGAATACGATAGATCTTGAATACTAATTACAATTTATTAGAAAGCTCAAGATGAATGCGGTAGATCTTGCAGCTTCCTGTCAAAAAAAGTTAGAACAAGCCTTTATGTTGATGTCCGTTCTTGTAATATACAAGTAGTGCCCCTGCTTACCATACTAAGACTTCCAGCTCGTCCTGATTACTTGTGGTTTAAACTTGACATCATATAGTAATTATTATTTTAACAGGCTGAGAATTATTTTCCCCTTTTGTATGGTTTGTTCGTTTTGGTTTTGAATCTATAAAGGTCTGCATGTGTTTATTGTATTTTAGTTCTTTTATACAGAATGCGTGTGCTTACAAATGCCTGTACTGGTTGTTGTTGTTGTTTTACTTTTGTTGGTACGATGTCAACTAGACTGCTTAAGCGTAGCTGTTGTAGTTCGTTTTATTTATTATAGCGTACGTATGTTTATGTAAGTATGTATGTTAGTTACTTTGTGTGATCGCAACTTGACTGCATGTAACGTGGTTGTTGTGTTTGTTGTGTATTTATAAAACAATGTGTGTGGTTGTTGGTATTATTTTTGTTGGTAAGTTTTCAGTAATAAAAAAAAGTGTAAAAGCGAATACAGTGTAGGAAAAAATATAGACGAATTTGTGACGGAACGTTACAATACATATATGTGTTTAAGGCTTAAACTTTAAGCGCATACACTAATGTCAATTCATATGTGCGTTTGCATCTACGCGGAAAAATAGAAGATCATACACTAGGATTGCCAGTCGGGATGTTTTGGCTGGATTATCCCGCTTTAAGTACCTGTCCAGTTTCAAGCTAAAATAAAATTTGTCCAGCTGAAACAATTTCCCACAAAATGTTCTTAATATATATTGCCTTAAATTTCTAACGATAAACTATACAGCGACTATTGCTGTCTTCGCGCAGTTTATAACCAATTATGAAAAGATTTGTAAAATGACAAAATATGGTCCTACATTGTAATGAAATTTGAAAGGAATGAATTAGAAAATTTTCGATAAGTATGTTTTGTCCCTTCAATACCAGTTAGTAACGCATTTTGTGAAAGAGTTTTTAGTATTTTATGCAAGATATACAAAAAAGAAAGAAATCGAATGTCTTTCGATCTTATTAGAGCGCAAATATTAATAAGAATTATTTTAGAGGAATCTTGCAAATATTTTCAAAGATTTCTTCAACTACCTAAAGGTTTGGAATTAGAAAAATCCGTAAGCGCATTGCATTGTAAGCGCTTAGCGCAAATACAAAATATATGTGGCAGAAAAAATAAAACTGGGCTTTTGAGCTCAACAGTTGTGAAACTGTTAGCAACCGTTGGATATAATTTGATGGATATAATTTAATTTTATATCTTTATTTCGTTACTTTATCGAATTTGTAATGTAAAATTTAACAAATATTTAATCGAGCATTACTAAAAATAAATTGTTTTGTAGACAATTTATCTATATTATATAAGTAATGAATATGCTACGATGGTCGAATTGAAAAATCTAAATATTAATTATTAATTAATTTTGTTCAGCTTGAGGTCTGGTTATAAAATTAAAAACAGGTTATAGTTATATTTTAATTATAATTTCATTTTCGTTTTTTATTTTTCCCAATATTTCGATCAACGCCGTTGATCATCTTCAGGGGATCTAAAATATATGTACATAAAAACACAAATAGAAATATTATAATAACAACATTAATTAATATTATTGCACAAATTAAGCTATAATTACATTTTCAAAAACAAATGGTGTAATTTATTAATTTTAAAGTTTTAAAAGCTTTACTTCGAACGTCTCGTCTCTTTTGTAAACAGAACTTTAATGATGTTTTGGCCTGTGTTTTTGTATTGTGTTTCTATAAATCTGCGCGCATTTTTCTACATCGCTCTTATAATTTAATCTCTTGTCAGGTGGTACATCAATAATGTGAAGCATTTCAAGAGTATATCTCTTTTTGTAGTTGTTTTCTCTTGTTAACACTTTAATATTACCGAAATTTGGTTTGTGACCAGTTACAGCACAGTGGGCCGCAAGTGCGGTTTTTTGGTTTAAAGGTTTGTGTTTAGATTTTAAGTCCGACTTATGTGAAGAAATTCTGGTTTTTAATTTTGTTTTTGTTGTGCCAACATATACTTTTGAGCATATATTGGATCCGTCACCATCGCAGTTAATTTGGTACACAATGTTCGACTTTTCATCGTTTGTCAATTTTGATTTTGTTTTACTAAATAATTTGCTGATTGTTTTGAAACTTTTGAAGGCTAATTCGTTCTTTTCTTTGTCATAGATGTCTGAATCTTTTAATCTTTCACTTGGACCAAAATTTGCGTTACCACACACAACAAAAACATTCCCTTTGTTTAAATGCATTGTAGATGGTGAAGATTGCATACAAACAATAGATGGCAGAGAGCAACAAGAAATAGCGCGAACAAAACTTGTATCACTTATTGACAACCACATACATAAAAACAAACACAATAAGAGAGATAAACTTATACTGGACACAGTGGGACAGGCAGAACGTTTTTTAAAGCAAAATAAAGATTTATTAATATTAAATTCGGATAAGGGAAATAATACGGTGGCTATTATGAAAAATGAGTACGAAACAAAAATGAATAACATTTTGGAGATTTATGTACATATAGGCGACTTAGAAAAGACCCTACCTCTAGTCTTCAAAATAAAAACAATATATTAACGGAAAAACTTTTCAATATGAATCTCAATGTGTTCTGGTAGAATGATAAACTTCTATTCAAAACATCCACGGAAAATTATTAGAAATACTGCCATTAATTTTATTACTAGAGTTTTGTCTATTAGTGACCAGTCTTTTCATCAAAAGAATGAAAACAAAATAATAAAAATATTAAACAAGAATGATTTCCCAAAGAAAACTATTTTGGAATTACTTAAATATACAAAATCAAAAATTAATAATGACAATATTAGAGCTGAAAAAACGCAAAAAACATACAAATCGTCAATGTACATACCTGGGTTTTCTGAAAGATTAAAACATTCAGACATCTATGACAAAGAAAAGAACGAATTAGCCTTCAAAAGTTTCAATACAATCAGCAAATTATTTAGTAAAACAAAATCAAAATTGACAAACGATGAAAAGTCGAACATTGTGTACCAAATTAACTGCGATGGTGACGGATCCAATATATGCTCAAAAGTATATGTTGGCACAACAAAAACAAAATTAAAACCCAGAATTTCTTCACATAAGTCGGACTTAAAATCTAAACACAAATCTTTAAACCAAAAAACCGCACTTGCGGCCCACTGTGCTGTAACTGGTCACAAACCAAATTTCGGTAATATTAAAGTGTTAACAACAGAAAACAACTACAAAAAGAGATATACTCTTGAAATGCTTCACATTATTGATGTACCACCTGACAAGAGATTAAATTATAAGAGCGATGTAGAAAAATGCGCGCAGATTTATAGAAACACAATACAAAAACACAGGCCAAAACATCATTAAAGTTCTGTTTACAAAAGAGACGAGACGTTCGAAGTAAAGCTTTTAAAACTTTAAAATTAATAAATTACACCATTTGTTTTTGAAAATGTAATTACAGCTTAATTTGTGCAATAATATTAATTAATGTTGTTATTATAATATTTCTATTTGTGTTTTTATGTACATATATTTTAGATCCCCTGAAGATGATCAACGGCGTTGATCGAAATATTGGGAAAAATAAAAAACAAAAATGAAATTATAATTAAAATATAACTATAACCTGTTTTTAATTTTATAACCAGACCTCAAGCTGAACAAAATTAATTAATAATTAGTAAATAAAAAGGTCTACGATATACACAATAAATAAAATCAAAATATTTTAATATATTTTCAAGATACCGGTTTGTCAATTTTTTTTATATCTCGCTTTTTTAAATAAATAATTATGTATGCTTAGTACTAATCTACTTGATCACCCGTTTTTCATATCTTTTAATTTTTGACCTTCAATTTTTTATTAGCTTAGGAAATATTCTTTTGCTTATTTTTTTTATTACTCTAAACAAAGATATAACAAAATTTATAAACAATAAAATTCTTCCTTGGTTATACAAATTTTTAAGGTCTAAATTAAAAGAACTGAAAAACGGGTTTCTCTAACAACACAAATCTGGTTATACAATCTGTTCTAGATAGACGAAAACAAAATCTAGATAAATTATATACAAAACACTTTTTATTTTTCCGTAATGTTCGATTTCGTTTTAAAGATAAACCCTTTTGAATTTTAACGTTAGATGCCCATATTATTTCCTGTTACTATTATTTTGCTCGATGCTGTACATATATACACATGATAAATGAAGTGAAAAAATTTAAGTTTAGATTTATTTGGCTATGTTAATAGTGTATTAGAGTATTATATAAAAATTTAAAAAACAATGTAAACATATATTTTTTAATAAAAATGTTAATATAACAAAAAAGTAACCATTCTTTAATGAAAATTTTATTTCAAAATGTCCAGCTTTTTTTAATAATCCCGCTTTTTTAATTCAAATGTCCAGCTTTTTGTTAATCTCAATCTGGCAAGCCTATCATACACACATACATGCATGACGTTTATATACTCGCCCATGCGTTGAAAGAAGCAAGCATCACAAATTCTTCCGTCACGAAGTATTTTCTTCTTTACTCCTATACCTACAATACTGAAACAAATTTCTTGCAAACAGTGTTAACGTTTATTTTAGAAGATTTCGCTGTAGTAAAGCACATGATACAATTATAACAGGTACATGCACAAGCCCAGCCTATTAATGTATACAATGCAAATAGTTGTCAAACTTTGTTTACAAGCTGCAAAAATGTTAGTGTATGTGTGTGAATAAAATGATTACTCTGTTGCCACATGACACATGGCTGTGACTCCAATTACACATCGAAGAAAATTACACTACACATCTTTTGTGTAGGTTAAAATTAAAACAAAAATAAATAAAAATAGAACCCAAAGTGGAATTACACACAGATAATACAAGAATTTAATTACATGGCCTACACATGTGAGTGGACACTGTCTAACTACACACTGCTTGGCAACAATGAATAACTATGATCATGCAAGAATGCCGCGTTTGCAATTGTACTTTAGTTACCCTGTAATTGTTATTTTTAAAAACAAAAGGCATCTGTTTCTGACAATTATTCGTTTGTTTATACCAACAAAATGCATGTGTTTTTTGTTGTTGTATTTTTGTTGTAGTCGTGCATGTACCTAGTATAATTCTATCATGGTAAAGCATTTGAAAAATTCCTCATGTCTTAAAAGGTCTTGAAGGGGTCTTGTGCAGGAGGCTAGTGTGTAGCTCTCTTATACATACATACATTGATGTAACGAATGTTAATTTTCGATATTCGCTAATACGAATACGAATATTTGAAACGATATTCCCGAATACGAATACGAATATTTAATGTGAAGTTTATAAACATGAAATTAGGGTTCTATTTACGCCTGCAACATGAAATTTTAAAAAATTGTTATGAAAAAGAATTTCATACTCCTGTTGGCGTACTTTGAAGTTAGTAAAAACTACCCAAAATTTTAATGATCGTCAGTAAATAATATTTGAAAATGATACAAAGCACAATTTTCTAAAAAAATTTTAATAGATTCGTACAAAGTAATATTTTTTATCCTTTTATTTAAATTTCGTTTAGGGTTTATGCATTTGATTATTAATTTTTTTTTTTGGAAAAATATTCGTATTCTCCTGAATTTGACGAATACGAATATTTAAAAATATTCGGCAATTCGAATGCGAATATTCGTGCATCACTAATACAAACGTATTAAGGGTGATCGATTATTCGACTTTTTCCAGAAACCGGTTTTCGAATAGTTCGAATATTTGAAGTTATGAAAAACCCGGTTTCGGTTTTTACAATTCAGGAAAAACCGGTCAACCGGTTTTTTTAAGTAAGAAAATTATACAAATGTTTTGATTTTAAATTGCTTTATTAGTTAACATTTCATGTAAATACTATAAAACAATACAAAAATTAAAAGTAAACCATAAAAATTAACTTCATATACTTATGTATAGTACATAAATGTTTATATATAATATATGTACAGTTGAGGAATAAACTCTACATACAACCATCATTTTTAGGGTTTGTGGAAACTAGGGAAGAAATTAAAAAACTTAAATATGCCAATATTTAGGGTGCTAATCAATATGTTTATAAATACAAAAAAATAAAAAATAATTATAATAACACCTACAGTAGCAAAAATATTCAAAATACATAATAAAAAAGTCTACATACAGGCATAAAATACATGAAAAAATACGTGCAAAATGTTTGCTGTCGTCAACTTGTTTGAAAATTCTGTGATTTCCGGTACCAAGCCGTCAACAAATGGCATCCAAATATGTTGATATTATAATTATTTCTTAATTTTTTATTTTTGTATAAACATATTTATTAGCACCATAAATTTCGGCATAATTTATTTTTTGAATTTCTTCCCAAGTTTCCTCAAATCCCAAAAATGATGGGTGTATGTAGAGTTTAATCCTTAATGGTATATATATATGAATGTATATAAAATATGAAGCAAAATGGCAACAAAACTAAACAACACTTTTTGCAACTGTATTTTTACATACATTGCACACCATAAAGGCCGGGCACAATGAATCCGTCATACGTTAAACTTCGCCTTTTTCAACTGACATTAACGCAACGATGGAGAAGGTTGGCACAATGAGTACTTTATTGACGGAAGCATTTGAACAGCTTAATAAGTCGATTCTCCATTTTATTTATTAAATTGAACTTTTTGTATCCATTTCGTTTATTTCTTTTGTTTAATTTTATTTTTACTGCCACAAAACACAAAAAATTACAAAACAAAAAGCAACCAATATCTGTCAAACTACTCAACGTATACAAAAAGTTAAAAGTTGACCAAATTTTGTACTTTGCGTTGACGGACACGTACTGAATGTAACATACCTCATAAGAAACCATGTATTTAAACTTAGCTGTCAGTTGAAAAAGGCGAAGTTTAACGCATGACGGATTCATTGTGCACCGGCCTTAAGGCCTCTGCTATTACCTCATAAAATAATTTCTCTCAAATTTCATGTTTCAGTAAATGTTGCCATGCTCAAAAAAGCTTATAGATTTTACACTTAAAAAAATACTTACGAAAATCAACAAAACATGCAAAATGTGCAAATCGAAAAGTATTCGAATCATCCGGTTTTGAAATTGTAAAAAAACCGGACTATTCGACATTCGAAAAATCAACATTTTGAAAAAACCGACAACCGTATTTTCAAAAAAACCGGGTTTTAAAACCGGTTGAAAAACCGAGCCGATCACCCTAATACATATGTAATTCGGTGCTAGACTTGGGTCGAATTCGTTCACTAGTTCATTTTTGCCACAAACGACTGGTCAAATCATTTAAATTACATGGGTTTGATCATTAGTGCAGCTGTATCAGTTAATAAGAGTAATGTCTTCAAACAAATATTGAATGTAGAAATTTGATCGCTTTTTTAATGTTTTATCTTTAAATTTAAAGACCTCGGAGCACATCTATTTATAAAACGTTATCTTTAATCAGTAAATTTGGTGTTGTAAACAAATGCATAAATGTATGTACACTAGAGTGACCGCAAAAAATCAATGTCAGAATTTTGTTCGTCTGGACCCCACTAAACGATTTCCCCTTCCAGATATTTAGAAAGCCGAAATTTGAGCTCGATTAAACGACGTTAACCCATGCCGTTCGTCGCTCAAAGTTTGAAAAATCCTAATTTTTGACAAAAAAGCTTACATATGGAGCCATAACTCCACAACGGCAAATAATAGAAACACGCTTAGTATCTCTAAAGAAAGCTTATGTTGTTCTTCAAAATTTATATTATAGACATAACTGTTGTTATATTAAGTCAAACCGACCAAAAACGTGACCTGGTACCACTAGGAGCATACTTCGTATATTTTGTTATTAAAAGATAAATTTTCCATTTTTTGTATATTTTTGAGTTCAAAGTAGAAATATAACTATTATAGTAGTATTTTAAGATATTTGAAAACATTTTATTGAAATTAAAGTTTTTAATATATTTTCTTTCATTTTTAACCTCCGACTAAAAAAAGGGGTGTTATAAGTTTGTAGTGTGTGTCTGTGTGTCTGTGTATCTGTGTGTCTGTCAGTAGTAGGGAACTGTTCGTTCTGCCGCAATTAAAATTGTTAAAGTGTGGGTGAAATTGTTAAATTGTGGGCTGAAATTGTTAAATTGTTGCTGAAATTGTTAAATTTGGGTAATTAAAATTTGAAAATTGTAAAATTCTTGGAAATTTGTGTTTTTTGTTTACATTAGGAGTTTTTGTTTACATTAGGAGTTTTTGTTTACATGAAGTGTATGTCTGTCTGTCTGTCTGTCTGCCTGACCGTGGATGTTTGTGTGTGGAATATTTTGTGTGAATGTATTAAGGCGGTTCATAGTTTGGCGGTTTTTATGTGCGTATATACAGACGAGGAAAATCATGAAAATGATTTTTCCTAATACCAATGGTGAAATAGTGATTATTAATTTTTCGTAATGCCTACAGCAATGCATGATAATTTTTCCTAATGCCGGGCAATACATGAATATTGTTTTTTCAAATGCCGACGGGAAAATAATTTTTCCTAATGACGACGGGAAAACGTGAAAGTTATTTTTTCTAATGCTAATGTAGGTGTTGCTAGACTGTGGGAATTTAAGGCTGACCGTGATTTGAGTGGGTGGCGTTGTTGCCGTAATATGTAACCATAGGAATTTGCGGATGTGTCTGTCTGTCTGTGAGAATTTAGGTGAGGGTTTGATTGGAAGGGGCGGGGTGTAGTTGAGGTAGATCGGTTGCGTCTGTATGTGTGTGTGTGTGTGTGTGTGTGTGTATGTTTGTATGTTTGTAGGAATTTCAATGTGTGTATTTCTGTAGGAGCTTAAGGCTGATTGTGATTTATGAGGGGTGAGGTGTTCTAGTAATATGCAACCGGTGGAATCTGTGTGTTTGTATGCCTGTAGGAGTTTAAGGCTGACCATGATTTGGGTGGGCAGGGTTGTTGACGTAATATGTATCCATGGGGATTTGTGGATGTGTCTGTCTATAGTAGTTTAAGGCTGATCGTGATTTGAGGTAGGTGAGGATGTTGTTGAGGTAAATTGGTTATGTGTATGTATGTATTTTTGTAAGAATTTAAGATGATTGTGATTTATTAGGAGCGAGGTGTTCTTGTAATATGTAGCCGTGAGAATCTATGTGTATAGACGTCTGTAGAAGTTTAAGACTATCTGTAATTTCAGGTAGGTGAGAGTGTTGTGTTGTTGAGATTAATCTTATATATTGTATTTATTATAGTTACTATTACTATAGAGTATTTACATATCTTCAGGAATTCAGTTTTACTTAAAAACAGAAAATCCTCACAAACTTTTAAGTAAACCCAGATAAAAATTAAAACGTTTTTATTTTCAAATAAAAAAAAACTGCATATATCGCATCTATACACAGACGAATATTTACAACAACAACAACACCAACAACAAGAAGAACAAAAGACATCAATGACAAAAAAAATGTATTCAAAGATTGAAATAAACAAAATCTGTAATATAAACAAATTTCATATAGGCAGACTTTAACGCGAGACAAATTTAAGTATGAGAAAATATAAAACAAGCGTAAGTATAAAAGCATACTAGGATTAGGGAAGTCGAGACATATGATAGTATTTTATAGTACCAAATGTCGATACTGAAAACAATTTATTTCTATCTACATATAAATATTAGCGCAAATACACACACACATAGCAGAATTCATATTAGAAATATCCAAGAAAATTTCAACAACACCCCACCTTTCACAAATCACGACTAGCCTAAAATTCTCCCCCAGATATACATATAAAAATTCCCATTGTCATATATACATACATATACAATTACAGAATTAATCTCAAGAACACAACACTCACCTACCCTAAATTATGAATAGTCTTAAACTGCTACAGACATATATACATAGATTCTCCCGGCTACATAATACAAGAACACCTCGTCCCTAATAAATCCCAATCATCTTAAATTCTTACAGAAACAGATACATACATACACATAACCAACTTACCTCAACAAGATCCTCAAATCACGATCAGCCTTAAACTACTATAGACAGACGCATTCGCAAATTCCCATGGCTACATATTACGTCAACAACCCTGCCCACCCAAATCATGGTCAGCCTTAAACTCCTACAGAAATACAAACACACAGATTCCCCCGGTTACATATTAATAGAATGCTTCGCCCCTCAAAAATCACAATCAGCCTTAAGCTCCTACAGAAATACATATGTACATTGAAATTAATACAAACATACACAGACACACACACACACACGCACACACATACACACAATCGATCTACCTCAACTACACCCCGCCCCCTGCCAATCAAACCCTCACCTAAATTCTCACAGACAGACACATCCACAAATTCCTATGGTTACATAATACGGCAACAACGCCACCTACTCAAATCACGTCCAAATTCTCACAGTCTATCAACACGAACATTAGCATTAGAAAAAATAACTTTAACGTTTTCCCGTCGTCATTAGGAAAAATCATTTTCCCGTCGGCATTTGAAAAAATTATATTCATGTTTTGCCGTCGGCATTAGGAAAAATTAATAAACATGTTTTGCCGTAGGCATTAGGAAAAATTATCATGCATGCCGTAGGCATTACGAAAAATAATAATCATGTTTTGCCCGACATTAGGAAAAATTATCATGCATTGCCGTCGGCATATACACTCATATGAAACCTCAAAAAAAAAATCACCCGTTATCACAATTAATGTAACCCAAAAAAATCACCCGTTCACACAAAGTTAATGTAAACAAAAAACTCCTAATGTAAACAAAAAACATCAAAGCGCCGCCGAAAACACAAATTTCCAAGAATTTTAAAATTTCAGCAACAATTTAACAATTTCAGCCACAATTCAACAATTTCAGCCCACAATTTAACAATTTCAGCAACAATTTAACAATTTTAATTGCGGTAGAACCGGCAATTCCCTACTACTCTAATCCGCTTGCTCGTAATATTTTGAACTTTACTGGACACGTCCGCTTAAAAAAGAGGGACACACGGGCTCTTATACCTAACACTCCAGATGGGACTACTTGAAAATACTCCCCCCCCCCCTTTTTTTGATTATCACTACTAATGTATTATTTATAACTACCACTAAGTTTATGTCCGACACTGGTCGGGCCTAATAATTTTTTTTTATAGATTTAAGATTTGAATACTTATTGTTAGTTAATATATGAAGATACAATAAATAAATACATGCATTACAAAAAAAAAAAAAAATGATGAGCAAGATAATGAAGTATACCAGATGTATGGCATCAATCAGATAATAGATATTCACAACAGTCAGCATTGCACTGAAAAATATTACGTTGCAAAATACTATATAATTCTTAAAATAAATGAACGTCCTCAAAAGTTTGAAGTGGACTCCGGCGTTGGATTTACCTTAATTCCAAGAAATCAATTTGAACAGCTTAATATCGAAACCGAACTAAAACCCTCTTGTATCGCTTTTCGATCGTATGCCAAAAATATTGTAGTTCCGGATGGCAAAGTAAAAGTCGAAGTAAAATACAATAATCGCGGATCAGTGGAAGAAATGTATGTAGTACCCAATGAGTACGGCACGCTTTTGAGACGAAGTTGCATACGTCATTTAAACATTGATCTCCTACAAGTGGACAGTCAAATACTTAACACAAAAAATGTGAATAAAATTTCTCGTTTGCTTAATATGGCAGAGATAACTGATTATTTACAGAATCTGTGAGGTGTGTACAGAATTATGAAGTTGCGCTTTAACTTAACTGTTTTTCAGCACTGCGTGATCGTGTCGAAAAGTAGCTTAACGATTTGGAAGCCGCTGGAATTATTTCCAAGGCAAAAAGTGACTGGGGATCCCCGCTAGTAATTATCCCTAAGACTGACGGTGGACTACGACGCTGCGTCGATTACAAAGTCGGGGTAAATCAACAACACGTATCTGCAAATTATCCAATACGTCGTATTGACGAAATTCTAAACAGCCTCAAAGGATCAAAACATTTCTCTCGCCTTGACCTTTATAAGGCTTATTTACATCTGCGCGTCATCCAAGCATCCAGCATCATTCAAACGATAACAATACAAAGTGAATCGACTCTCCTTTGGATTTAAAACAGACCCTCTGAGTTCAACCGTATCATCGAACAAATTTTAGCTGGATTGAAGAATACCATGTCATATTTCGACGATATCATAGTGCATGGAACAACAGAAGCAGAATGCAGAAATAACTTAGTTTTATATCTACAGCGATTAAAAGAACACGACTTACATAGAAATAAGGGTAAATGCTTATTTTTTCAAACGCAAATAGAATACTTAGGACACGTGGTCCAGCTAAATAAAATTTCAAAATCACCAGCAAAAATACAGGCAATAGCGAGTATTTTACGTCCAGCTACGGTAGACGATGTTAGAAAATTTTGAGGAATGATAACGTTCCACTCCAGGTTTATTCCTAATTTATCTAGCATCACCTTTCCCTAACCTGACCAGACATCCCGCTTTAGGCGATATTATCCCGCCTTTCGTAGCTCGATCCCCCTTCGAATTTCTATTCCGCTTTTTAGAGTTTCGAAATGATCAATATCTTGTTCTATTTTTTTTTTATCAAAATGTCATAAAAATTCAATCCAAATATTTTTTAAGTGTATTTATTGCTTTTACCATGTTCAAATTTATGGTCTTAAACGTGTTTAAGGAAATTGTTTTAAAAAACTAAACACAATCGTTCACATTACATTTTAAATGTTTAAGGTTGACGTTTTGTCAATAAGTTATTGTATTTGAAAAAAATTAATAACAATTATGCTTTTTTACTGGTTTATTATTTTCAAACAACAAATGTTTTTGTAAATAATTGAGAATTTTTTAACTAATTATTTGTTTACTAAATAATTTTTGACGTGGCGCCATTTAATAACTACACAAAGTTGCCAGAGTTATCAAAAAACGGACTGAACATACTCTATTTACGTGTTACAGTTCATTTGAGATGTTTAACAAAACAAGTCAATGTATGGTAAAACATCTCAAAATCATCGCGTTTAAGCTCTTAAACACGAATGAGGCCTGGCACGCTTGCGGTTCAACATTCTCTACCTTGTATAATATTTATTAACATAAATGTCATTAGTAAGATATTTTTTTTAAGTAAACATTTTCTCTATTTGACGCTCACTTGTTCAATCCCGATTATTTTCTATCCAATTAGCAAGATATTGAAAAATTAATATTTAATTTATTAAGAGGTGACAAACTTTTTGCTCCATTATTTTTTTGTAATACTACTAGCTGAGCCCGGCAAACATTGTCGTACACTCAATAATTTATTTTCTAATTCCAAATTACTCCACCCTGTGGTCACTTGTATTGACTCGAACCAGTGTTGGAAATTTCAGCTCCACAGCTCTTATAGTTCCAGAGATCATGCGTTAGGAACAAACAGACAATACGATTTTATATATATTAATACGTTTTTCTCTCTTTAAAAACGCTTTTCCGTGGACTCGAAGATTTGCAAATGAATACAAGACCCGAGTGTATTGATTAGGGTTAAGAATGATACAAGTTTTATTTACAAATACACTTAAACTAGATTAATCAAATCATTAAATCAGTGATGGGAAATGCGATTTGCATTTCGGTATCAAAAATAATTTTCGAGTACTTTTTTGGTCCCGAGAGTACCAAAAATTATAATTTTTTTTAATTTAAATTTTTTTTAAAACACGTTTTTCCTTTTCGGTATTCATAAGACAAGTAAGTTTATTCACGTCAGTTTATCTATTGTATTGTTACTGATTAGTATGGTTACCGGTAATCGTAACAGAGTTGCCATATAATACCTATATACTATCTAATATATAACAGCTCTTCAATTCTACAATAATTGCTTACTCTCTAATATAATCATTTAACCACGATGGATATTTTCTCGCTCGTGTAGGCCTATCAGACAAGTTCTCGGTTTGCATTTCTTCATGATTTGTGGACGTAGTCTGGTGGTCATCATTCGTTGGCTCTGGAAGTACGTTCGTGGATAATGGCGAATTCGTATGAGAGATGTTGCCCATAGTGTATGTTGGTAGTTTGACAGCAGGGGTTTCTGTTGTGGTTGTTGGCTCGAATAACATACGTTGGGGTGTATCATCGTTTGTTTGTTGGGTAAATGATGTTTGATCTTTTATGGGATTAGTTCTAAGGTTATTACCGACTCGGCGTAACTGATCAGCATGACGTTTCCATACTCTTCCGTCGTCTAATTTAATTTCATAATGCAGCTTACCGAATGTTTTTGTAATTGTACCGAATCTCCACTTTTCTTTAGTTAAGTAGTCACGGGCAGCGACTCTATCACTCGGTACCATTATATCTAATCTGGTTCTGATTTGTCGACCGAACATCAGGTGTGAAGGGGACTTTTCTGTAGCTGGATGGATTGCACGGCGATAGGCAAGTAAAATGTTGGCTATTTCTTTTTCAATTTCTGAAGGTTTACAGTTCACAGCGTTTAATTAGTTCTTAATGGTTTGCGCGAATCTTTCGGCCTGTCCGTTTGTAGCTGGGTGGTATGGTGCCCCCATTTTGTGCACAACTCCATTAATTTTCAAAAAACTCTCAAATTCTTCTGCTGTGAATTGCGTACCGTGATCAGTTACCATGATATTTGGTAGTCCAAATGTGGCAAAAATGTCGCGACATATCTTTATTGTGGATTTTGCCGTAATATCTGGCACAACATGAACCTCGGGCCATTTGCTAAAAGCATCCACTAAGATAAAATGATATTCTCCTTTATAAGGCCCCGCAAAGTCCGCGTGGACTCTTTCTAAAACTTTAGTTGGTGGTTTCCACATATGTGTTGGCATAACTTTTAGGGCTGACGGACGAACTGATTGGCACTCCATACAGTTTGACACTACATTTTTAATGTCCCGATCAAGTGAGGGCCACCAGCAGTAAGCTCCGGCTAACGACTTCATTTTAGTTATTCCAAAATGTACGGCGTGTATTTCCGATAAGACCCGCTGTCGAAGCTCTTTTGGAATGTAAACACGAATCCCTCTTAAAAGGCACCCCTGTTGTAGCCCGAACTCTGTTTCTTCGATGTTAAATCTATGTTTACGGTCGCATTCGCGGCCTACTTTTAAACTATCACGCAATATTTCGTCTTCTGCTTCTGTGGGAGTAGTAGGGAAATCCCACTTCTGGACCAATTAAAATTGTTAAATTGTTGCTGAAATTGTTAAATTGTGGGCTAAAATTGTTAAATTGTTGCTGAAATTGTTAAATTTTGGTAATTAAAATTTTAAAATTGTTAAATTCTTGGAAATTTGTGTTTTTTGTTTACATTAGGAGTTTTTATTTACATTAAGTGTAAGTCTGTCTGTCTGGGTGTCGGTCTGTCCGTCTGTCTGCTTGACCGTGGAAATTTGTGTGTGGAATATTTTGTGTGAATGTATTAACGCGGTTCATAGTTTGGCGGTTTTTATGTGTGTATATACAGACGCGGAAAATCATGAAAATTATTTTTCCTAATACCAATGATGAAATAGTGATTATTAATTCTTCCTAATGCCTACGGCAATGCATGATAATTTTTCCTAATGCCGGGCAATACATGAATATTGTTTGTTTAAATGCCGACGGGAAAATGATTTTTCCTAATGACGACGGGAAAACGTGAAAGTTATTTTTTTCTAATGTTAATGTAGGTGTTGCTAGACTGTGGGAATTTAAGGCTGACCGTGATTTGAGTGGGTGGCGTTGTTGCCGTAATATGTAACCATAGGAATTTGTGGATATGTCTGTCTGTCTGAGAGAATTTAGGTGAGGGTTTGATTGGCAGGGGGCGGGGTGTAGTTGAGGTAGATCGATTGCGTGTATATATGTGTGTATGTGTGCGTGTGTGTGTGTGTATAGGAATTTCAATGTATGTATTTTTGTAGGAGCTTAAGGCTGATTGTGATTTATGAGGGGTAAGGTGTTCTAGTAATATGCAACCGGGGGAATCTGTGTGTTTGTATGTCTGTAGGAGTTTAAGGCTGACCATGATTTGAGTGGGCAGGGTTGTTGACGTAATATGTAGCCATTGGGATTTGTGGATGTGTCTATCTATAGTAGTTTAAGGCTGATCGTGATTTGAGGTGGGTGAGGATGTTGTTGAGTTAAATTGGCTATGTGTATGGATGTATGTATTTCTGTAAGAATTTAAGATGATTGTGCTTTATTAGATGCGAGGTGTTCTTGTAATATGTAGCCGTGAGAATCTATGTGTATAGATGTCTGTAGAAGTTTAAGACTATCTGTAATTTCGGGTAGGTGAGAGTGTTGTGTTGTTGAGATTAATCTCGTATATTGTATATGGATGTATGTATGATCATGGGAATTTGTGTATATATATCTGAGGGAGAATTTAAGGCTCGTCATGATTTGCAAAAGGTGGGGTGTTGTTGAAATTTTCCTGGATATTTCTTATATGAATTCTGCTATGTGTGTGTATTTGAGCTGGTATTTATATGTAGGTAGAAATAAATTCTTTTCAATATCGACATTTGGTATTATAAAATACTATCATATATCTGGACTTCCCTAATCCTAGTACGCTTTTATACTTACGATTGCTTTATATTTTCTCATGCTTAAATTTGTCTCGCGTTAAAGTCTGTCTGTGTGAAATTTGTTTATATTACAGATTTTGTTTATTTAACTACATCCGTTTTCTTTGACTGAAAGAGTTTTCTGCACACAGAGAAAAACCAACTTGAAATCAGTAAAAACCATGCTGAATTAATAAGAACCATTAACAAAGGTTTAGTCATATTGAAATTTCTTATTTCAATATGGACAAAATATTAATTTACAGTATTGATTTATTAAACTCATTAGTTTGTAGATATCTCAATATTCATTTTCTATTATATTAAAAATTATTGAATTAATGTGACGAATTCTTATTTTTAAGCTGCAGATTTTCCCTGAGTGTATGGATTGTTTATATTTGCATTGTGCTTTAACTAAACGACGCTTCATATATTTTCATGATGTAGATCTAATAAATACTTAAGCATTGATAAGAAATTTGATATGTATACATACATATCTACAAATTGATTTTATGTATGTATGTACATATATATGTACATACAAATAAGTGTTTAACTCAATCTTTGAATACATTTTTTATTTTATTTTTTGTCATTTGATGTCTGTTGTTGTTGAAATTAAAAACATTTTAATTTTTATCTGCGTTTTCTTAAAAGATTGTGAGGATTTTCTGTTTTAAGTAAAACTGAATTCCTGAAGATATGTAAATACATACTCTATAGTAATAGTAACTATAATAGAAATATTCCTTATACTCAATTGACATTTTTTTAAAGTTGATGCAATGTTAGTTAAGGTAGAATTAGTAAAATCGTATCGTGATGTTGCGTGTCAGCTGACAAAAACCGTACCATATACAATGCATGTTACTAGTTATAAAATATGTGGTGGTAGCACTGCTGACGTAGGAATCTGCAGAAAACAGATTTTTCTGTAGCGAATGTCAAAAACGCCGTATTTAATGCCAGACAAAAAAAAATGTGCTGTGCAAACTGTTACATTTTCTATAACTTGTGCACAAATATGAACGATACGGCAAGCTGTAAAGTATAATGATACGATTTTAATAATTCTACCTTTAGTCAACGCTTGACATTTTTAGGGTATAAAATTTTTTCTAGCTATAACCTTCTACATTTATTTTGGAAAGCTTGCTTTGCTTTTTAAAAATGTATAAACATTTTTAAATGAAACTGATCCGGCACTCCAGTATTTGCTTACTGCTTCAAATTAAAATTTTATTCAATTGAATAAAAGGAGCTTTTTTATTAAACTCTGATGCAGTTAGAAGCGCTGGAGATTCTTTCATATATAGAATTGGATAACATTTACTTTTAATTTTTATGTTAAGAAGTACAGATATGAGACTAAATTTAAATGTACTTTTAAATTAGTTAAATCATAATGAACAAACATATTTTACTCTAGGATGCAAGATGACTTTGTGTGACGAAATTTCTGTTGCTTTATACTCATAATATTTTTACATTAATAAGGTACATATATGTTTGTTTTATGAAGGGTGAGCACCTATCACTTTTATTTGTTGTCCTATATGATTTTTTTTTTAATTTTATTAAAGTTCAGCGTATTGTGTATATATTTCTGAAATGTTTAAGTGTGTTTTGTGTTCCCATCGGACAGAGTGTACGTATTAGTTGGTCACTCAGTCTATATTTTTATTTATTTTTTTCTTCTAATGTGCCACTCCTTTTTTCAGATTTTACTACTTGGAATAGAGTATTTTTGTCTAATTTTTTGCTGGGTATATACATTAGGTATGTAGAAATTAGTTTACTTACAAAGAAATGTATGTTTAATAAACAACTATTGTAGCAAATCGATCTCAAATAACTCAGTTACCTCTACCAGCAATTCACCGTCGGTGTTTTCATAAAGTGTTAGAAACAATGAAATATCTATGTTTGGGAGAATTTTTTTGCCTCAAGTAGGTATTTCTTCATGAGGTTTGCTGGTTGACTCCTATCGCATTCATATGTAATGATTATCCACTTAAAAAAGGTCATCATCACCATCAATCACTCCCGTATACAATACATTCATGAGTTGGGTTGATCCAGATACAATTGCTGTCTCATCACCTTCTAACAGCTTTATATATTTTGCTAGTATGCATGCCTTAGCATGCTTCTATCGATAGTGACGTAAGAGTCCGAGATGTAGTAGTGTTACAATTAAAAATCTTTACTATTAGAATTTACCAGTTCGCTCTTTTGTATTTTTGCAAAGTAGATACATATGTATGTATGTATTTAAGTGACCACAAAATTATAAAATTTCTTTGCTTACAAAATTGTATGACGTGAGGATTTTTTTTTATTTATACATGCTTCGGCATGCTTTCATTTTTTTTTCTGTAAATTTATTTAATACTCATACAGATACAGATATAAAGTAAGATCTGTTTGCAGTATGCATGCTTCAGCATGATTCTAGTTCAAGCGTATATTCATTCACTAAGTTTGCTTGATACTTATTCATACACATGTACATTCTTAAAGATTGGATATCAAAGTCCAAATTCCGTAGTTTATCTATATTTTCTAAAGATCTGATAGCTAGAGAAATAAATAGAGCGAAGATCTTCTATAATAATCCCATTTTCATATTGTAAAATTTTGCGTTCTAACGCTTTCGATGGGAAAATGTACATACAACTTTATTTATATGATGTGCTGCTGAATATTGCACTATGTTATAGTTTATTTTAAACACTGAAGTTTTAGCAAATTTCATTCAGACCAACAAGTTTAGAGAATTCCACTACATTTAGCTAATTATCAATGTAGTAATTAGAAATGTAGTGGACATTTAGTTAATTACCTTTCTTAAGACCCATCATTCCTAATCAATCCTACAAAAAACTAGATTTTTCGTTTTAATTTAATTTTTATTTTTATTAAATTCAACATTCATTCTTCAAATTACTTTATACTGTATTAAGCAGCTTTTTCTCATTTCTTGAGTTAACTTTAATCGCAAAGATTTTAATGGTGGGATAAATTTTTCTATTTTATGCACTAAGTAAATCTTTATACATACCAATCCACTTATATGAACCATTAAAGCTAATTCTTTTAACATCATTCCTTTCAATGATCAATTAAATCATTGTACTATTGATGCTTTCATATTAAGTAATGTTTAATCTTCTATTTATGTATGAGTTTTCCAAAGTATTTATTAAAAAATTCCTCAGAATCATCTGTTTGTAAGTTTTTTTTTTTGGTACCCGTACCACTTCAAAAATATTTTCCATTCCTTGGTTTTTGGAGTGCAGCTGTTATTTTCAGCTGTACTACAATTTGAGAATGTGTCAATTACAGTCTTCAAAAATCAACAATTTCTATTTTCTGTAGAATAGTTCTCCATTTCACCTAACTTAGCTCCATAAAACTTCATATATTCCTATCATTGCATCTCTACAAGCACAAACAATTTTCGAGTTTTAATATGGAGTTCGTTTACTAAATTTCTTTTTAAAGACATTGAGTTGTTTTACAGATTTTTTCGATATTGTGGTGATCTACATGTTGCACTTTCAGCTATTTATACTAACATGTAGTTAATTTTCTAAAATATATATTTAATCGTACAACTCTTCAATTTATTTTTAATTATTTAATTTTTAGAATTCCTTTTCAATTTTATAACTCTCTTCCTTCTCTAATTTTATTTCACGTTGTAGTCCACCAATATGCATTTGAATATATTCTTGAATTATATCAATGCCTTAAGCTATATTATTAATTTGTTCTTTAGTTTGTCGATTTCAGTTTCCAGAAAAATTAACTTATATCATCGTTCTCTGACGGAGAACGATGACGATTCTGTATGCATACATTAGTAGTAATTAAAATCTTTTTATAGATTTCGAGTTCAAATTTATCATAATTTTTTGGTATTTTATCAAACATTAGAGAAAATAGTCCTAGTGTTAGAGCCCATATTTGACCACCAACTTGTATTTTATCTTCATTCAGTTTGAGGTTACTATCACCATTAGTTTGTATCTAATTCATTTCTTCCTTCCAATACTGATAAGTCTTCGGAATTGGAAGTCTTTGAGTACAAATCATCGTCATCATCATTCTCAGTATTAGCATCATTAAATAAATGGTATTATCAAATATTGTTCCTTCTGCTAGTTTCTTTGGTATACTTGTCTCTATCTTGACTGATGGTTTCTCATGCTTTAAACTTGTATATTTTCAACTTCTGTCTTGATTTTACTTTTTCTTTCATAAGAATTCTTTTAATATTTTTAGAACTATTTATGAATTCTTCTGTTATAGGTTTAAATGCATCTCTTAGTTGTTCATTTGTATCTATTTCACTAGTTTTTATACTACGAAGCTTTTTCTTAATCACATTTGTTGTCAATACCAAATGCTTTAAAACTTTCTCATCCATGTATGCTAACAGCAAATTCAGGTATCGGCTACTAGATCAGCTTATCAGGAGCTGATCTGGTTTTCAGATCAGCTTATCAGGAGCTGGTCTAGTTATCAGATCAGCTTATCAGGAGCTGGTCTGGTTATCAGATCAGCTTATCAGGAGCTGGTCTGGTTATCAGATCAGCTTATCAGGAGCTGGTCTGGTTATCAGATCAGCTTATCAGGAGCTGGTCTAGTTATCAGATCAGCTTATCAGGAGCTGATCTGGTTATCAGATCAGCTTATCAGGAGCTGGTCTAGTTATCAGATCAGCTTATCAGGAGCTGGTCTGGTTATCAGATCAGCTTATCAAGAGCTGGTCTGGTTATCAGATCAGCTTATCAGGACCTGATCTGGTTGTCAGATCAGCTTATCAGGAGCTGGTCTGGTTATCAGATCAGCTTATCAGGACCTGATCTGGTTATCAGATCAGTTTATCAAGACCTGATCTGGTTATCAGATCAGCTTATCAGGAGCTGGTCTGGTTTTCAGATCAGCTTATCAGGAGCTGGTCTGGTTTTCAGATCAGCTTATCAGGTAACAGGTCAGGCTATCAGGAGCTGTTCAGATTTTCATTTTAAGATATCTGAGTCAGATTTAGTTATCAGTGTACAAGTACCTAGCCATTTATAACATTTATATATATGAAGTTTAAAGTCAGATGAAATACGAAAAAGTAAAGTTTTATGTAGTAAAATTATTTTCTATAACGATCATCGTTTAATTCAATATCTTTGCTTATAATCAAAAATTCATATTTAGCCTTTTAACATGCTTTATATTTTTCTCACCTTACTTAAACATTAAAATTACATTATGATGATCTCTTATTAAATGTTTGGTGATTCTGGTGTATGTTTTACATAAGTAGAATGAATCAACATTCTTATCTCTCCCCAGACAAAAGTATTCTTCCCATACGCATCATCGTTAAATATCATATTGGAATTACTTTGGACTGAAATAACAGATTCACTGTCGGTAAATTTTGTAATATATTATTATTTTAATTGATGTAATTAATTTCTTTATATCTAGGTTGATATAAAGATTTTGAGTATAAATAAATGTTCTCAAATTTAAGTCCATTAGGACTTTCTAGTAAGCCAATCATAGCGTTTTTTTTTCGCAATTTGACAGGTCAACTATTGTTGCACGAATAGAATTTGATATAAAGGAACTATGATTTATTTTTGAACTATCATTCGATGATTCATCAATATTTCGTACCAAGAATTATTTATGTTGTTTTGACTAAGGGTATGAGTCAATATTTATAAAATCCATTTCATAAATATCAGCTCATGCTCATAGTCAAAACAAAGTATGCTTTAAGTGTTTAAAACCAGTATTACCATAAAACTGTTGGTTTTAAACACTTAAAATATACTTTGTTTTACTGACCGCATTTTATAACTAAATGCATTTCATAAATATTGACGCATACTCATAATCAAAACAGCATATAAATATCCTTTGTTTTGACTATGAGTATGAGTCATTATCTCTTATTATAGAAAAATAAAATAGTATAATTATGTGATATCAGAAATCATGTTTTCTAATATCATATAACCATACTATTTGATTCTTTCTATAATAATAGATAATATTTATGAAATGCATTCATTTACAAAATGCGATTAGTAAAACAACATAAATAAATGATGGTATGAAATTTTGATGATTCATCAATATTTCGTACCAAGGTATTTTTAGGTTGTTTTTAATATGAGTATGCGCCAATATTTATGAAATGTATTTCATAAATATTATCTCTTATTATAGAAAAATTAAAAATGTAGCTATACGATATCAGAAAATATTTTCTGAAATCGTATAGCTATATTTTTATTTGTCCTATAATAAGAGATAATGGCCCCTACTCATAGTCAAAACAAAGAATATTTTAAGAGTTTCAAATCAGTATTATCATATAAAATACTGATTTTAAACTCTTACAGCCTTATTTATAAAACTTATTAAGGCTTTGTAAAGGCTTTTTAAAACAAATTTTTTATAAACATTTTTTCTTAAAAAGTTTTTATAAAGCCCTAATAAGTGTTATAAATAAGGCTGTTAAAATATACTTTGTTTTACTAACCACATTTTTGTAACTAAACGCATTTCATAAATATTGATGCATACTCATAGTCAAAACAAAGGATATTTTTATGCTGTTTTGATTATGAGTGTGGATCATTATCTCTTATTATAAAAAAATAAACTAATGCAGCTATGCGATTTCAGAAAATATTTTCTGATATGGTATAGCTGTATTAGTTTATTTTTTGATAATAAGAGATAATATTTATAAAATTTATTTAGCTACATAAATGCGGTTAGTAAAACAACCTAAAAAAACTTGGTACGAAATATTGATGAATCATCGAATGATAGTTCAAAAATAAATCATAGTTCCTTTATATCAAATTCTATTCGTGCAACAATAGTTGACCTGTCAAATTGCGAAAAAAAAAACGCTATGATTGGCTTGCTAGAAAGTCCTAATGGACTTAAATTTGAGAACATTTATTTATACTCAAAATCTTTATATCAACCTAGATATAAAGAAATTAATTACATCAATTAAAATAATAATATATTACAAAATTTACCGACAGTGAATCTGTTATTTCAGTCCAAAGTAATTCCAATATGATATTTAACGATGATGCGTATGGGAAGAATACTTTTGTATGGGGAGAGATAAGAATGTTGATTCATTCTACTTATGTAAAACTTACACCAGAATCACCAAACATTTAATAAGAGATCATCATAATGTAATGTTAATGTTTTAGTAAGGTGAGAAAAATATAAAGCATGTTAAAAGGCTAAATATGAATTTTTGATTATAAGCAAAGATATTGAATTAAACGATGATCGTTATAGAAAATAATTTTACTACATAAAACTTTACTTTTTCGTATTTCATCTGACTTTAAACTTCATGTATATAAATGTTATAAATGGCTAGCTACTTGTACACTGATAACTAAATCTGACTCAGATATCTTGAAATGAAAATCTGAACAGCTCCTGATAGCCTGACCTGTTACCTGATAAGCTGATCTGAAAACCAGACCAGCTCCTGATAAGCTGATCTGATAACCAGATCAGGTCCTGATAAGCTGATCTGATAACCAGATCAGGTCCTGATAAGCTGATCTGATAACCAGACCAGCTCCTGATAAGCTGATCTGATAACCAGATCAGGTCCTGATAAGCTGATTCGATAACCAGACCAGTTCCTGATAAACTGATCTGATAACCAGACCAGCTCCTGATAAGCTGATCTGATAACCAGACCAGCTCCTGATAAGCTGATCTGATAACCAGACCAGCTCCTGATAAGCTGATCTGATAACCAGATCAGGTCCTGATAAGCTGATCTGATAACCAGATCAGGTCCTGATAAGCTGATCTGATAACCAGACCAGCTCCTGATAAGCTGATCTGATAACCAGATCAGGTCCTGATAAGCTGATTCGATAACCAGACCAGTTCCTGATAAGCTGATCTGATAACCAGACCAGCTCCTGATAAGCTGATCTGATAACCAGACCAGCTCCTGATCAGCTGATCTGATAACTAGACCAGCTCCTGATAAGCTGATCTGAAAACTAGATCAGCTCCTGATAAGCTGATCTAGTAGCCGATACCTGAATTTGCTGTTAGCATACATGGATGAGAAAGTTTTAAAGCATTTGGTATTGACAACAAATGTGATTAAGAAAAAGCTTCGTAGTATAAAAACTAGTGAAATAGATACAAATGAACAACTAAGAGATGCATTTAAACCTATAACAGAAGAATTCATAAATAGTTCTAAAAATATTAAAAGAATTCTTATGAAAGAAAAAGTAAAATCAAGACAGAAGTTGAAAATATACAAGTTTAAAGCATGAGAAACCATCAGTCAAGATAGAGACAAGTATACCAAAGAAACTAGCAGAAGGAACAATATTTGATAATACCATCTTATTTAATGATGCTAATACTGAGAATGATGATGACGATGATTTGTACTCAAAGACTTCCAATTCCGAAGACTTATCAGTATTGGAAGGAAGAAATGAATTAGATACAAACTAATGGTGATAGTAACCTCAAACTGAATGAAGATAAAATACAAGTTGGTGGTCAAATATGGGCTCTAACACTAGGACTATTTTCTCTAATGTTTGATAAAATACCAAAAAATTATGATAAATTTGAACTCGAAATCTATAAAAAGATTTTAATTACTACTAATGTATGCATACAGAATCATCATCGTTCTCCGTCAGAGAAATATGATATAAGTTAATTTTTCTGGAAACTGAAATCGACAAACTAAAGAACAAATTAATAATATAGCTTAAGGCATTGATATAATTCAAGAATATATTCAAATGCACATTGGTGGACTACAACGTGAAATAAAATTAGAGAAGGAAGAGAGTTATAAAATTGAAAAGGAATTCTAAAAATTAAATAATTAAAAATAAATTGAAGAGTTGTACGATTAAATATATAGATTAGAAAATTAACTACATGTTAGTATAAATAGCTGAAAGTGCAACATGTAGATCACCACAATATCGAAAAAATCTGTAAAACAACTCAATGTCTTTAAAAAGAAATTTAGTAAACGAACTCCATATTAAAACTCGAAAATTGTTTGTGCTTGTAGAGATGCAATGATAGGAATATATGAAGTTTTATGGAGCTAAGTTAGGTGAAATGGAGAACTATTCTACAGAAAATAGAAATTGTTGATTTTTGAAGACTGTAATTGACACATTCTCAAATTGTAGTACAGCTGAAAATAACAGCTGCACTCCAAAAACCAAGGAATGGAAAATATTTTTGAAGTGGTACGGGTACCAAAAAAAAACTTACAAACAGATGATTCTGAGGAATTTTTTAATAAATACTTTGGAAAACTCATACATAAATAGAAGATTAAACATTACTTAATATGAAAGCATCAATAGTACAATGATTTAATTGATCATTGAAAGGAATGATGTTAAAAGAATTAGCTTTAATGGTTCATATAAGTGGATTGGTATGTATAAAGATTTACTTAGTGCATAAAATAGAAAAATTTATCCCACCATTAAAATCTTTGCGATTAAAGTTAACTCAAGAAATGAGAAAAAGCTGCTTAATACAGTATAAAGTAATTTGAAGAATGAATGTTGAATTTAATAAAAATAAAAATTAAATTAAAACGACAAATCTAGTTTTTTGTAGGATTGATTAGGAATGATGGGTCTTAAGAAAGGTAATTAACTAAATGTCCACTACATTGCTAATTACTACATTGATAATTAGCTAAATGTAGTGGAATTCTCTAAACTTGTTGGTCTGAATGAAATTTGCTAAAACTTCAGTGTTTAAAATAAACTATAACATAGTGCAATATTCAGCAGCACATCATATAAATAAAGTTGTATGTACATTTTCCCATCGAAAGCGTTAGAACGCAAAATTTTACAATATGAAAATGGGATTATTATAGAAGATCTTCGCTCTATTTATTTCTCTAGCTATCAGATCTTTAGAAAATATAGATAAACTACGGAATTTGGACTTTGATATCCAATCTTTAAGAATGTACATGTGTATGAATAAGTATCAAGCAAACTTAGTGAATGAATATACGCTTGAACTAGAATCATGCTGAAGCATGCATACTGCAAACAGATCTTACTTTATATCTGTATCTGTATGAGTATTAAATAAATTTACAGAAAAAAAAATGAAAGCATGCCGAAGCATGTATAAATAAAAAAAAATCCTCACGTCATACAATTTTGTAAGCAAAGAAATTTTATAATTTTGTGGTCACTTAAATACATACATACATATGTATCTACTTTGCAAAAATGCAAAAGAGCGAACTGGTAAATTCTAATAGTAAAGATTTTTAATTGTAACACTACTACATCTCGGAATCTTACGTCACTATCGATAGAAGCATGCTAAGGCATGCACACTAGCAAAATATATAAAGCTGTTAGAAGGTGATGAGACAGCAATTGTATCTGGATCAACCCAACTCATGAATGTATTGTATACGGGAGTGATTGATGGTGATGATGACCTTTTTTAAATGGATAATCATTACATATGAATGCGATAGGAGTCAACCAGCAAACCTCATGAAGAAATACCTACTTGAGGAAAAAAAATTCTCCCAAACATAGATATTTCATTGTTTCTAACACTTTATGAAAACACCGACGGTGAATTGCTGGTAGAGGTAACTGAGTTATTTGAGATCGATTTGCTACAATAGTTGTTTATTAAACATACATTTCTTTGTAAGTAAACTAATTTCTACATACCTAATGTATATACCCAGCAAAAAATTAGACAAAAATACTCTATTCCAAGTAGTAAAATCTGAAAAAAGGAGTGGCACATTAGAAGAAAAAAATAAATAAAAATATAGACTGAGTGACCAACTAATACGTACACTCTGTCCGATGCGAACACAAAACACACTTAAACATTTCAGAAATATATACACAATACGCTGAACTTTAATAAAATTAAAAAAAAATCATAAAGGACAACAAATAAAAGTGATAGGTGCTCACCCTTCATAAAACAAACATATATGTACCTTATTAATGTAAAAATATTATGAGTGTAAAGCAACAGAAATTTCGTCACACAAAGTCATCTTGTATCCTAGAGTAAAATATGTTTGTTCATTATGATTTAACTAATTTAAAAGTACATTTAAATTTAGTCTCATATCTGTACTTCTTAACATAAAAATTAAAAGTAAATGTTATCCAATTCTATATATGAAAGAATCTCCAGCGCTTCTAACTGCATCAGAGTTTAAGAAAAAAGCTCCTTTTATTCAATTGAATAAAATTTTAATTTGAAGCCGTAAGCAAATACATCAGCTTACTGCATTCTTATTCATAATCGTATAATAGAATATATAACCACTAAAGCACAAAGTCTAAAAGTCTTATAAATTAAGAAATATAGAAAATAACATAATTTTTATAAACGCGTAAAGTTTCAAAAGTAATTCAAATGATTTCATCGCAAAAAACAAACAAAAAGCAGCGATTGTTTTCAACAATTATGAAAATAATAATTACAATATAAAATTCCCTTTTGATTTCCAATGTTTATCAATAAAAAATAAAAAATAAGTAAGTTAACTAACAACAAAAAAACTATCAGTACCTAAGCTGGAGTGCCGGATCAGTTTCATTTAAAAATGTTTATACATTTTTAAAAAGCAAAGCAAGCTTTCCAAAATAAATGTAGAAGGCTATAGCTTGAAAAAATTTTATACCCTAAAAATGTCAAACGTTGACTAACTAACATTGCATCAACTTTAAAAAATGTAGATTAAGTATAAGAAATATTTCTATTATAGTTACTATTATATACTATAGAGTATGTACATATCTTCAGGAATTCAGTTTTACTTAAAACAGAAAATCCTCACAAACCTTAATGTAAACGCAGATAAAAATTAAAATGTTTTTAATTTCAGCAACAACAGACATCACATGACAAAAAATAAAATAAAAAATGTATCCAAAGATTGAGTTAAACACTTATTTGTATGTACATATATACATACATACATACATACATAAAATCAATTTGTAGATATGTATGTATACATATCAAATTTCTTATCAATGCTTAAGTATTTATTAGATCTACATCATGAAAATATATGAAGCGTCGTTTAGTTAAAGCACAATGCAAATATAAACAATCCATACACTCAGGGAAAATCTGCAGCTTAAAAATAAGAATTCGTCACATTAATTCAATAGTTTTTAATATAATAGAAAATGTATATTGAGATATCTACAAACTAATGAGTTTAATAAATGAATACTGTAAATTAATATTTTGTCCATATTGAAATAAGAAATTTCAATATGACTAAACCTTTGTTAATGGTTCTTATTAATTCAGCATGGTTTTTACTGATTTCAAGTTGGTTTTTCTCTGTGTGTAGAAAACTCTTTCAGTCAAAGAAGACGGATGTAGTTAAATAAAAAAAATCTGTAATATAAACAAATTTCACACAGACAGACTTTAACGCGAGACAAATTTAAGCATGAGAAAATATAAAGCAATCGTAAGTATAAAAGTATACTAGGATTAGGGAAGTCCAGATATATGATAGTATTTTATAGTACCAAATGTCGATATTGAAAACAATTTATTTCTACCTACATATAAATACCAGCTCAAATACACACACATAGCAGAATTCATATAAGAAATATCCAAGAAAATTTCAACAACACCCCACCTTTTGCAAATCATGACGAGCCTTAAATTCTCCCTCAGATATACATACATAAATTCCCATGATCATACATACATATACAATATATAAGATTAATCTCAACAACACAACACTCTCACCTACCTGAAATTACAGATAGTCTTAAACTTCTACAGACGACTATACACATAGATTCTCACGGCTACATATTACAAGAACACCTCGCCCCTAATAAATCACAATCATCTTAAATTCTTACAGAAATACATACATACATACATACACATAACCAATTTACCTCAACAACATCCTCACCTACCTCAAATCACGATCAGCCTTAAACTACTATAGACAGACACATCTACAAATCCCCATGGATACATATTACGTCAACAACCCTGCCCACCCAAATCATGGTCAGCCTTAAACTCCTACAGACATACAAACACACAGATTCCACCGGTTGCATATTACTAGAACACCTCACCCCTCATAAATCACAATCAGCCTTAAGCTCCTACAGAAATACACACATTGAAATTCCTACAAACATACACACACACACACACACACATACACACGCAACCGATCTACCTCAACTACACCCCACCCCTTCCAATCAAACCCTCACCTAAATTCTCACAGACAGACAGACACATCCGCAAATTCCTATGGTTACATATTACGGCAACAACGCCACCCACTCAAATCACGGTCAGCCTTAAATTCCCACAGTCTAGCAACAGCTACATTAGCATTAGAAAAAATAACTTTCACGTTTTCCCGTCGTCATTAGGAAAAATTATTTTCCCGTCGGCATTTGAAAAAACAATATTCATGTATTGCCCGGCATTAGGAAAAATTATCATGCATTGCTGTAGGCATTAGGAAAAATTAATAATCACTATTTCACCATTGGTATTAGGAAAAATCATTTTCATGATTTTCCTCGTCTGTATATACGCACATAAAAACCGCCAAACTATGAACCGCCTTAATACATTCACACAAAATATTCCACACACAAACATCCACGGTCAGGCAGACAGACAGACAGACATACACTTAATGTAAACAAAAACTCCTAATGTAAACAAAAACTCCTAATGTAAACAAAAACTCCTAATGTAAACAAAAAACACAAATTTCCAAGAATTTAACAATTTTCAAATTTTAATTACCCAAATTTAACAATTTCAGCAACAATTTAACAATTTCAGCCCACAATTTAACAATTTCACCCACAATTTAACAATTTTAATTGCGGCAGAACGAACAGTCCCCTACTACTTCTGTCCGTGTCCACGTACAGGCCAAACGGCTGGACCGATTTTCATTTCGTTTTTTGTGTTTGAAAAATAACTTAATAAGAGGGTTCTTAGCTAGGTTTGAAGAAAATCGGTCCAGCCGTTTAGAAGATGTAACATCTTTTCTGAAAAAAGTCGGGGGTTTTTAAAATTTTTAATTTTTGTTATTCATATTTCATATTTATCTATTCTATGGATGTACTACATACGGCCTCAAGGCCAATAAAAACATATTACAAGTGTAATTATACTATGAGAATAATTAATTAACAATCAATAAAATAATAACAAATAATACAATATTCTTAAAGATCCCAACATTCAATAAATCCCATAAAACTAAGAAAGTTAAAATTAGTAAAAACTTATGTAACACCCAAATAATTAGCTGCTGAATTAGATATATTTATAAAGAAATCAAAGGAGACTACCTTTTGAAAGTAGTCAGATCAGAGGCCATGCAATATTACGCAATTCTCGTAGCAATATGTTCCATAAACGAGCAGCTCGTACAATAAATGAGTGCCAATGAGTACCAATAAATTGATTAAAATTTGCTAGTTTCTAAACGATTTGGTGAAGGATATCATCTAAACAATATGTAACGGACTTTGTGACTTGATAATTTTACAACGATAAGTAAGCAATCGAAACTTCAAATAATCGTCAAAAGTAAGATTTAAAAAAGTTTTCAGGTGGTTAGAAACATGAATCCTTAATCTGAGACCTTAAACAAATCTAATGATTTTGTTCACAATAAATTTTATCTTATTTCTGTTCCCCATATTGCAGCCGAAGTAAACTTCAATGCAATAGTTAACTCGTGACACTAGCAGTGTATGCGCCAAAGATTTTCTAACATGCAACGGCAAATATAGCTTCAAGTGATACAATCTGTGCAAAGTCAGGCAGACCTTGGAACAAATGTTATCAATATGGGGCTCGAAACTCAATAACACGGTGCGACAGTCCAAAAAACCTGGGACCGGATGTTATTTTTCTTGTAGGGCTTGTCGAGTAAAACAAGATTCCAATAGTGAAACATGCCGGACACCTCCAAAATCCGGATTTACGATTAAAAAACCGGTTTTTTACCTTTGCGCACTTATAAGCCTGTAACTTTCTTGATAATGATCCGATTTTCAATTTCTTACTAGATTTGGAAAGAAGAAACTGAGATATTTCGAATGATATATAATTTGTCTAAGAAAACTTGAGAAATTTGGGTGTTATTGTCCAGCAAACACAAATCTTGTAGATTTTTCGAAAAATTTTCAACTTTGGTGACGTTTTTATACATTATTTTATTAAGAAACTATAATACTATTGAATTTATTCAAAAAGTACGTTTACTCACGATTACAATGCATATTGCAATTGACTGAGTTATTTAACTTTTCATGAAAATAAACTTAAACATTATATACAAATTTAATTTTTGGTTATTTAACTAAAAGTGTTTGCTTGACCGTTTTTTTTTTTTTTTTTTTTTTTTTTTTTTTTTTTTTGATCAGCATCATCAATTTCTCGTTTAAGTGACCAGCAATATTGTGAAATCATTTCTATCTTATTTTTTCCTTCAAAGCGTTTTTCAATAGTTGCCATTTGAAAATTGCCTGGTGAAAACGTTCGCCTTGTTCATCACTGAACTGGCCCAGGTTATCTGGGAAAAAGTCCAAATGCGAATGCAGAAAATGAATTTTAATGGACATGTTGCAGCCCATTTCACCATACGCTCTTAAAAACTTATTGACAACTGTGACATAGTCGTCGCTTCTGCGATTTCGAAGGAAATTATCGCATAGCGCAACAAAACTCTTTCATGCACGTCTTTCAACGGAACTTAGCTTGTTAATGAAATCTGCATCTCTCATAATTTTTCGAATTTGAGGTCCAATAAAAATACCTAAAAGTTATCAAAACAGATAAAAACGTACTAGATATGTAAACAAATTAACTAGTCTTAAAACTTTCTTCAAGTAACCAAGTCCGGTCACTTTTTCTAACAGATGTTATAACGAAATCTTTTTCCACCAAATTCCACTGCTTTAATCGCGACCCAAGGACTTCAGATTGCCGCTAGGACAAGTGTAAATCGCGAACAAGATCGTCGAAATCAGCTTTTGACAAAAAAATGCCGCTCCGTTGTTGTAGATCTGGATGGAAGGAACTCTTCTTGTTCAAAATCTTTTTCTGTTACATCGACAGATTTGCTCGTTGTCGGTAGATCATTACTTACAGGTATCGGTTTTATAACAGTTGCAACATTTGTGTACTTAATGTTTTTGTGCGTTTTAAAACAGTGACCTAAAACATCGGTTTGACAAAAGTACCAATCATTTGGTTTATGATATGGCTGATGATGCCAAATCATAGGCGTAGAAAAGGGCAAAACAAACGAAGGTTAAATTTTTTTTTTTAATGTATTACAGCAATATTGACAAACAAATTCTGGCTCGTACCAGAGACTAGTATCAAAAGAACGATTAAATACTTTATTGTACACTACTACCACTCCAATATTGTTTTTAAAATCACGCCGGTGACTGATATCAGTTAATAAGCCACAAATATAGCAAAATTTGCTACGATTGTCACACATTTTGTATTTAATTTTAATTTAAATTGCACACGATTTTTATTAAATTGCAAACGTTTTTTTAAATACACAGATTCAAAGTAAAAAAAAGACATTAACAAAACGTCATATTAAAAAAAAAACAATAATTTTTTTGTGTTTACGCTAACAGTGATTTGTAATTTTAAAGAAAGTGCATAAAAAGAACACGATAAAAAACAATATTTTTGAATGACTAAAACTCTCATTACATTTTTTTTTTGTGTTTAGGATAACATTGATTTGTAAATTAATAGAAGTGCATAAAACCAACACCAAAAACATTGTGCAGGCATTTTGGTAAAAATTTTGTTTTCATGAAAAGTTAAATAACTTAGTCAATTGCTTATCTATTTTTAACCCCAAATATCCATTGTAATCGAATATAAACGTACTTTTTGAATAAATTCAATTGTATTATAGTTTCTTAATAAAATAACGTATAAAAACGTCACCAAAGTTTAAAAATTTTTGAAAAATCTACAAAATTTGTGTTTGCTGGACAATAACACCCAAATTTCTCAAGTTTTCTTAGATAAATTATATATCATTAGATTTCAGTTTCTTCTTGAAAATCTTGAAATTCTTTCCGATTGAAAATCGGATCATTATCAACAAGGTTACAGGCTTATTAGTGCGCAAAGTTTAAAAAAACCGGTTTTTAACCGTAAATCCGGATCTTGGAGGTGTCCGGCATATTTCACTGTTGGATTCTTCTTTAACTCGACAAGACCTACAAGAAAATCATATCACTCCCCAGGTTTTTCGATTTAATTTAATTTTGTACCACTGTGTAATCACTCCCAGATAATTCAAACTACTGACAATGTCAACCAAAGAGCTATACATTCTCAATTGAATATATAGGCTATTATTTCTATTGGACCTAAAAAACAATAGCATTCGTTTTATCCGGACTTACTTTAAGGTAGTTAATTTCCATACAATTATACCAATTAGCCAACTCGTAATTTATTGTAGCTTGTAAGGTATCTCAAAATTGGTAGTCCCCAGACCAAAACAACTGTATATTATCAGCAAAAGCAAATGGTTTACAAAAACCTAGATGACAAAAAGGTCATTTATAAACAAAGTAAACAGTACCAATACCCGTACCTTGTGGGACGCCAGATTTTACTCCCATGACATCCGAGGCCACGCCATTGTAAGGGGATGGTCACACTTGGGCAAATATTTGCTCAAAAAACGTGACCACAAAATATTGATGAAAAAGCTTTCAATTGAGATACGTGTTTGTTAAGTTAAATAGTTTTCAATAATGTTGGAATCAATGACGTTGTCTATTAGTTGTTTATGAAACTGTTTAACTTAAGAAACACTTGTCTGAATCAAATAGTTTTTCACAAACATTGAGTGGTTACGTTTTTTTGGGCAAATGTTTGCCAAGTGTGACCGTACCTTAAGAAACAAATTGCCTTCGTTCGCTTAAGTAAGACCAGATTAGACGAAAAGCAGCCAATAAAAATCCATACTCGCGATTAAGTTTGTTAACCAACAAGGAATGAGTGACTTGATCGAATGCTTTAGTTAAATCAATAGACATCACAATTGACCCAATTGGGTCTCCGAGTGGAGGTGCGGTAAAGCACCACCCTTCCTAACCTAAATCAATAGACACTAACACGCCTTTTCTACCACTGTTATATTTTTTCCTTATAGATTCCGTGAGTTCCGTCAAAAGAAGGTCCGTATTACGGCCTCGACGAAGTCCAAACTGACATTCATTAATAAAACCTCTATCATTGATTAATTCCGAAATTTGGTCCTTCATCACGTTTTCAACTACTTTTGATAGAGTAGGTAAAATGTTAATTGGCCTCAAGTTATTGATAGAAAATAGACTGCCACTTTTTGGAATTAGTGTAATGTGTGAAGTCTTCCAATTAATAGGAAATTTGGGAAAGGTTAAAATATTGTTAACAGGATGTAATAGGTGTCTACTAATGTAGGAAAAAGCAAATTTTATCAATTTGCTGGGAATACCCTCGACTCAAATCGCAGTAGACCTAATAGAAAACATGACGTATACGTCAGCTATAGTGATGTTAGCAAAAGAGAAATTAGTAGTGTTACTAAACTTTGAGAAATCAGGTTCAACACAGTTAGCATCATATTGACTACACACAAAGTGTTCATTTATTTCGTTCACATTAAAGTCTACATCGACAAACCGTCCCTTCGAAATAGACTTGTATCGAACTCATTCAGCAGCTCGTTTTTGACACAAACCAATCAGCAAACCCCATGTAATTTAAATGGGTTTGATCATAGGTTTCTGTTAAAAACGAGCTACTGAAAGAGTTCGACACAAGTCTACTTCGAAACACCAGCATTGCGTAAGCTATAGTTGAGTTTATATTTTTTTAAATAATACCTATTGATAACTAGAAATAGGTAATTTAGTACCTATGTATTATTACAATTCTGCTAAAAAGATAGTTTTGTATAGTCTTTTTTCTCTTTCTTATATCGTTTCTTAGAGACGGGTGAAGAAGACAAGTTCAAAGGAGTAGAAAACACTGAAGAAAATAAAAAATTTAAGTTTAAAATTTTTAAACGCACTAATAATCCCAAATTAATATTTTACTTATTAAGTAAAATATTTTTTTATTAAAAATACATTGAAATTGATTATTGAGGGGTTTAGCTGGATCCTATGCGCATTTCACTGTTGCTAATGCAGATCATCAGGGAACCTTTACCCAAAGCTTCTTAGAAAAACTAGAGTTATTGTATTATAAACTTTCATTTAAACAAATGAGAAGCTCAATAACAAATAACAAAGTTGAAACAAGAACTCAATAATCAACATGTTTTTTATTTTCTTACTTTACTATTGCTACATTGGCTGACTTTTTTTCAGCTTCAAATTGTAGTCGTAAGAGTATGTAAAAGAAAATAAATGTAAATAACAACAACAGCTATTTAAGAATAGAGTGTTGCCACACAAGTATTTTTTTGACCGGGTGCAGTCAAGTTAATAATTAGTGTTTTTTATGGGAATTGTTACAATTTAAGTTTAAAATTTTTAAACGCACTAATAATCCCAAATTAATATTTTACTTATTAAGTAAAATATTATTTTATTATTATTTATTATTTTTTAACTTTGAGTGACGAACGGCATATGTTAACGTCGTTTAATCGAGCTCAAATTTCGGCTATCTAAATATCTGGAAAGGGGAATCGTTTTGTGGGTCCAGACGAACAAGAGTCCGAAATTATTTTCCCCTATATGCAATCCGGTCACTCTAATGTACTCAAGTATCGCACGTTTAATCAAAACCAGTCACAACGCAAAAAATCATACATAGTCAATAAAATCCACACTAAAAATGGGATTGTGTAAATATAGTATAACATGAAAAGAGCCGTAAAACGTTTCTGCTTAAACAAGACTGTGATACAAAATAAATTTCTGTGGCGATTAAGGTTAATGTGTAGTTTCCGCAATGCATGCAAGTGAATAGTCTAGAAAATTTGTATAGTCATGTTTTAGACTTGGCAGTTTTTCCTGAAGCAATTATCTTCAATTCTCTTTTAAAACTGGTCGTTTGTTTACACTCAGACGGTTTCTTGTTCAATTTTCCTATTGTTTTAATGCTCCGAATGAAATAACAAAAGAGAGTTGAAGTAACTTTTCTGTACAAGCAAGTCAGTACCCCTCTTCTTTCTTCTTTCCTCTCTACTATAAACTCAGACTTGCTTCAAGAAAAACTGCCGAGTCTAAAACATGAGATAGGAATGACTAAAAAATTTGAGTGGTTTTCATTAACTCCCTGTTTGTGTAAAACGGGGGGTTATTGTTTCTAGACAAGTCGCCTGCTTGCATTGTGGAAACTACACAAAAGATTAATTATGAAATGAAAAGATTTTGTCACAATTTCATAGCATGTCTGATTCTCATTCAGTGAAAAATTAAAAGAATTCAAATATATTTTCATATGAAAAAAAGTGGAACGGAACAAAATTTTTTCACAGTCACATAACTCTGTCGATTCTCGTTTAGTGCAACTGTGAAAAAAAACTTAAAAAACTTTTCATATGAAAAATTGTTTTACACAAAAAATATTTAGGTGAAAACATTAGAGAAGCTAAAAAAATAAAGTGCATCAGCGAAAATCAAGTTTATTTTATTGTAAACTATTTAGAGGATGTCTAAAGTCCAAAATTGGATTAATCAAAATTATTACCTTATGAATTATTTAGGTGCATGTCGAAATTACAAGCGACAAATCAGAAATTATGTTAATATAAAAAATAAAATAACATATGCCAGTCAGTACAAAGTTCAAAGAAGAAAAGTGGAATGGGGTACATATAGGTCATGATTTTTGCCATGCTACTCGTAAGATTTAAGAAGATCGTCAAATGTGAAAAATGTACCCAGCAAAAAATTACACATTACCATCAGAACCACTTGCCCTATTATGACTTACTTTTCTGATTGTAATATTTCAAATCACATTATCTGAAATATTAAAAAATGATGTAAAAGTTTCTAAATGAGAAGAATGATTTTTTTAGATTAAATAGATTACGTGAACAAGTTGCCAAATAAAAAAAGTAAGTAAAGTACTTCTCAAGAATCGATTATTTTAGTCTCACGCCTTGTTAAAATCATTAAGTTGGTAATCCAGTAGGGAAGAGCTTCCACCAAAAATGCTTAATTCCAAACACGATTAACTTTTTTGAAATTTTTTGCTGGGTATTTGGATGGCTTCAGGTGTGTACAAAAAAATCTTCGGTGAGCATTATTTGCTTTTTGTAAAGAACATAACATTTTACTATCATATCAAGCATTAGCTTAAATAACTATTTTGCCCTCAAAGCTGTCGGCCGATCTTAAGGGGTTTCTCCTCTAAATATGTATGTCGAATAATGGATTCGCTGAGTAAATATTTATGTGCAGCCAGCCTCGTGAAGAGCTTAAGGCCTGACAAAGGTTTTCTTCGTTAAAGGCTAAAGGTAATATAAAAAGAAACCCTTTACTCAGCACAGCCACTATTCGACATTTAAGCCCGGCAAAAGACGTGCAAGGCACAATAAATTATAACTTCTAGGGTTTGAAGCAAACTTTGTCCCTAATTCTGCTTATGACGGTGGCGAGGACAAGCAACGAACCTTGCAATTAAATAAGTCACAGTTCACAGTAGTCAAGTGTTATTGCTAAGCTTATCATTTTTTGTTCTTTGAACTTTCATCTGCGTTAACACAATGTGAGTCTTATTTTTCAGCTCATATTTTTATGCATAGTTTTGTGTATGCATGTGTACTTTTTTTAACATTACGAATCAGAAAGCAAAACGTATTGACAGTACATGAAGCTGAGTACTCGTTTCTTTCTCCTCGTCTCTCTCTCCTACAAACTAATCAGCTCAGCAATAAGACTTGCATAGTGTAAACTGGGACTAAAGAAGAGAAAAATATTAAGTTTAACTCTGTATCATTAAGCTTTTGAAATTTTTTTTATGGAGTTCCTTGCAACATGTACATAAATAATAATAAAATTTTATTTATTTACATGACATATGTATTTTAATAGCATAAAAGCAAAAGTTTCAAAGGCACAAGGGAATAAACAATGTTTTCATAATAGTAACGAGAATCGCATTTTATGTAATTGTGAAAAGTATTACGAAAAACGATTGTGAAAATGAATATGAAAAGTTTTTTTTTATTTCACATCATCATAGAACCAGAATCGACCCCTGGTATGAATTAGCACTGGTGATGATGAATTTTGAACTATGACTGTTTGTGACCAAATGTGCGATAAGTAGATGAATTTTTTTATCGCTTCACGCATATTAATTATTCTTGCTTTTTTAATTATATATCGTAATATATACATTTTTCCATTCTAGGCACTTAAATTACGCAAACAAGCTATCGATTTGGGAAGTGAAGTGATAAACATAACAAAATCAACTAACTAAATGACTAAAAACTTTAGAATATAAAATTATAATATTCCTATCCAAAATCATCAAGTCAATTTTTCTCATTGCATTTTTTTTTTTTTTGGTAAAATTGAAAAATGCGTAAGCAAATTTTCTAATATAAAGAATTTATTATGTATGTACATTAAAAAATCAAGAAAGAGAGACAATGTTATTGTTTTTGCTAGAATATGAACAATACTACATCATATAATCTAAAGTTTAAGAAATATTTATTTTTATTTTTTTACTATTCCTATAATCAATATCCTTTATAAGAAATTTATTGTACCATTTCATTTCGGATTGTAAATAAACTAAAATCATAATAAAAATGTTATTTATTTTTAAATTTATCAGGTAACAGAAAGCATAGAAAATGTGTTTACATACATATTTGAGATGAATGTATGTATGGTGATTATATAAAATGTTGGGTAAGTGCCCTTTTACATTTGGGAAATTGAAATACAGACAGCCGGAGTTTGTGGAAGAAGGGGCGAAGATGAAGAGTGTGTAGTACACGACCCTCTGTACCGGACATTTTTTGTTTCTCTTTTCTACCTTTCGCAATTTATTCTTGGTGCTTCATATGATTTTTATCATTTCAACGGCTTTATGGACACCTGATGTGTACTATCAAGGCATATGGTTTGTATGTGTATGTGTGTAAGTAGCAAACGCGAAGAAGAAGTAAACAAACTACAAAATTTGTGCCTGTTTATTAATTTCCAATATGTAAAAGCTTCGGACAAGAACAAAAGAGAATTGAAAAAATGTCCAGCAAGAAATCTCTTAATGTCAGGAACGGTAAGAGCAAATTCAAAAATTATATTTTTAAATTATTAAGAACTAATTAACCTTTTAACCTACATCATTAGTTTTTTCATTTTTACAAAAGTTTTAAAGTTATAAAGCGTTATTTACAAAATTTATGGAAAAATTACGAAAAATTGCAATGTATGCTACCTAAAAGACGTAATTCATTAAAAACCCATACTTTTTGCACACCAAAATAAGCTTGGACTTTTTTCCTTTAAATTGTTTACTCAAAAGTAAAGAAAATTGTGGTTATGGTTAAAGTTATGAAGAAAATACAAAAAACGTCCGGCAAACTCGATTTTTTGCACAAATTCTTCCGAAAAATCTGAAAAAAATCTCATAAATACAGGGTGGGCCAAAAGAAACCAAGGGGTGTAAAAGTTTAATAACTTTTTTGTTTATTAATGTTTTTTTATTTTTTCTTTCAGATTATATAGACAACAGAGAACCAGAACAATAGAATTTTATTATTTAAACCAGAGATCAATTATTTTAACGGCTTTTTTTAATGGCTATGTTAATAAGCAGAACTGTAGGTTCTGGGGTTCTCAAAATCCAAGAGCCATTCATCAACGCCAATTGCACCCCATCAGGTGTACAGTATGGTGTGGGATCATATCTGAAAATGTCATTGGGCCCTACTTCTTCGAGAATGAAGATGGAAGTGCTGTAACCGTAAATGGAGAGCGGTATCGGTTTATGATAGAAAATTTTTTACGTCCTGCTCTTGAAAACAGACCTGGTATGTGGTTTCAGCAGGACGGAGCCACTGCCCATACTGCCCGAGACACAATGGCACTTTTAAGTCAAATTTTTGGAGAGCGAATAATTTCTCGAAATTCGGAAATTATTTGGCCAGCGCGATCGCCAGATTTGACAGCACCCGACTATTTTCTTTGGGGTTTTTTGAAGGAGCGAGTGTATGTGAACAAGCCAGAGACAATCCTTGAACTCAAGGCAAACATTGTTGCAGAAATTCGAACGCTACAGCCACAAGTTTTGAAAGATGTTATGGAAAATGCTCTAAAAAGAGCCCATCAGTGCGAAGCTGAAAACGGTGGTCATTTAAGAGACATCATTTTTCATACTTAGTGTAAAAAAATTTCCATTTTGTATATTATATAATCTGAAAGAAAAAATAAAAAAAGTTAATAAACAAAAAAGTTATTAAACTTTTACACCCCTTGGTTTCTTTTGGCCCACCCTGTACTTGACCCTATAAGGCTTTAAATTATGCTTGAGTCCCAAAAAAATTTGTTTGGCACACCCTAGTGTACAAGTTTAGTTACGAGTATTTTCTTACCCCCCGTTTGTGTAAGACGTTTGAGTTAGAAATCTTGGCGTTTCTGTAATAGATTAAAGAAAAGTTGTACAAGTTTCCTTTAGTCTATTACAAAAACGCCAAGATTTTTAACTCAAACGTTTTACACATACAGGGGGTTAGGTATTTTTCAAAAATAGGCGTAGCTGTGTGACTACATATGCACATGAATATTACACCAATATATTCAATTAATACAGCTACCAGCAACAATAAAAAAATAAATAAGTATTAATTTTCCTATAGAAATAAATTTGTATTCATTTTTTGCTAATTACCTGCATCTGCTCACAACATATAAAGAGTTTTCCGAGACGACAGAGGTCTTACATAAAGGAATGCTATAAAATTCGCATTTAGTAATATTCTCGCCTGAAAATTCTCACTTAGGTGGAAAATTATGCAATAAATAAACAAAAAGTAAAACCACATAGAATTTGTTTTGGGTTTATTTATTTATTTATTTGCGTAAAAGCCTATGAAAAATATTTTCTTACAGGCTAAATAACAATGGTTTTTTTTAAAGAGAATTAATAACAACTCACGATATCATTAATACATTTAACGATTTAATAAATTAATAATATTCCTTTTTAGGATATCAGGATTTGATGAAAAATCAATATAAGCATAGTAGTTGTTGAATTCAGCACATATTCTTCGGAACGGATCAAAGTTTGCGTAGTTGTATCGGAAATATTGGAGTTTAAGAGGAACGTAATTCGAGTTGGACGATTTGGCAATAATAATTTCATTTTATTTTTATGTTTTAAAAACATGGTAATAATATTTTCATTTTTCATTATGAAAGACAACAACCATTTTTGAAGAAAATAATTTAGAGAAAAACAAGAAAATTATTTTAAAACAATCAGAAATCTTCTTACTAAATTAGGGCATAAGCAAAAAAATAAGAGTGCAGCATTTTTTAAATTCCCTGCATTTCCTGGTGTTCGCCAACAGTGACTAAGAGCCTATAAGATCTGTGAAATAGACTTGACAAAAGATCTGACCGGTTATTAAACCATTTTTTTTAGAAAAGGATGTTACAATCAACAAGAAACATATTATGTAAATTAAACAGAATGCAATATCAATTACTATTTGTTAAACTTAATGAAAACTCGTTGTCAAATAATCCAAATCATCAATAAATTTGGTTTCTCAGCGCCAAATTTAGATGAAAATATAGTTAAAAGTTGTGTATTAAGCTAAAAACTTGAAAATATGAGATAAGTTATGACTCACAGATATGTAGTTATGTATGAATATAACTTTATTTTTTCCTAAATTTTTGTTAAGATAATTACAAATTTTTGTAAAAAATTTCTATGGGAAGACTCACATTTTTTACTATATGGGATAATTTTTCTTTATTTCTCTCTAAAAGCAAACTTCAAAAATACTTATGTATTTTTAAAATCAATGAGAGAATGGAAGTACTTTCTATATATATATCATGGTAATAGGTATATTAACTTGGATTTTAGGTAAAGTGTAATGTACAAATTACCTACCCAGGCAGAAATTGTGACTTTGCCCAAAAAATATGTACCACCACAACACTGTAAATACAAAATTACGACTCTTCAAAATTTTTGTACCACCACAGTACTCTAAACACAAAAATATGACTTAACGTTTACAAATACCGCGTTCTTAGTAATGAAATGTAAATGTAAACGTTTGGGCGCTTATAGAATACTTAAAAACGTGTCATGTGTTTTCGACACAAGAAAACTTCTTTGTGCACACACACATACATACCAAGGCAAATTCATAACAGGTAACCTTATCGCTACAACAATACAACAATACTAAAAACAACATGCAATTCGTCTGGCTTCAAAAAATCCCATCTGTCAAAAACAGTTGACTAAAATACCAATACATACATATTTATAAAAACACATTTTACTATCCATGTGCATCTACTATCAACAACACAGAAAATAATATTTGTAAAATAAATGTAATTAAAATTATGAAAGACGGAAAGACAACGTAAAGAAACCTTACTTGCTGCCTTATTGCAGCCTCTCCGATAGTTTGTTTAACGCGAAATCAGTGGTGCAAAATGTGTTTGACTGGCCATCATGGCCGTAAACAAAATATGCTTAATGCATGAAATTATTCATAAAAACGGGCAGATGTGCGATAGCTTTCCGTGAGCACCTGCCATTACGGCCTTATCTCACGGGTGCCAAAGCACCGGGTGTGGGTTAGACGCCAGACCAACGCCCCCATGCACCCTATTAGAATGAACCTATGGCCCACTCCATAAGGCACATAGGTTGCAATCTTTGAATATAGTTATCCCTGTACTATATTCAATTACCTTGCTGAGGTAATTTGAGCTATCTAAACTCTGCTGCTATGTCCGTGCCCATAGCAGCTTCTGTTGAATGGCAACAGCACCTAGAATAGTGTCTGGCTGACCGCATCAGACCAACCACTAGTATTGATTTCACACTGGGAAGCCAAGACTATTCTCCCAGCGATTTTGGTAGCAACCACAGCCACCACGTTAGTTCTCCGGCTTCCACGCCAAGGTGTGTATACACCCATAGCGAGGTCCCCATGAGAATTCCTCAACCATTGCCGGCATAGCTCAACCACTCATCCGAGATGAACCCATGCCTGTGTCGCCAAATAACCAGTGCCTACTCCACACATACCAAAATCATCCTTTTAACCTCGTGAGGTAGGATGAACTCGGCATTTTAGCAAAGGAAACTGACGACCGCTACATGCACTCAACTCTAAGCAGCTCGGCTGTCGGGCCACCGGCACCCGTGGCACCAGAAGTAGATTCTGGTTAGACCTCGAAGTTCCACCACAAGGGCTTCACCTCTATCGTCTTTTGAACTCAGGGGCAGTTCTAGGTGACGCTGCACCTAATTGACATCAACAGGACTTGTCTTCCTTTTGTTATAAATATGTGCACATCCTTTGCTCTGTTTATATTTAGAGATTGGGTAGTAACACATAAGTTCTATGGGTAATGTACCAAAGGTACGTCAATGGAAAAAGCCACATCACCCCAGCTGGGGCCCCGGGGTTGCCACACCAGTAGTCTATATAGACTCCCCTGGGGGGACAAAACCGGGCAATGAAATACTTAACCTTTATGTCAACGGCAACATACCTGGGTATGTTCTTAGTTTTGAAAACACTGTAGCTCTAAACTGGATAACCGGATCGACTTGAAATTTCTTGATATCCTAGTCAAAACTGTTTTACGCAATAGTTCCAAGTTTGGTTAGGATTAGATCATCCGTTCGGAAGATAAAGCCCATTTACAAAGTTGCACCCTTAAGTCAACAGAATACATACCTGGGTATGTATAGTAAAACGCATGCAAATATGATAATATAATATAAAAGTATAGTTTATTTTGAGCTAAGTTTTGTAATTATTTTTTTATTATTATTATATAATGTCAGTTTTAATTATTTTTGCTTAAAATTATTGAAATTGAAATACATCTATCGCATTGAGGTAAGTCCTTGGAATGCTCTGCGCACACTGGTTTGTTGCATAATGTGCATGCTTTACGAGTAGGGCGTCGTTTCGAGCAGATGTAGCAATTCCCCTTTACTTTTAGCCGGCCCGTACTATCACGTTCCTCCGATGCATGTGCCTCAGCATCCACAACTCCGATGGGCCCACCTTTCATGGCTTCGATGGCGTTGCGCGTTGAAAAATCTCTGGATATTCTGCTGTTATTCGCCCTTCTTTCCATTTCTGGCTTGCACAATTGCTCGCTAAGCTGATGGAGAAACATCCTACGGCGGCTTGTAGATGTCTTCAGGTGAGTGTTGTTGTCAATGTATATTACGTATGCAGCAAACGCAGAAACGTCCACAATATTATAAAAGAAAGCCAGAGGCCATCTATTTGTGCGCCGCTTCGTACTAAATTCGGACAAGCACTTGTCCATGTTATCAACGCCACCTTTGGTTTTGTTGTAGTCCAATATAAGCAATGGCTTCTTCTTAGGACCGGTCGTTTCTGTTGTATAATGAGTAGTGGACAACATTACAACTGCCTTGTTTTTCTTGGGAACGTACGAGCACATCGTAAAGTGATTACAGAACCCAAACATTGATGATTCAGCCTCACGTCGTTTCGGGTTGGCAAATGCTGCTGGCACGAATGTACGCCTTTTGTTGCAAGTACCCAATATAGATAAATTGTTGTCTAACATCAAAGTTTTTGCCAAGTTGTAGCTAGTGAAAAAGTTGTCACATACAATATTTCTTCCACTTCCAGCAAAAAGGTTGACACATAAATCCTTTACTACTCTTTCGCCAACGTTTCTTTCACGTTCACCAGACGGTACCATTCCTGTATAGATTTATCCCTGCATTGAAAAATTATATTCAATTTAGTTATTTAGATTTTCAACAATGTTCAACAATATTAATTGTACCTGCAATGGATAGGAAGAAATGGAGTCGCACACCCACCACACTTTTATTCCATATTTGGCAGGTTTTGATGGTATGTATTGCGTGAAGCCAGTTTCACCACGATAAGCATACAATTGTTCATCTACGGTGACGTTGGCTCCAGCCACGTAATATCTACGAAGACAGCTGTTAAGCATCAAAAAAACGTCCGATATTGCTGCTGCTTTGTCAGTTTGTTTTCGTTGCTGGCGTGTGTTTCCATTATCAAAACGTATGAAGCGGCTTATTTCCCAAAATCGTCGTACACTCATTGCGGCACGATATAGTGGATGTGAAGTAGTTTTCCACAAATCTTTCGTATGCACGTAACCAGAATGTGTAACGCCACTTAGCAAAAGTAGGCCCAAATATGCATCAAATTCACTTTTTGTTATGGGAATCCATGATCTCGGTTCTCTTGTTGGATGTTTTGCGTTATCAATATCATAAAATTGCCTTGCCTTTCGATTTGACTCACGAATAATTATGTCGCATATTTCGTTTGACATTATCAATTGGAACGTTTCTGCAATGGTCAAACCCTGCGTTGCCCGTACTGGTCCAGATTCTGCACTACTTAGAATGTTGTGCGTACGGAATCTTACAGGTTGTGGTTGTATCGAGGACCAAACATTACCATCTCTGGCAGTAAAAACTTCGCCAGTTTCAATTGGTGCATCTTCAAGATCTTCATCAGAATCACTGTCGCCCTCTGGGTCATATTCTGGTAACATGGGTTCTTCAACGTCTGAGTCATCTCCACCAATATCACCTAAAGCCTCGTCACCAACTATTGAATCGTGGTCACTTGTTTCTTCTTGGCTCTCTTCAAGCGCTTGCCGAATATATGCTTTTTGTTCTTCGTACGAAAGTGCGCTTAGTTGTCGCGGAGTAAGCCATTCACCATCAGCCATTTCACTTTTAATATTTTTTTATTTCCACAAAATAAACAGAAACGTCTTTTCACTTCGAATCACAAATGTAAACTAAATTTTCTCACGATACTACAAAGAATGAAATTTCCGCAACAATAAATGTTTCTACCTGCCTATATTATATATTTATTATATACGTATGTCGTCTACCTATACAACCACTTTTTTCAACAAACAATGACTGTGAGGATGAAATTGGTTATCATAAAATTTTTTAGCCTTTTGTCCATTTCTAACAAACTAAAAAAATAATTCGGAAATTCCAACAAACCAGGTAGATACGTAATTAGCATTTTTATGCTAACGACGTACCATTCCCCATACAAAACGTATGTACATACCCAGGTATGCTGCTGTGGACGTGCGTAAAGCATTTCTGCTGTTGACATAAAGGTTAAGTGTACAACAAATAAACGTGTGTCTTATTTATACATACATACATATATAGGAAGTCAGCTAGTACTAGCTGAGCCCCCCCCCCCCCCACACATTTAAGAATTTGCGTTGTGTTGAGTTGATACATGAGGAAATGCAGCGCATTGTGGCAATGAAGTGCAACAGGAAATGTTAAGGTATGCTTGAATATTTATTTCTATGTATAAACTTAATTTATAATAAAGGGTGTTTTTTTTAGAGGTATAGAACTTCGAATTGAAATAAAACACAAGAAAATCGTTTTAATGTCCATCAATTTGGCTTTATTGGAAGGATAATTTTATGCCATTAATGTTTAAATATGATTTTGGGCATGTGGCCGCCGCGGCTGGCTCGAATAAAGCCAATTCTACAGGTCCAATTTTAAACCACTTTTTCGAGCACATGGGGCCGTATGTTGGCAATAACGCCACGAATGTTGGCTTCCAAGTCCCCTAACGTTTCTGGTTTGTTGGCGTAGACGAGCGACTTCACATATCCCCAAAGAAAATAATCCAATGGTGTCAAATCACACGATCTTGGTGGCCAATTGACAGGTCCATTCCGCGAAATTATGCGCTCATCGAATCTTTCCTTCAATAAATCGATTGTGACGTGTGCTGTGTGGCATGTAGCGCCGTCTTTTTGGAACCACAACTCATCCACATTCATGCCATCCAATTCGGGAACAAAATAGGCGGTTATCATGGCTCTATACCGGTCTCCATTAACGGTAACTGACTCTCCAGCATTATTTCGGAAGAAGTATGGCCCAATGACTCCACCAGCCCATAGAGCACACCAAACAGTCAGTGTTTGTGGATGTAATGGCGTCTCAAGGGTCTCATGTGGATTCTCTTCACTACAAATGCGGCAATTTTGCTTGTTGACGCAGCCATTCAACCAAAAATGAGCCTCATCACTGAACAAAATTTTGCGATGAAAATCAGCATCGAGATCAATCTCATTTTCGGCCCATACACCAAAATCACGACGCATTGCATGGTCTCGCGGCTTTAATTCTTGCACAAGCTGGATCTTGTAAGGTCGCAAGCCAAGATCTTTGCGCAAAATCTTCCATAAAGTTGATGGACAAAGCTCCAATTGCTGTGCACGGTGGCGAATCGATTCATTCGGGTCCTCTTCAACACTTTGCTCTACAGCGGCAATTGTTTCTTCGGTGCGCACTGTTCGACGTCTCTGCGGATGCGTATTATCACATAGAGTAAACGTAGTGCGGAAACGATCCATGGTTAACCGAATTAATTGCTCTGATGGACGATTATGTCGACCATAAAATGGACGGAGCTTGCGGTAAACTTCGCGAACTGAACCATTATTTTCGAAATAAATTTGCACGATTTGCAAGCGTTGTTCTTTTGTCAACCTGTTCATGATGAAATGGCAAACCAAACTAAATATTAATCACTTGACAGCTGACAAAATGGCCGCCAGTTAAAAAAGTGATGCCAACTTAAAGTTCTATACCTCAATAAAAAACACCCATTATATGTATACATACATACATACATATGTATGTATGTATAAATCTATTTAAGGTATCCCAAAATTGCACGGAAAAATGTTGATGTGGTGACAACGTTATTGCGCCGTCGTTTACCAGCCACCAATGTCATGGTTAATAATTTGGGAGCCATTGAATTGGTCTATATAAATATCCAATTTTCATAAACATGCCTAGTCTACTAAAAGCTGACACAATTTAACCATATGGACATCAGCAACCACAATGACGTGCAAATGCGTCGAATAGTATTAATTCTTTGCCTCAAGGAATGCAGAACGTTTGATCAAATCTTATTTCTATATATATATACAAGATTCTGTACCAAAGGCTATCATGCATTGGCGAGACACATGTGGTAGAAATATTTTATATTCTATACAATTTTTAAAAATCATCATAAACTAATGGAGTTAATCATTTTGCAACAGTTAATTTAGAATGCATAGGATAGGAAGGGTGGTGCTATACCGCACCTCCACTCGGAGACCCAATTGGGTTCCATTGTTATAAGTATTCATACATTATAATCCTTTTTACTTTAAAATATATTTTTTTAAACATAAAGAACGATATAATTTTTTTCACTTTAAATGTAAACAAACATCAGATAAAAGAAAAGATTTTGACAGTTGGGGTCTAAGCAGTCTTCGAACACCTGATAATCATCAGGACTGTTAAGGTCACCTGTTATGAATTCGCCTTGATACATACTAATTGCATTGTGCCCAGCAAACACGCATTTTTGATTTTAAATTGCGAGTTATTTGAAGTCAAACGCGAAAGTTCATATATGTATAATATTTAAATTTATGAAATTCATTTGTACATACATATGTATACGGATATACATACGAGTATGTATGTATGTATTAGAACTTATAAGTAAATAATATATAAAATAGATATATAAAATAGATTTTTTAAAAGATTTTTTAATAATTTCGCTGAAACTATTTTAATTTACTTTCTTTTGATGGCAAGATTTAGCCTATTGGAAAAAAACTAATTGAGTTTTTGAAATAACACCTTTTAGAACGAAAATGCGCCTAGAGGTTTTAAAAATTATTATTATTATTTATATTAAATGAACTCAATTATAATAATTTTAATAGCAGCTGTAATGCTCAACCGTAATATTTGTCATTGTACATTACCAGAACAGATTTTGAGCAACTTCATCGGAAAGACGAAGTATTTAGCTCTTTAATTTCCAAGAATGTGTATGCATTAGGAAGCTGCGTAAACAGTCTTGAAATGTAAAAACGTCATGATTTGTAAATGTATTCACGTCGCATGTATTATACTAAACCAATAATAAATGCTGTCGTCCCTGAAGGAAATGTCGATGATGAAAATGTACTGAGTCGCTTTTGACTTTGTCACCAGTACTACTCTACAATTATTCCCCATATAATACTTTATGCTATAGACATTTAGCATGTGCTTGTCATTGAAAATCTACTAGTAACACTAAAACAATTGACTAGGTAGTGAATTCATAGTTCTTATGGGAACATGGAAACATACCAACCAGACATTTACTAGTACATTTCTATACCTTACGTACATACAAATTTATTTATATTGACAAGTTGTTGCAAAATCCACCAGAAATACACCACATCTGTTTTCTCTCTTTCTTTTATACTGACGAGTAGAAGAGAAATTGTAGACAATGTAACTACTACTAGAGTTTTAGTGTTGACATAGAGACACTTGGCCCCAGTCTGACTGCACGATGGATGTATTGGTGTATGTGTATATCAGTTGCAGCAAGCGATGACGTCAAAACAGCTTGTCTGTAACAAACACTCAAAAGAAGTACTGTTGATTAGTGTATGCTTGTTATTTTTCATATTGTACGTTTGAGTGTGTGTGTAATATGTAGATGGTAAGCTATTATGTGATTAACCGCATACAACTAATGTTAATGCATGTGCGTGCCTTTGCAAGTGCGCAGAAAAATAAAAGATCATACACACATACATGCATGACGTTTGTACACGCTCTTATGTGCAGAAAGAAGCTAGTATCATAAATTCTTCCGTCACGAAGTGTTTTCTTCTTTACTCTTATACCTACAATACTCAAATAAATTTCTTGCAAACAGTGTTGTTAACGTTTGTTTTATAAGATTTCGCTGTAGCAAAGTATTTGAAAAATCCCTCATGTCTTAAAAGTTCTTATAAGATAGCTTGTGCAGGAGACTAGTATGCATGCAGTAGCACCTCAATAAAATCTTTACTTTCTGGTTTTATCCTTTTCTTATTAATGTTCGTAACTACTCATAATAATTTAGTTTTATTTACAAACAATATACATATGTATTATTTTTTAACAAAAATACATATGTACATATGTATGTACATATACAGGACTTTTTGTTTGCTGGGTGTTTATCAGTATAAAAAAAATCATATAAAATGGAAAACAGCTGTTCGAAACATTGATGAGAGTTCAACATCTTCACATTATTTTTGATTGCATGGAAAAAGTACCAAAATTATTTAAATGGTATAAAATCATTATTTTATACTTGCAAACATTGTAATGACTTTGACATTTAGTGAAATTACAATTTAAGCTTCATAACCGTATATACATATTTACATTACAACGTATTATAATTATAAAAAATATTTATATTTTTATTATCATTATAATTATTATGATTGTACGTACCTATTTTTATTGTTATTGGTATTATTTTTAAATAAAAATAGTTTTCTGTACACTTGAATGTATGTTTGTACGCACATATGTATGTATATTTTACATATTCATACATATATACATATACATATGTGTATGTATGTATATTAACAAAAAATAAACACATACGATTGGCAAACTCTGGTTAGATTTTATAAGAAAAACTTTTTTAGAAAACTAAATTTATTAAATATGCCAAGTACGTATACAAATTAACCACTCAAAAGCTTAAATTATTAAAAGAAACAAAAGTACCAAATCAGGGCTATTGTGCCACACTCTCATTCAATATACATACATCCCATCACTGTCTACAAATGTCACGTAACGTCGTCATGAAATTCTATTTTCTGCAGGTTCAGACGTTACATTTACGTGCCATTTCAGTCAGGTAAGCGTTTGCATAGCTTTTCATGCAACAGATTCGATCAGCTGACACATTTACATTTACAGTTATACATTTACAGTCGGGTAATTCTGCCTTAATGCAATACCACAACAACACTGTATATACAAAATTTCGACGTTAGTTTCCCAATACCCCGTTTACAAAAATTCTATACCGCTGCAACACCGTAAATACAAAAATTTTATTTAAGTTGGGAAATTTACATTGTGACGACCTCATAAATATGTATTTAGAGTATTGTGACAACATTGAAAACAAGAGTCGAAGGACGGTCATTCGGCGTTATCATTTTAATGTTATGAGTACATTAAAATCTTGGTAAACGAATTTTGTACTGATGTTAGTTGTAGCCGGAGGCAATCGTAGCAACGTCATGCTGATTGCCCCTTTCTGCCTGGGTAATTGCATAGTTAATAAAATCCAAGATTTTTAATTTTATATAACAAAAAATTAACTATTCAAGCTTAGTTAATATTACCTCTTATATTTTTGTGTGTGTTCAATTCCTAGAATTACAGATTATACCACAAAATAATTTTTTAATTTTTTTTTGCAGATTTTTATATATTACAGATTTTAGGTTTATACAAAATTTTGTATATTACACAAAATTTCTTTTCATTATTTACGAATTTCTCTTGTAACATAAGTATTATGTTTCGTAAATTTACAAAAAAAAATTGTAAAAACACAAAAATTTGCTATTTGCAGACAAAAATTATTTCGTGAAATAACAAGTATAATTTCTACTATCTACGAAGCATTTCGTACCGTAAAAATAACGAATATTTTCGTAAAAGGAACCACATTTTTCGTTTATTTTACCTATGAAATATTTTGTGTGCATGGTATTCAGTAGCTCGTTTCTGTATTTCTCGCATCGTAAAATTTCTCACATGAAATGTGAAAAACAAAATTCCATCGTTTCTCGATATGTGAGAAAAAAGTGTTTCTGTATTTGAATGCGAGAACAGACAACACTGATTTTGTTTTTACTGGAATATTTCCAGTCATCGAGTGTCAAATGAAAACAAGATGTCACAAAAGTATTATTTTAATAACAAAAAAAAAAAAAGAAAATATATACAAGAAAAAGAAAAGAAAATAATGAAAATTTATATAAAGTGAATGTAAAATGCTTGAAATAAGTTTTTTCTATCAACTGCTTCTACATATGAAAATTACACAAAAAAAAATTCTAAATAAACATAATCAAATCGACTCGTTAATAATAATTTTAGTTCAACAATTCGTTTCATATCTTTTCAAATAATTTATTTTTAAAATTTTCACACACAAATTAAAAAATTCATATGTTTTTGTCCAAATTTGACAACAATTTAAAATGCGAATTGTTTTGACAATTCTTGCGAGAAAGTTTTCACAAAATATTGTTACAGAAACACTTTTTCTCACATCCTTCCAGTAATTGCTGGAAATTTACTTAAATGACAGAAAGTTATTGCAAAGTAAATACACAGAAACACTTATGTGAAAAAAGCCATTTTGTGTTTCAATTTACACTGTTTTTGGTACGATTCCGTCGTTTCATGCGGGAAATTTTACGATGCGAGAAATACAGAAACGAGCTACAGAACTCGTTTCCCCTCTGTTAAAAATAAAATAAACAGGCACACACTTCTTGCGAACAAAACTTATTGGACTGCCGGTATCGATTAGTGTTCAAAACAGAATTTTATAATTAGCATTAAATCTATAAAATATACAAAATAAATTCCTTACATAATCACTCAAACCACAGCATGAATTTGATACGGCTTTCTTTTGGGGCAGACAGCTGCCAAATGACCCTTCTCCGCACACTCACAGAGAAAACAGATTCGTTGTGACAACCGAATTTGTTGCCAATTGAATTTTGGCGGTTGCAGCAACTATCATAGAATTCTGCTATAGCGACTGAAATTTTCTTGTGGTACCACTATATTTTAATTATAACCCTCAACCCAATAGTTGCAGCAACAGAAAAAATTGGTTGACAGTATGGAATTTGAAATAAATGTTATTCTTGCTACCGAAAATTTGGTTAATATAATTAAAACAATATCATAATTGGTACCTGTAAAAGAAAAATTGGCCTTTCTTGCTGAAATAAAAATAAACGCAAATAAAAATACACCCCCATATTCATAAAATTTTAAATGAATTTTAAATGTATATTATTTCAAATTTTTCATACAAAATTTTTCTAAAACGAATTTCAAATTCATTTTATTTTTTTAGGACACAATTTAAGAAATTTATTATTTGACATATTGTCATAAGTTTATTTTAATTGAAATTTATTTCCTAATGGTGAAGCATGTCTATTAGAGTTGAGCGATATTTGGAAACCTGTTACTTTTTCACTGCGATTGAAAAATCACATATCACAACTGTGACTGAATTTATCAAGTAACAGCTTTTGGAAATATAGTTCTTTCATACAAGCTGTGAATGTTCTTGTATGCTTACTTTACAGTAAATGAAGCTACCACATTAATTTTTATTATACATTCAGCTTTTGTCAAGAAAAAAATCGTCAAATCGTGTCAAATCGTCTTTTCTGGCAACTATGTACAGCTCACATTTTTATATTTGCAATTTTATTGTCTCTCTGCCTGTTATACGACAATTCTCAATGTATGGATGGGGTTGATTGCTGACAGTGCCACCAGATTAGGGGATTTGTCCCCAAAATGGAGATTTTGCCTCTAATTTGTGGACAGAATTTCGTGGGGAGGGATTTGGGGACTTTTCATTTTGAGCTCTAACAATTTGCATGTGTCAGGAAAATAATCGTGGATGTTTACATAATATTTTAGTACTAGTAACATTTCAGAGTCTTAAAAATCTCTTAGAGTAGTGTGACAATCATACTTTATAATTAGGGCTAGTTAAAATATGCAAAAAAAAATTTCAAAATATGCACTGTTATATGCAAAAATATGCAAGAATAAAATCAACAATTTTGTTACTTCAAAGTATTTTTATTCAAAGAGATCGTTATTGTAATGAACACTCATTTGTTTTTTTAAATTTTCAAAAAGAAATGATCTTCTAGTTATTGTCACATAAAACAGATGAATACATGGAAAATATGCGTTCAACATCAGTAGATGTAACAGGAGCGTATTTAAATGCGAGTATATCAGATGGGGACAAATTTTCAATGTATTCATTGGTTTCGGTTTTATTGAAATATATATAATTTTTAATTTTGATTAAGGTCTTCAGACCTGTGTTTCTGTTCAAAACTTTGTTGAAGTTATCAATGAATACATTTTGGTTTGTATTTTCAATACTAAACTTTCACTAAAAGGAAGTCCTTTAGTTTCTAGTTGGGTTATGCTTGAGCAGAGGCATTCAAAATTATGCTTTATATAAACTAAGTCAGATTTCATTGACGCTGCTTGAAACAATTATTTTGCATTGCGTATAGACTCTGCCTCATCGTCATCAAGTTCATCTAAAACGTCACAAAAAAGAGGAAAGAAATATACACCAGCTTGAGTTATATAAGTCGTTATATATTAATCGCGTTGCCAGAGTGAAAAATAAGCTTTTTTATGCAAGGTGATCCAAAATAAGCATTTTTCTACAAAGAAATTAAAATATGCAAAAAAATGCTTTTTCTGGCAAAAAGCCAGAAAAATTAGCCCTGTTTATAATGAAGATGATATTACCATCATGGTAATACCGCGAACATATATATAGGCAAAACCGTGCTCACAGCTGCAGAACTAGCTCTATGTCAACTTAGATTTTTTTTCTTTTGAAAAAGAAAAATTACTGTTGAAAGTTTTGATTGTGCAATAGTTCTACGCACGGTTCTTTCTACCTTAGTTATTGTGTCACGCATAAAAAACTATGTATGTGTGATTCCCAGAAAATATGAAAAATTTTTAAATTTTTAAAAATTTGCAATTTAAGCACATTACAAAACATGGATTTGATTCGGTGTATGGAATTTTTAAAAATGTTATAGATCCAAAAGTGTCATTGAGTGTATATGTAAATGGAATAAAATTGCTTACATCGACTGGCGGAAACAAACAAAATAAAGTTTTCCTAAAGACATATTTGGCTTTTGGGCAATAGTATATCAGTACGAAGATAATGTCGGAAATTACTTCTTTCGTAAAATTGCAACCTGTTGATAGTGTCAATAAGTAATGCGTTTGTGCAGAGAAAATTTTCATGCATGAAGACTACCAAAACCAAATTAAGGAATAATCTGCAATATGAAATGTTAGAATCTTTGATAAGAATGAAATCACATTTAAATATTTATAAGATCTGCTGCCATAAATTTGAGCTTCCTTTCTGAAGAAATTATAAAAAAAGTTCAAATCGGAAAATATGTACAAGCGAGTTGTAGAGGACGGAGACGAACTTGATGTCTATGAAGTTTTGGATTGGGAAATTATTTAGAATATTTCGATTGCAAGAATGTATGTATGTATGTAATATCCTCATAAATTCGTATTCACCCCTATCGTGAATAAAATGTGAAATTTTTGTCCCCATGAAATTTTCATTCCCCATGAAGGGAAATTTGCAATCTTCAATTTGATGGGAACGTTTGTTCCCGCTGTCAATGCGTAGTGAATGCAAAAAAAAACGGGAAGAAGACTTGTATAGCTTCAAAATTAATTGAAAATCAAACAAATTAAGTTTAATAATAAGATAATAATATTTTGGGTTTCGAATGAAGTGCTATATAGTGTAAAGTTGTGTTTTTAATTGTTTTAGGCGCCGTGCAAATTTTTTTTTAGTATACCACTGCCATAAATTTATTTTTTATGCCATTTAGCCGGAAGAAAAGTGATTTTAGCTATTAGCTATTTTTTAGCCATTTTTATTGTAATCTAGCTATTTTTTAGCCATTTTTCCAAACATGAAATTTGTTTGTGATTTTTCATTAAAAGTTTAAACTCGCAAACAAAGGGACATTAAATAACTACCAAAAAAACACAACAGAGTAATGTGTTATTGTTTTCGCATTAATAACTATAAATCCAGGTTCAAACTTGCCATTTTTGTTGCAGCAGTCTAAAAGCGCTTATATGAAACAGATGGCTCAATTGGTAGCAATAGGATTTGCTACTGCATTCTTATAATCGTTGCAATGTTGTTATAAGTTGTGGGGTCTAAATGGTGGTTTATGATATAAAACAAACAAGGTTAATTTTTGTTTTACACAAGTGAAAATAAAAAATAAAAAATGCATAAAAAGTATAAACAAAAACTTCGCAAGAAATGGATTAGTAACCCAAAAAATTTAAAGACTGAATAGCAGAATGTACAAATGAATCAGTGATGCCAGAATTCCTTCACCAAAAATGGCTAAATGTAGACAAAAAAAAAATGGCTTAAAACTAGATAAAAAATGGCTTAGCGCCATCGAATGCAAAAATCATGAACTTTAAGCAAAAACAAAAAGGTATTTCATATTATTTTTTTAAGCAAATCGGGAACTTTTAAAGTAAATAAAAACAAAAAATGAAGTAATAAATAAAATTATCTTTTTTCAGGTAATCAAGAAACTGCGCATATAGTGCAAACTTGCAATACTTTTATTTATTTATTTATTTAGTTAAAAGCCTATGAAAATAATTTTCTTACATGCTAAATAACAATGTTTTTTTTTAAAGCGAATTAATAACAACTCATGATATTGTTAATGCATTTAACGATTTAATAAAATAATAATATTCCTTTTTAACATATCAGGATAGTAGTTGTTGAATTCGGCACATATTCTTCGGGACGGATCAAAGTTTGCGTAGATGTATCGGAAATGTTGGAGTTTAAGAGGAACATAATTTCGAGTTGGACGATTTGGAATTACAAATTCAATTTTGCGAAGAAGAGTTTCAGAATTGGTATTGCCATTAATTAGATTCATAATAAACAATATATTCAAATATACTCTTCTACTTTTTAGTGTAGGAAGTTTAATGAGTGCTAAGCGGCTTTCATGTGATGGAAGGTTAGTATCTCTATTCCAAGGAAGACTTCGGAGGCAAAATAAAAGGAGTTGCTTTTGTACGGACTAAATTTTTTTTTATATGTACTTCATATTGTGGGTCCCAGACCACAGAGGCATATTCCAAAGTTGGTCTTACTAGGGAGGTATATAACTGCTTAGTAATATATGGATCATCAAATTCATAACCCCAGCGCTTAATGTAGCCTAATACCCCTCTGGCTTTATTCACAGTTTGTGAGATGTGTGCGTTAAAACTTAGTTTATTATCCAAAAGTACTCCAAGATCTAAGAATGTATCAACTTTTTCAAAAATATGTTCATTTATCGTATAATTAGATACTAATGGATTTGCTCTGTAAAATAACACGTGTTTACCTTTTTTCAAATTAAGATCTTTCAAATTAAGACTTTGTTGTTATTTGTTCATTAATAAATATCACATGTAATTTGGCTTAAAAAGTAATACGAACCTTAGCCCTCTCAAATCACAAAATATAGAAACAAATGGAGTTCGAATAATAATTAAAATTAACTAAAATTAATAGCCATGGGCCTGTGGCAAAAATTAAAAATAAAAAATATACTTAATAGTAACAAACCAAAAAAGTTTGTCTTAAGTAGAACAAAAATAAGCAAATTAACTAACATGTGCATAATTAGTAAAGAACAAACGACAATGGTAAGACTGTTGTAAATATAGAGATGGTAAAATTGAGCTTACAATACAAAAAAGCTTTCAGCAAATTGAAATACGATGAATCAAAACAATTCACATATTCCATTTGCAATAATGCTAAGTACATAAAGCAGAAATCTACATCTACTGACACCACACATAGTGGACCAAACACAAAAGAACGCTGATGATGAAGGTTTAGTGGCCTTCGAAAACGGCTGGGTGTTCCGTTCAACTATATGTTGTTAGTCAGAATATTTACAACAGACTTTGTTGTTATTTGTTTATTAATAATTATCACATGCAATTTGGCTTAAAAAGCAATACGAACCTTAGCCCGTTCAAATCACAAAATTAAGATCCATTAAGTTTACTATACACCATCGGTTGAAGTTATTTAAATCTATTTGTAATAAGGTAGATAGGTTAGGGTTATTCATGCTAAGGAATAACTTTACGTCGTCAGCATACATTAATATTTTGGAATGTGCGATGCAAGAATGTAAATCATTAATAAATATTAAATACTATAACGGGCCTAGGTGGCTACCTTGAGGCACACCAGACGGGACTGGAATAATCTTACATTTTTGTTATTTGAAGAGAACATACTGAAATCTGTTCTTAAGATATGATAAAATCCAATTCAAGAGAACGGGTGATAGTCCAATTTTGTCTAATTTAAAAATGAGGATATCGTGATTAAGTTTATCGAATGCTTTCGCTGACACATTTTCTCACTTTTCGTTTAAAATTGTAGTTATTTGAGATAGAGATGATGGCCGTCTATTTTTGACGCCTCTGCTTCAGGAAAGCCCATAAATAATCGATAAGATTTAAATCTGGGGACTGTGGAAGATGTGGAAGCTTCGGTTTTACGCTATAAAGAGTTATTAAGTTATTCTTGGGGGTCATTATCATGCATAAATACATATTTATCTTTAACCCCCCGTCTAGACTGGCAATAAAATCATTAACATATATTGCAGCAAATGTCAAATTATTGATATTGCCAATGGAGACAGCTCATTGCCAGTACTTGCAATAATTGTCAACAGTTTTTCGTTGACAATTATTGCGAACGTAAAACGTCAATCTCGGTGTTATTTTATATTCGACTTTTCTGTATTGCGTTTGGCATTTCGATAATATTATTGAAATTCATAAAATATACATATGTATATATATATATTAAAAAAAGGAAAATAGTCGCTTAAAAGCGTGTGTAGTGAAATAATTTGTATTATTATAAGTTTTTAAAAATAAAAAATTGTTCGATTAACCAGATATTTACAAGTGAATTATATTTTTATTCTGCACCTTCCCTGTTGAGTTTTTCCATATTCTGGCTACGATTTCCCATAGCCTTAACATAAGTAAAGCAATAAGCAATATTGTTCCGCTATTCTGCCGGCGTTATTGCTGTATTGCAAACATATTTATTGCCAGTCTAGACGGGGGTAAGGTACAATTTGTTCACATTCTGCAAAAAATCATTTTATAAAATATCTAAATTACCACGACGATCCATGATTCCATCAAAAAATTTTAACCCTCGAACCCCATCAGCACTCATGCACTCCCACACCGTTACGGAGTCCCCACCATGTTTGACAGCACTGCATGCGTTTTATTATCCAAGTCAATATTACATTTTATCCATGTATTTGGTCGTCCGTCGTATAACTCTTTCCCCAAACAGATTTGTTAAGATGGACGTGTTTGTACTCCAGAGCATAAGTATATCGTTTAGTTTTGTTTCTGGGACTTGTGTATGGTCTTTTTCTGGCTATACACATCTATAATTGTTCTGTCCTTTCTATGTAATAAAGGAGGTAGTGAGTTCACTTGAATAATTGAAGCACAGCCGCGAATAACGTTTTAAGTGACAAATTATAATTTGTTCAGGAGAGCAAAAAAACATTTTTTTTGATAGTTTTTTTTATCTTGTCAAAAATAATAATAAAAACTTATATACATATGTGCAAAAAATTAAGAAATTTTAACTTGTCATCACATGTTAATTTACTGTTTAAAAATCTTTTAGTGGAAAAACGTTTTATATCCAAAGCGCGATGTTAGTTAAAACGTTATTCCACTACAACAAGCATCATAGGTGGTGGCTTTTAAAACGTTATTCCACGTTACAATATATTACTGCCGCAAAGAAAACATTTATATTAAAGACAATGTTGTTTGGTTGACTCATGTATATTCTTTTATTAAATCATTAATTATACAATTTAATGAATGTGTTTACCCAATCAGCAATTTTGCTTGAAAACAAGTGTTATTCCAGCCACACAATCAATTGTCAAGGGTTGAATTATGCTTGATTCACACTTTAATTCAATAGCATTCTCCAGTGAAAAGGGAACTTGAACTCAATGCGAACAATTCAATTGTAGTACAGTTTAATTCAAGCCTTGAATTATACTGTAATTCAACCTTGTATTACAATTGAATTCAAGTGTATTTCAAGCTGCAAAAACAAGGCTTTTAAAACGGAAAGCAAAATGCAATTCCTTTGTTTTATAATAATTATTTTCTGCACATCTGCCTTCGCTATTGTTTTCACGTTTTACTCACCTTTGTTTTCCAAATTCACTTTTATTTATTTCTTTTTGATATATTCACCACAATTTCAGTTTTAATAATAAATAAATTACGTATTTGACAAGTTTTGAGCATATATGTATGTTGTTTGATTTTTTATTTAAAAATATTTTCAAACTTGAAAATTACTTGCAAAAATGCTTGAATTCAACTTTGTTTCCAGTTTAATTTCAAGTGCTTGAATTTTATTTTTTTGAGTGCTTATTGGGATATTTATATAAAAAAAATTAATTCAACAGCAAAATAAAAATTTGTTTCAAGAACATAAAATAAAATATTTCAATATTTCGAATATTGCTTTCACACATTTTATTTCTATGCATGTATGTACATACGCATTTTCTGAAATTTAAAGGCAGATCAATTTATAGAACTCGGCATACTTTTCAGGTAAATATGAGGCTATAGAGAGCAGCCTTTTCATCACTTAACTTAATGGGTGCATCCCGAATAGGCTGCATCATATAATTTGCTATGTTTCATGCTCTTTTGTTGTACAAATTATAGCATGACCACGCTTCAGCAATATTATCAGTTTTCCGTAATCTTAGGGCTAATAAATCAATTCAATTTAATCTCTGTTTTTGTGTTTAAACTAGCAAACCTATAAATCAGTGCAGTATTTAAACCATCTGTAAACGCATAAAATTGGGCGTTTAAACTACCAATAGAGGCCATATGATTTTATTACTTACAGACCATATGTTTTGCATTTAAAAAGCATTAAACTTTTTTCCAAGCTTCTTTTTCTTCAGATCTTGTTCGATTTATTTTCTTACACTTTATTGTTCTTTTATACTATTCTACTTTCCCAAGAATATATATAACCTCTTTCTCAGTAAAATTTGGGTACTTTTAATTAAATGTTATTAAATTTTTTGCCTTTTTGATTGTACATAGAACTGATAGCCTGCTGCAAAACAGCTGTTTTTGACACTTATTCAAGTGCTGCCACAGTATTAGTTTTTAAACTACACATAAGGTATGGTTCACTGATTTACTCCTGTGGAGTTTAAACTATGAATTAAAGTTTAGTTCAACTAAACCAGCGTTTAAACTTTAACTGGCTTATTAGCCCTTAGTATATTAAGATCATCAGCAGAAATCTGAAGCCATCTACCATCGGTTATTTTGCACTTAGGATCTTTATGTAAATTTTTGTTTATAATATCAAAATTGTTTAAATCATTTAGACTCATTTGATGTACGTTAAATGGATTGGATTCAATTAACCGAGCATCATCTTCCGGAATAAAAAGTTGTGATACTTTCTTCTTCTTTTCAATAAGCGCAAAATCTCGATCTCATGGAAGAAAACTATGTGCAGAAGTTAAACATTTTTGATTGATTTCAGAAAAGTACTTTGTTAGAAGACTGTGACGCAATGAAATTATTGTCCAGTTGTTATTCTGTCCAACGCATCTATCGGACCATGTTATTAGTTTTCTAATTTCCCCTTTTTAAGCATATTGTAGTTACATGTAATATGTTTCCAAATACATGAAGCGATTTCGGCAGCTCCTCTTTTTGCAACAGTTCCGTGCCAAGTGTACATGTCGACTTTGTTGTGTGGAAGAGTATGTACAGCGAAGTTATAATTATAGTATTGGCGTTGATAAAAAAAAATATTAGAATGAGTAAGATTTGGTGTGAAAATCGCTTGCTGCAAATCCACACAAATAACAACAATATTATCGGAACTAGCAGCTGCGATGGAATCATCTCTAAGTTGATGATTGAGCCTTTTTCTGCGTTTTCGTGATGTGCTTTGGCAGATTTTTCTATACTATCAATTTGCTCGCTATTTGCAGCAGCAATCATTTGTATAAAAAACTTATCACAAACCTTACAAGCATTGCTTCTTGGAAAACCAAATCGTAACTTGTGCTCAGTATTGAAAATATGCCTGTATGTATTATACCATATCAAAGTATCGGGGTATTTTACTTTGAATAAATTATACATTCTATTGATGTTTAAATCAGGGTTTGAGCAATTTTTCTTTGAAGAGGAATGACTATAATGGCTTTATTGGCTAGGAAAGCTTAATATGTGTTCCCTTGCTATTGTCTTTTCTTCATCAACGATTTTATGAGGACGGCTCTCATGTTTACCGCGGTGGTAGTTAATATTGGTTCCATTTTTTAATTTATTAACCAGCATTTGTAATCTGCTTTGCTTTATCTAGTGTTTGCATTAAAAAAATTATTAATAAAAAAGAACTTTTAAGGGTTATTTCAAATCATTTGGCAAATTAACTGCGCATGTTAATAGTAAAAACTTTTGTATTTTCATCAGAAAATGAAATTGCATGGTCTATCTATACTCCTTCTGGATAATATAAAAAGAACACTAGAAAGATAGTATACTCCCCAATAGATAGGTGGTGGATATGGAAAATCATCGAAACGCTGTTGAAACTTTGTTGGTACAGCAAGGAGTTAAGCAGAGCCCATGCAAGCTCTTCTAATCATAATCTATGCTATAACAAAATTTACCTGAAAAGTGTGGCAAATCATTTTTTTGCACACTCTCTCTTTTTTACCGTTATGGACAAGCAAAAAATAATTGACAATAACGTTGCGATAAGAAATACTTTGTTCAACTCTTCTTCTTTGGGGCTCTCTTAATTCGATTAAAGACGATAAAAAACCAGTTTATTCATTGTAATTTTTTTCGTAGAATTAATAAAAATGTTTTATTTGACTCAAGTTAATTTTTTTACAATTAAAGTAGCATTTACAATCGCAAACCTATGTAATAGCCCATTCAGGCTGACGCCAAATTAAGCAATTTCGTTTATTTCGGTCGAAATCAAGTTCAAATTAAGTGATTTCTAATACATTTTGACATTTTCCAAATTAACTTATTTTACTTAATTTCGATGAAATTAACAAGAAATTACAATATACAACTCTGTTTTTGTACTAAAACTACTTTTTTTCAAACATGAGTAAATTTACATCTATGAGAAACAACAATTAAAAGAAATAAAAATTTTGACATTCAATATTAAATTAAAAAAAGATTGAAAATGATTAAATTTATGAAATTTAAAAAAAAAATGTGTATAAGTGTAAAAAAGAATTTATTCAACCGAAAAAAGTACTTCAATGTCTGCCGCCGTGAATAAGATGTTTGCGAAATCAACTCAAATTCATTTCGTTCGTAATTTGAGCTTGAAATTACTTAATTTCGTGTCAGCCTGAATGGGCTATAACAAAAATTAAAATAAAAAATAAAATGATTTGGACTTGAAACTTTTTCCATGTTACCTGCTCAGGGGCATTTTTGTATGCTTTAATTTTTCCTTGTTATATACGCATTTCCACTATTTCTTAACCGTTTTGCCTTATTGTCATTCCAATTATCAACATCAACTTTCCTTTTTCTGCCTCTGTTACACTTATCAATTACTTTCGAAAGTTCCGTTCGTATCATTTTGTCTGTAACTAACAACGTTCTTCCACTCACTGTCTTTTTCTAATTGCATTTTGATAGCGATAAGGATTATAATTTTGGCTGATTTGGTATTTGAGTAATGTAAGAGAGTAATGTTAACGGTAATTTGCAAAAAACAGGGTTTGAAAAAAATGGCATTTGAAACGTTATTCGCGGCTGTGCTTCAATTAGCACGCTTTTTCTGAATTCATGTATGTTTTATTTCATCATAACTTACGGCATAACTAACAAAAAGAAAATCACAACTAAAGAGGTAATTTATAGCGTTACCAGACTGTTACAATACAAAATGGGATATAATAATTTCCCACGCTTAATAGGAATTCATGGAATACAAATTCTAAGTATGTACATACATATATAATAAAAAAAATACAATATCAAAAATTTTAAAATGTACATAAGAGATATTTACGCTCAATTGGAAAGTTCTTACTCTGACAAGATATCATTTAAGTAGGCAGGTATATTACGAGTACGTTCAGATCTTCGAATTCCTTGGTCTTAGTATCCTTGATGGTCTTCAGGCGGTCCTTGAACATTCGGAAACTCAGCTATTTGGATTTCCAAATCTTGCTGATTCTGAGGAATTACTGGTTCGAAGTATTGTTGACTGTAATCGATATTTTGTTGACCAGAACTGGCCCGTTTAACTTTAGTAGATTTAAGTTGGTCGATATGCCGTTTTAAAATGTACCCATCGTCCAGTTTTGTAAGATAATGAAGTTTACCAAATATAGTTGAACACAACCAGTCTTCCATACTGTAGCGTTACGCTAACCCATTGATACTGAGGTGATTAGGAGCTATCAGCTTTTGAAAAATTCCGTTTTTGTTGCAATATGTTTTGAATTGAGCACTTGTAAATATGGTCGCGTTATCGGACACCATAACACCATGGGTGGCAAAAATATCAGAAAGAAGGTTTTTTGAAATTTGCGTTGTAGGAGCTTCCCGTGTAATTCGGATATCGGCCCATTTGGATTTTTCATCAACGGAAATTAAGAAAAAAACTATCTTGAAACGGCCCGCGCATAATCAAGGTGTATTCGTTCCCAATTTTCGGCTGGTTCCTCCCATTGATGAAGTGGTGCCTTTGCCGGTGTAGATTGAACTGGAACACATGCCTTGCGCGATCTTACCATATTTTCTATTGCACGATCGATCCCTGGATGAGTACGGTGAAGTTCATGTAGAATATTTGATTGTAAACTTTTTGGAATTACAACTCGTTGACACCTGAAGAGTATGCCGTTATTAAGGTTATATATATCTTCATCTCCAGCAGTGTTCAGTAACTTTGATATAGTTTTTGAAAGGTCACTTATTCACTTCTTCGTTTATTACTTTATCTGTGGATGGTTTTTCAACTTTTTTTGTAGCTCGTGATAAACAATAGACATTTAAATGCTCCGATCCTTTTTTGTATTTTGTCTCATAATTGAAGTTCGATAAGAATTCGGCATAACGAAGTAAGCTACATAATGTTATTGCGGGCATTTTGTTGTTCTGATGCGAAATACGTGTTAATGGGCGGTTATCAGTAATAAGTTGAAATTTTCTACCGTAAAGGTATATAAAAAAGTGATTTATTGTAAATACTATTGCCAAAGCGTCTCTGTCTATAGTTTCTCTCAGTAGTATGTGTATATCAGTTGTAGCAAGCGATGACGTCAAAACAGCTTGTCTGTAACAAACACTCAAAAGAAGTACTGTTGATAAGTGTATGCTTGTTATTTTTCATATTGTACGTTTGAGTGTGTGTGTAATATGTAGATGGTAAGCTATTATGTGATTAACCGCATACAACTAATGTTAATGCATGTGCGTGCCTTTGCAAGTGCGCAGAAAAATAAAAGATCATACACACATACATGCATGACGTTTGTACACGCTCTTATGTGCAGAAAGAAGCTAGTATCACAAATTCTTCCGTCACGAAGTGTTTTCTTCTTTACTCTTATACCTACAATACTCAAATAAATTTCTTGCAAACAGTGTTGTTAACGTTTGTTTTATAAGATTTCGCTGTAGCAAAGTATTTGAAAAATCCCTCATGTCTTAAAAGTTCTTATAAGATAGCTTGTGCAGGAGACTAGTATGCATGCAGTAGCACCTCAATAAAATCTTTACTTTCAGGTTTTATCCTTTTCTTATTAATGTTCGTAACTACTCATAATAATTTAGTTTTATTTACAAACAATATACATATGTATTATTTTTTAACAAAAATACATATGTACATATGTATGTACATATACAGGACTTTTTGTTTGCTGGGTGTTTATCAGTATAAAAAAAATCATATAAAATGGAAAACAGCTGTTCGAAACATTGATGAGAGTTCAACATCTTCACATTATTTTTGATTGCATGGAAAAAGTACCAAAATTATTTAAATGGTATAAAATCATTATTTTATACTTGCAAACATTGTAATGACTTTGACATTTAGTGAAATTACAATTTAAGCTTCATAACCGTATATACATATTTACATTACAACGTATTATAATTATAAAAAATATTTATATTTTTATTATCATTATAATTATTATGATTGTACGTACCTATTTTTATTGTTATTGGTATTATTTTTAAATAAAAATAGTTTTCTGTACACTTGAATGTATGTTTGTACGCACATATGTATGTATATTTTACATATTCATACATATATACATATACATATGTGTATGTATGTATATTAACAAAAAATAAACACATACGATTGGCAAACTCTGGTTAGATTTTATAAGAAAAACTTTTTTAGAAAACTAAATTTATTAAATATGCCAAGTACGTATACAAATTAACCACTCAAAAGCTTAAATTATTAAAAGAAACAAAAGTACCAAATCAGGGCTATTGTGCCACACTCTCATTCAATATACATACATCCCATCACTGTCTACAAATGTCACGTAACGTCGTCATGAAATTCTATTTTCTGCAGGTTCAGACGTTACATTTACGTGCCATTTCAGTCAGGTAAGCGTTTGCATAGCTTTTCATGCAACAGATTCGATCAGCTGACACATTTACATTTACAGTTATACATTTACAGTCGGGTAATTCTGCCTTAATGCAATACCACAACAACACTGTATATACAAAATTTCGACGTTAGTTTCCCAATACCCCGTTTACAATAATTCTATACCGCTACAACATCGTAAATATAAAAATTTGACTTTAGTTCCCCAACTACCCCGTTTACAATAATTCTTTACCGCTGCAACACCGTAAATACAAAAATTTTACTTAAGTTGGGAAATTTACATTGTGACGACCTCATAAATATGTATTTAGAGTATTGTGACAACATTGAAAACAAGAGTCGGAGGACGGTCATTCGGCGTTATCATTTTAATGTTATGAGTACATTAAAATCTTGGTAAACGAATTTTGTACTGATGTTAGTTGTACCCGGAGACAATCGTAGCAACGTCATGCTGATTGCCTTTTTCTGCCTGGGTAATTGCATAGTTAATAAAACCCAAGATTTTTAATTTCATATAACAAAAAATTAACTATTCAAGCTTAGTTAATATTACCTCTTATATTTTTGTGTGTGTTCAATTCCTAGAATTACAGATTATTCCACAAAATAATTTTTTAATTTTTTTTTGCAGATTTTTATATATTACAGATTTTAGGTTTATACAAAATTTCGTATATTACACAAAATTTCTTTTCATTATTTACGAATTTCTCTTGTAACATAATTATTATGTTTCGTAAATTTACAAAAAAAAAATTTGTAAAAACACAAAAATTTGCTATTTGCAGACAAAAATTATTTCGTGAAATAACAAGTATAATTTCTACTATCTACGAAGCATTTCGTATCGTAAAAATAACGAATATTTTCGTAAAAGGAACCACATTTTTCGTTTATTTTACATATGAAATATTTTGTGTGCATGGTATTCAGTAGCTCGTTTCTGTATTTCTCGCATCGTAAAATTTCTCACATGAAATGTGAAAAACAAAATTCCATCGTTTCTCGATATGTGAGAAAAAAGTGTTTCTGTATTTGAATGCGAGAACAGACAACACTGATTTTGTTTTTACTGGAATATTTCCAGTCATCGAGTGTCAAATGAAAACAAGATGTCACAAAAGTATTATTTTAATAACAAAAAAAAAGAAAATATATACAAGAAAAAGAAAAGAAAATAATGAAAATTTATATAAAGTGAATGTAAAATGCTTGAAATAAGTTTTTTCTATCAACTGTTTCTACATATGAAAATTACACAAAAAAAAATTCTAAATAAACATAATCATATCGACTCGTTAATAATAATTTTAGTTCAACAATTCGTTTCATATCTTTTCAAATAATTTATTTTTAAAATTTTCACACAAATTCATATGTTTTTGTCCAAATTTGACAACAATTTAAAATGCGAATTGTTTTGACAGTTCTTGCGAGAAAGTTTTCACAAAATATTGTCACAGAAACACTTTTTCTCACATCCTTCCAGTAATTGCTGGAAATTTACTTAAATGACAGAAAGTTCTCGCAAAATAAATATACAGAAACACTTATGTGAAAAAAGCCATTTTGTGTTTCAATTTACACTGTTTTTGGTACGATTCCGTCGTTTCATGCGGGAAATTTTACGATGCGAGAAATACAGAAACGAGCTACAGAACTCGTTTCCCCTCTGTTAAAAATAAAATAAACAGGCACACACTTCTTGCGAACAAAACTTATTGGACTGCCGGTATCGATTAGTGTTCAAAACAGAATTTTATAATAAGCATTAAATCTATAAAATATACAAAATAAATTCCTTACATAATCACTCAAACCACAGCATGAATTTGATACGGCTTTCTTTTGGGGCAGACAGCTGCCAAATGACCCTTCTCCGCACACTCACAGAGAAAACAGATTCGTTGTGACAACCGAATTTGTTGCCAATTGAATTTTGGCGGTTGCAGCAACTATCATAGAATTCTGCTATAGCGACTGAAATTTTCTTGTGGTACCACTATATTTTAATTATAACCCTCAACCCAATAGTTGCAGCAACAGAAAAAATTGGTTGACAGTATAGAATTTGAAATAAATGTTATTCTTGCTACCGAAAATTTGGTTAATATAATTAAAACAATATCATAATTGGTACCTGTAAAAGAAAAATTGGCCTTTCTTGCTGAAATAAAAATAAACGCAAATAAAAATACACCCCCATATTCATAAAATTTTAAATGAATTTTAAATGTATATTATTTCAAATTTTTCATACAAAATTTTTCTAAAACGAATTTCAAATTCATTTTATTTTTTTAGGACACAATTTAAGAAATTTATTATTTGACATATTGTCATAAGTTTATTTTAATTGAAATTTATTTCCTAATGGTGAAGCATGTCTATTAGAGTTGAGCGATATTTGGAAACCTGTTACTTTTTCACTGCGATTGAAAAATCACATATCACAACTGTGACTGAATTTATCAAGTAACAGCTTTTGGAAATATAGTTCTTTCATACAAGCTGTGAATGTTCTTGTATGCTTACTTTACAGTAAATGAAGCTACCACATTAATTTTTATTATACATTCAGCTTTTGTCAAGAAAAAAATCGTCAAATCGTGTCAAATCGTCTTTTCTGGCAACTATGTACAGCTCACATTTTTATATTTGCAATTTTATTGTCTCTCTGCCTGTTATACGACAATTCTCAATGTATGGATGGGGTTGATTGCTAACAGTGCCACCAGATTAGGGGATTTGTCCCCAAAATGGAGATTTTGCCTCTAATTTGTGGACAGAATTTCGTGGGGAGGTATTTGGGGACTTTTCATTTTGAGCTCTAACAATTTGCATGTGTCAGGAAAATAATCGTGGATGTTTACATAATATTTTAGTACTAGTAACATTTCAGAGTTTTAAAAATTTCTTAGAGTAGTGTGACAATCATGCTTTATAATTAGGGCTAGTTAAAATATGTAAAAAAAAATTCAAAATATGCACTGTTATATGCAAAAATATGCAAGAATAAAATCAACAATTTTGTTACTTCAAAGTATTTTTATTCAAAGAGATCGTTATTGTAATGAACACTCATTTGTTTTTTTAAATTTTCAAAAAGAAATGATCTTCTAGTTATTGTCACATAAAACAGATGAATACATGGAAAATATGCGTTCAACATCAGTAGATGTAACAGGAGCGTATTTAAATGCGAGTATATCAGATGGGGACAAATTTTCAATGTATTCATTGGTTTCGGTTTTATTGAAATATATATAATTTTTAATTTTGATTAAGGTCTTCAGACCTGTGTTTCTGTTCAAAACTTTGTTGAAGTTATCAATGAATACATTTTGGTTTGTATTTTCAATACTTTCTTTCACACGTTCTATAACCGCTAAACTTTCACTAAAAGGAAGTCCTTTAGTTTCTAGTTGGGTTATGCTTGAGCAGAGGCATTCAAAATTATGCTTTATATAAACTAAGTCAGATTTCATTGACGCTGTTTGAAACAATTATTTTGCATTGCGTATAGACTCTGCCTCATCGTCATCAAGTTCATCTAAAACGTCACAAAAAAGAGGAAAGAAATATACACCAGCTTGAGTTATATAAGTCGTTATATATTAATCGCGTTGCCAGAGTGAAAAATAAGCTTTTTTATGCAAGGTGATCCAAAATAAGCATTTTTCTACAAAGAAATTAAAATATGCAAAAAAATGCTTTTTCTGGCAAAAAGCCAGAAAAATTAGCCCTGTTTATAATGAAGATGATATTACCATCATGGTAATACCGCGAACATATATATAGGCAAAACCGTGCTCACAGCTGCAGAACTAGCTCTATGTCAACTTAGATTTTTTTCTTTTGAAAAAGAAAAATTACTGTTGAAAGTTTTGATTGTGCAATAGTTCTACGCACGGTTCTTTCTACCTTAGTTATTGTGTCACGCATAAAAAACTATGTATGTGTGATTCCCAGAAAATATGAAAAATTTTTAAATTTTTAAAAATTTGCAATTTAAGCACATTACAAAACATGGATTTGATTCGGTGTATGGAATTTTTAAAAATGTTATAGATCCAAAAGTGTCATTGAGTGTATATGTAAATGGAATAAAATTGCTTACATCGACTGGCGGAAACAAACAAAATAAAGTTTTCCTAAAGACATATTTGGCTTTTGGGCAATAGTATATCAGTACGAAGATAATGTCGGAAATTACTTCTTTCGTAAAATTGCAGCTGCTGTGTTCAACCTGTTGATAGTGTCAATAAGTAATGCGTTTGTGCAGAGAAAATTTTCATGCATGAAGACTACCAAAACCAAATTAAGGAATAATCTGCAATATGAAATGTTAGAATCTTTGATAAGAATGAAATCACATTTAAATATTTATAAGATCTGCTGCCATAAATTTGAGCTTCCTTCCTGAAGAAATTATAAAAAAAGTTCAAATCGGAAAATATGTACAAGCGAGTTGTAGAGGACGGAGACGAACTTGATGTCTATGAAGTTTTGGATTGGGAAATTATTTAGAATATTTCGATTGCAAGAATGTATGTATGTATGTAATATCCTCATAAATTCGTATTCACCCCTATCGTGAATAAAATGTGAAATTTTTGTCCCCATGAAATTTTCATTCCCCATGAAGGGAAATTTGCAATCTTCAATTTGATGGGAACGTTTGTTCCCGCTGTCAATGCGTAGTGAATGCAAAAAAAAAAACGGGAAGAAGACTTGTATAGCTTCAAAATTAATTGAAAATCAAACAAATTAAGTTTAATAATAAGAGATACACATATTTTGGGTTTCGAATGAAGTGTTATATAGTGTAAAGTTGTGTTTTTAATTGTTTTAGGCGCCGTGCAAATTTTTTTTTAGTATACCACTGCCATAAATTTATTTTTTATGCCATTTAGCCGGAAGAAAAGTGATTTTAGCTATTAGCTATTTTTTAGCCATTTTTATTGTAATCTAGCTATTTTTTAGCCATTTTTCCAAACATGAAATTTGTTTGTGATTTTTCATTAAAAATTTAAGCTCGCAAACAAAGGGACATTAAATAACTACCAAAAAAATACAACAGAGTAATGTGTTATTGTTTTCGCATTAATAACTATAAATCCAGGTTCAAACTTGCCATTTTTGTTGCAGCAGTCTAAAAGCGCTTATATGAAACAGATGGCTCAATTGGTAGCAATAGGATTTGCTACTGCATTCTTATAATCGTTGCAATGTTGTTATAAGTTGTGGGGTCTAAATGGTGGTTTATGATATAAAACAAACAAGGTTAATTTTTGTTTTACACAAGTGAAAATAAAAAATAAAAAATGCATAAAAAGTATAAACAAAAACTTCGCAAGAAATGGATTAGTAACCCAAAAAATTTAAAGACTGAATAGCAGAATGTACAAATGAATCAGTGATGCCAGAATTCCTTCACCAAAAATGGCTAAATGTAGACAAAAAAAAATGGCTTAAAACTAGATAAAAAATGGCTTAGCGCCATCGAATGCAAAAATCATGAACTTTAAGCAAAAACAAAAAGGTATTTCATATTATTTTTTTTAAGCAAATCGGGAACTTTTAAAGTAAATAAAAACAAAAAATGAAGTAATAAATAAAATTATCTTTTTTCAGGTAATCAAGAAACTGCGCATATAGTGCAAACTTGCAATACTTTTATTTATTTATTTATTTAGTTAAAAGCCTATGAAAATAATTTTCTTACATGCTAAATAACAATGTTTTTTTTAAAGCGAATTAATAACAACTCATGATATTGTTAATGCATTTAACGATTTAATAAATTAATAATATTCCTTTTTAACATATCAGGATAGTAGTTGTTGAATTCTGCACATATTCTTCGGAACGGATCAAAGTTTGCGTAGATGTATCGGAAATGTTGGAGTTTAAGAGGAACATAATTTCGAGTTGGACGATTTGGAATTACAAATTCAATTTTGCGAAGAAGAGTTTCAGAATTGGTATTGCCATTAATTAGATTCATAATAAACAATATATTCAAATATACTCTTCTACTTTTTAGTGTAGGAAGTTTAATAAGTGCTAAGCGGCTTTCATGTGATGGAAGGTTAGTATCTCTATTCCAAGGAAGACTTCGGAGGCAAAATAAAAGGAATTGCTTTTGTACGGACTAAATTTTTTTTTATATGTACTTCATATTGTGGGTCCCAGACCACAGAGGCATATTCCAAAGTTGGGAGGTGTATAACTGCTTAGTAATATATGGATCATCAAATTCATAACCCCAGCGCTTAATGTAGCCTAATACCCCTCTGGCTTTATTCACAGTTTGTGAGATGTGTGCGTTAAAACTTAGTTTATTATCCAAAAGTACTCCAAGATCTAAGAATGTATCAACTTTTTCAAAAATATGTTCATTTATCGTATAATTAGATACTAATGGATTTGCTCTGTAAAATAACACGTGTTTACCTTTTTTCAAATTAAGATCTTTCAAATTAAGACTTTGTTGTTATTTGTTCATTAATAATTATCACATGTAATTTGGCTTAAAAAGTAATACGAACCTTAGCCCGTTCAAATCACAAAATATAGAAACAAATGGAGTTCGAATAATAATTAAAATTAACTAAAATTAATAGCCATGGGCCTGTGGCAAAAATTAAAAATAAAAAATATACTTAATAGTAACAAACCAAACCTGATAAGCTGATCTGAAAACCAGACCAGCTCCTGATAAGCTGATCTGAAAACCAGACCAGCTCCTGATAAGCTGATCTGATAACCAGACCAGCTCCTGATAAGCTGATCTGATAACCAGATCAGGTCCTGATAAGCTGATCTGACAACCAGATCAGGTCCTGATAAGCTGATCTGATAACCAGACCAGCTCCTGATAAGCTGATCTGATAACCAGACCAGCTCCTGATAAGCTGATCTGATAACCAGACCAGCTCCTGATAAGCTGATCTGATAACCAGACCAGTTCCTGATAAGCTGATCTGATAACCAGACCAGCTCCTGATAAGCTGATCTGATAACTAGACCAGCTCCTGATAAGCTGATCTGAAAACCAGATCAGCTCCTGATAAGCTGATCTAGTAGCCGATACCTGAATTTGCTGTTAGCAAACATGGATGAGAAAGTTTTAAAGCATTTGGTATTGACAACAAATGTGATTAAGAAAAAGCTTCGTAGTATAAAAACTGGTGAAATAGATACAAATGAACAACTAAGAGATGCATTTAAACCTATAACAGAAGAATTCATAAATAGTTCTAAAAATATTAAAAGAATTCTTATGAAAGAATAGGTAAAATCAAGACAGAAGTTGAAAATATACAAGTCTAAAGCATGAGAAACCATCAGTCAATATAGAGACAAGTATACCAAAGAAACTAGCAGAAGGAACAATATTTGATAATACCATCTTATTTAATGATGCTAATACTGAGAATGATGATGACGATGATTTGTACTCAAAGACTTCCAATTCCGAAGACTTATCAGTATTGGAAGGAAGAAATGAATTAGATACAAACTAATGGTGATAGTAACCTCAAACTGAATGAAGATAAAATACAAGTTGGTGGTCAAATATGGGCTCTAACACTAGGACTATTTTCTCTAATGTTTGATAAAATACCAAAAAATTATGATAAATTTGAACTCGAAATCTATAAAAAGATTTTAATTACTACTAATGTATGCATACAGAATCGTCATCGTTCTCCGTCAGAGAACGATGATATAAGTTAATTTTTCTGGAAACTGAAATCGACAAACTAAAGAACAAATTAATAATATAGCTTAAGGCATTGATATAATTCAAGAATATATTCAAATGCATATTGGTGGACTACAACGTGAAATAAAATTAGAGAAGGAAGAGAGTTATAAAATTGAAAAGGAATTCTAAAAATTAAATAATTAAAAATAAATTGAAGAGTTGTACGATTAAATATATAGATTAGAAAATTAACTACATGTTAGTATAAATAGCTGAAAGTGCAACATGTAGATCACCACAATATCGAAAAAATCTGTAAAACAACTCAATGTCTTTAAAAAGAAATTTAGTAAACGAACTCCATATTAAAACTCGAAAATTGTTTGTGCTTGTAGAGATGCAATGATAGGAATATATGAAGTTTTATGGAGCTAAGTTAGGTGAAATGGAGAACTATTCTACAGAAAATAGAAATTGTTGATTTTTGAAGACTGTAATTGACACATTCTCAAATTGTAGTACAGCTGAAAATAACAGCTGCACTCCAAAAACCAAGGAATGGAAAATATTTTTGAAGTGGTACGGGTACCAAAAAAAAAAACTTACAAACAGATGATTCTGAGGAATTTTTTAATAATTACTTGGGAAAACTCATACATAAATAGAAGATTAAACATTACTTAATATGAAAGCATCAATAGTACAATGATTTAATTGATCATTGAAAGGAATGATGTTAAAAGAATTAGCTTTAATGGTTCATATAAGTGGATTGGTATGTATAAAGATTTACTTAGTGCATAAAATAGAAAAATTTATCCCACCATTAAAATCTTTGCGATTAAAGTTAACTCAAGAAATGAGAAAAAGCTGCTTAATACAGTATAAAGTAATTTGAAGAATGAATGTTGAATTTAATAAAAATAAAAATTAAATTAAAACGAAAAATCTAGTTTTTTGTAGGATTGATTAGGAATGATGGGTCTTAAGAAAGGTAATTAACTAAATGTCCACTACATTTCTAATTACTACATTGATAATTAGCTAAATGTAGTGGAATTCTCTAAACTTGTTGGTCTGAATGAAATTTGCTAAAACTTCAGTGTTTAAAATAAACTATAACATAGTGCAATATTCAGCAGCACATCATATAAATAAAGTTGTATGTACATTTTCCCATCGAAAGCGTTAGAACGCAAAATTTTACAATATGAAAATGGGATTATTATAGAAGATCTTCGCTCTATTTATTTCTCTAGCTATCAGATCTTTAGAAAATATAGATAAACTACGGAATTTGGACTTTGATATCCAATCTTTAAGAATGTACATGTGTATGAATAAGTATCAAGCAAACTTAGTGAATGAATATACGCTTGAACTAGAATCATGCTGAAGCATGCATACTGCAAACAGATCTTACTTTATATCTGTATCTGTATGAGTATTAAATAAATTTACAGAAAAAAAAATGAAAGCATGCCGAAGCATGAATAATTTCAAAAAAAAAAATCCTCACGTCATACAATTTTGTAAGCAAAGAAATTTTATGATTTTGTGGTCACTTAAATACATACATACATATGTATCTACTTTGCAAAAATGCAAAAGAGCGAACTGGTAAATTCTAATAGTAAAGATTTTTAATTGTAACACTACTACATCTCGGAATCTTACGTCACTATCGATAGAAGCATGCTAAGGCATGCACACTAGCAAAATATATAAAGCTGTTAGAAGGTGATGAGACAGCAATTGTATCTGGATCAACCCAACTCATGAATGTATTGTATACGGGAGTGATTGATGGTGATGATGACCTTTTTTAAATGGATAATCATTACATATGAATGCGATAGGAGTCAACCAGCAAACCTCATGAAGAAATACCTACTTGAGGAAAAAAAATTCTCCCAAACATAGATATTTCATTGTTTCTAACACTTTATGAAAACACCGACGGTGAATTGCTGGTAGAGGTAACTGAGTTATTTGAGATCGATTTGCTACAATAGTTGTTTATTAAACATACATTTCTTTGTAAGTAAACTAATTTCTACATACCTAATGTATATACCCAGCAAAAAATTAGACAAAAATACTCTATTCCAAGTAGTAAAATCTGAAAAAAGGAGTGGCACATTAGAAGAAAAAAATAAATAAAAATATAGACTGAGTGACCAACTAATACGTACACTCTGTCCGATGCGAACACAAAACACACTTAAACATTTCAGAAATATATACACAATACGCTGAACTTTAATAAAATTAAAAAAAAAATCATATAGGACAACAAATAAAAGTGATAGGTGCTCACCCTTCATAAAACAAACATATATGTACCTTATTAATGTAAAAATATTATGAGTGTAAAGCAACAGAAATTTCGTCACACAAAGTCATCTTGTATCCTAGAGTAAAATATGTTTGTTCATTATGATTTAACTAATTTAAAAGTACATTTAAATTTAGTCTCATATCTGTACTTCTTAACATAAAAATTAAAAGTAAATGTTATCCAATTCTATATATGAAAGAATCTCCAGCGCTTCTAACTGCATCAGAGTTTAAGAAAAAAGCTCCTTTTATTCAATTGAATAAAATTTTAATTTGAAGCAGTAAGCAAATACATCAGCTTACTGCATTCTTATTCATAATCGTATAATAGAATATATAACCACTAAAGCACAAAGTCTTAAGAACTATAATAAATAACATAATTTTTATAAATGCGTAAAGTTTCAAAAGTAATTCAAATGATTTCATCGCAAAAAACAAACAAAAAGCAGCGATTGTTTTCAACAATTATGAAAATAATAATTACAATATAAAACTCCCTTTTGATTTCCAATGTTTATCAATAAAAAATAAAAAATAAGTAAGTTAACTAACAACAAAAAAACTACCAGTACCTAAGCTGGAGTGCCGGATCAGTTTCATTTAAAAATGTTTATACATTTTTAAAAAGCAAAGCAAGCTTTCCAAAATAAATGTAGAAGGCTATAGCTTGAAAAAATATTATACCCTAAAAATGTCAAACGTTGACTAACTAACATTGCATCAACTTTAAAAAATGTAAATTAAGTATAAGAAATATTTCTATTATAGTTACTATTACTATAGAGTATGTACATATCTTCAGGAATTCAGTTTTACTTAAAACAGAAAATCCTCACAAACCTTTATGTAAACGCAGATAAAAATTAAAATGTTTTTAATTTCAGCAACAACAGACATCACATGACAAAAATTAAAATAAAAAATGTATCCAAAGATTGAGTTAAACACTTATTTGTATGTACATATATACATACATACATAAATTCAATTTGTAGATATGTATGTATACATATCAAATTTCTAATCAATGCTTAAGTATTTATTAGATCTACATCATGAAAATATATGAAGCGTCGTTTAGTTAAAGCACAATGCAAATATAAACAATCCATACACTCAGGGAAAATCTGCAGCTTAAAAATAAGAATTCGTCACATTAATTCAATAATTTTTAATATAATAGAAAATGTATATTGAGATATCTACAAACCAATGAGTTTAATAAATGAATACTGTAAATTAATATTTTGTCCATATTGAAATAAGAAATTTCAATATGACTAAACCATTGTTAATGGTTCTTATTAATTCAGCATGGTTTTTACTGATTTCAAGTTGGTTTTTCTCTGTGTGCAGAAAACTCTTTCAGTCAAAGAAGACGGATGTAGTTAAATAAAAAAATCTGTAATATAAACAAATTTCACACAGACAGACTTTAACGCGAGACAAATTTAAGCATGAGAAAATATAAAGCAATCGTAAGTATAAAAGCATACTAGGATTAGGGAAGTCCAGATATATGATAGTATTTTATAGTACCAAATGTCGATATTGAAAAGAATTTATTTCTACCTACATATAAATACCAGCTCAAATACACACACATAGCAGAATTCATATAAGAAATATCCAAGAAAATTTCAACAACACCCCACCTTTTGCAAATCATGACGAGCCTTAAATTCTCCCTCAGATATACATACACAAATTCCCATGATCATACATACATATACAATATATAAGATTAGTCTCAACAACACAACACTCTCACCTACCTGAAATTACAGATAGTCTTAAACTTCTACAGACGTCTATACACATAGATTCTCACGGCTACATATTACAAGAACACCTCGCCCCTAATAAATCACAATCATCTTAAATTCTTACAAAAATACATACATACATACATACACATAACCAATTTACCTCAACAACATCCTCACCTACCTCAAATCACGATCAGCCTTAAACTACTATAGACAGACACATCCACAAATCCCCATGGATACATATTACGTCAACAACCCTGCCCACTCAAATCATGGTCAGCCTTAAACTCCTACAGACATACAAACACACGGATTCCACCGGTTGCATATTACTAGAACACCTCACCCCTCATAAATCACAATCAGCCTTAAGCTCCTACAGAAATACACACATTGAAATTCCTACAAACATACACACACACACACACACACACACACGCAACCGATCTACCTCAACTACACCCTGCCCCTTCCAATCAAACCCTCACCTAAATTCTCACAGACAGACAGACACATCCGCAAATTCCTATGGTTACATATTACGGCAACAACACCACCCACTCAAATCACGGTCAGACTTAAATTCCCACAGTCTAGCAACACCTACATTAGCATTAGAAAAAATAACTTTCACGTTTTCCCGTCGTCATTAGGAAAAATTATTTTCCCGTCGGCATTTGAAAAAACAATATTCATGTATTGCCCGGCATTAGGAAAAATTATCATGCATTGCTGTAGGCATTAGGAAAAATTAATAATCACTATTTCACCATTGGTATTAGGAAAAATCATTTTCATGATTTTCCTCGTCTGTATATACGCACATAAAAACCGCCAAACTATGAACCGCCTTAATACATTCACACAAAATATTCCACACACAAACATCCACGGTCAGGCAGACAGACAGACAGACAGACATACACTTAATGTAAACAAAAACTCCTAATGCAAACAAAAACTCCTAATGTAAGCAAATACTCCTAATGTAAACAAAAAACACAAATTTCCAAGAATTTAACCATTTTCAAATTTTAATTACCCAAATTTAACAATTTCAGCAACAATTTAACAATTTCAGCCCACAATTTTACAATTTCACCCACAATTTAACAATTTTAATTGCGGCAGAACGAACAGTCCCCTACTACTTCTGTCCGTGTCCACGTACAGGCCAAACGGCTGGACCGATTTTCATTTCGTTTTTTCTGTTTGAAAAATAACTTAATAAGAGGGTTCTTAGCTAGGTTTGAAGAAAATCGGTCCAGCCGTTTAGAAGATGTAACATCTTTTCTGAAAAAAGTTGGGGGTTTTTAAAATTTTTAATTTTTGTTATTCATATTTCATATTTATCTATTCTATGGATGTACTACATACGGCCTCAAGGCCAATAAAAACATATTACAAGTGTAATTATACTATGAGAATAATTAATTAACAATCAATAAAATAATAACAAATAATACAATATTCTTAAAGATCCCAACATTCAATAAATCCCATAAAACTAAGAAAGTTAAAATTAGTAAAAACTTATGTAACACCCAAATAATTAGCTGCTGAATTAGATATATTTATAAAGAAATCAAAGGAGACTACCTTTTGAAAGTAGTCAGATCAGAGGCCATGCAATATTACGCAATTCTCGTAGCAATATGTTCCATAAACGAGCAGCTCGTACAATAAATGAGTGCCAATGAGTACCAATAAATTGATTAAAATTTGCTAGTTTCTAAACGATCTGGTGAAGGATATCATCTAAACAATATGTAACGGACTTTGTGACTTGATAATTTTACAACGATAAGTAAGCAATCGAAACTTCAAATAATCGTCAAAAGTAAGATTTAAAAAAGTTTTCAGGTGGTTAGAAACATGAATCCTTAATCTGAGACCTTAAACAAATCTAATGATTTTGTTCACAATAAATTTTATCTTATTTCTGTTCCCCATATTGCAGCCGAAGTAAACTTCAATGCAATAGTTAACTCGTGACACTAGCAGTGTATGCGCCAAAGATTTTCTAACATGCAACGGCAAATATAGCTTCAAGTGATACAATCTGTGCAAAGTCAGGCAGACCTTGGAACAAATGTTATCAATATGGGGCTCGAAACTCAATAACACGGTGCGACAGTCCAAAAAACCTGGGACCGGATGTTATTTTTCTTGTAGGGCTTGTCGAGTAAAACAAGATTCCAATAGTGAAACATGCCGGACACCTCCAAAATCCGGATTTACGATTAAAAAACCGGTTTTTTACCTTTGCGCACTTATAAGCCTGTAACTTTCTTGATAATGATCCGATTTTCAATTTCTTACTAGATTTGGAAAGAAGAAACTGAGATATTTCGAATGATATATAATTTGTCTAAGAAAACTTGAGAAATTTGGGTGTTATTGTCCAGCAAACACAAATCTTGTAGATTTTTCGAAAAATTTTCAACTTTGGTGACGTTTTTATACATTATTTTATTAAGAGACTATAATACTATTGAATTTATTCAAAAAGTACGTTTACTCACGATTACAATGCATATTGCAATTGACTGAGTTATTTAACTTTTCATGAAAATAAACTTAAACATTATATACAAATTTTATTTTTGGTTATTTAACTCAAAAGTGTTTGCTTGACCGTTTTTTTTTTTTTTTTTTTTTTTTTTTTTTTTTTTTTTTGATCAGCATCATCAATTTCTCGTTTAAGTGACCAGCAATATTGTGAAATCATTTCTATCTTATTTTTTCCTTCAAAGCGTTTTTCAATAGTTGTCATTTGAAAATTGCCTGGTGAAAATGTTCGCCTTGTTCATCACTGAACTGGCCCAGGTTATCTGGGAAAAAGTCCAAATGCGAATGCAGAAAATGAATTTTTATGGACATGTTGCAGCCCATTTCACCATACGCTCTTAAAAACTCATTGACAACTGTGACATAGTCGTCGCTTCTGCGATTTCGAAGGAAATTATCGCATAGCGCAACAAAACTCTTTCATGCACGTCTTTCAACGGAACTTAGCTTGTTAATGAAATCTGCATCTCTCATAATTTTTCGAATTTGAGGTCCAATATAAATACCTAAAAGTTATCAAAACAGATAAAAACGTACTAGATATGTAAACAAATTAACTAGTCTTAAAACTTTCTTCAAGTAACCAAGTCCGGTCACTTTTTCTAACAGATGTTATAACGAAATCTTTTTCCACCAAATTCCACTGCTTTAATCGCGACCCGAGGACTTCAGATTGCCGCTAGGACAAGTGTAAATCGCGAACAAGATCGTCGAAATCAGCTTTTGACAAAAAAATGCCGCTCCGTTGTTGTAGATCTGGATGGAAGGAACTCTTCTTGTTCAAAATCTTTTTCTGTTACATCGACAGATTTGCTCGTTGTCGGCAGATCATTACTTACAGGTATCGGTTTTATAACAGTTGCAACATTTGTGTACTTAATGTTTTTGTGCGTTTTAAAACAGTGACCTAAAACATCGGTTTGACAAAAGTACCAATCATTTGGTTTATGATATGGCTGATGATGCCAAATCATAGGCATAGAAAAGGGCTAAACAAACGAAGGTTGAATTTTTTTTTTTTTAAATGTATTACAGCAATATTGACAAACAAATTCTGGCTCGTACCAGAGACTAGTATCAAAAGAACGATTAAATACTTTATTGTACACTACTACCACTCCAATATTGTTTTTAAAATCACGCCGGTGACTGATATCAGTTAATAAGCCACAAATATAGCAAAATTTGCTACGATTGTCACACATTTTGTATTTAATTTTAATTTAAATTGCACACGATTTTTATTAAATTGCAAACGTTTTTTTAAATACACAGATTCAAAGTAAAAAAAAGACATTAACAAAACGTCATATTAAAAAAAAAAACAATAATTTTTTTGTGTTTACGCTAACAGTGATTTGTAATTTTAAAGAAAGTGCATAAAAAGAACACGATAAAAAACAATATTTTTGAATGACTAAAACTCTCATTACATTTTTTTTTTGTGTTTAGGATAACATTGATTTGTAAATTAATAGAAGTGCATAAAACCAACACCAAAAACATTGTGCAGGCATTTTGGTAAAAATTTTGTTTTCATGAAAAGTTAAATAACTTAGTCAATTGCTTATCTATTTTTAACCCCAAATATGCATTGTAATCGAATATAAACGTACTTTTTGAATAAATTCAATTGTATTATAGTTTCTTAATAAAATAACGTATAAAAACGTCACCAAAGTTTAAAAATTTTTGAAAAATCTACAAAATTTGTGTTTGCTGGACAATAACGCCCAAATTTCTCAAGTTTTCTTAGATAAATTATGTATCATTAGATCTCAGTTTCTTCTTGAAAATCTTGAAATTCTTTCCGATTGAAAATCGGATCATTATCAACAAGGTTACAGGCTTATTAGTGCGCAAAGTTTAAAAAAACCGGTTTTTAACCGTAAATCCGGATTTTGGAGGTGTCCGGCATATTTCACTGTTGGATTCTTCTTTAACTCGACAAGACCTACAAGAAAATCATATCACTCCCCAGGTTTTTCGATTTAATTAAATTTTGTACCACTGTGTAATCACTCCCAGATAATTCAAACTACTGACAATGTCAACCAAAGAGCTATACATTCTCAATTGAATATATAGGCTATTATTTCTATTGGACCTAAAAAACAATAGCTTTCGTTTTATCCGGACTTACTTTAAGGTAGTTAATTTCCATACAATTATACCAATTAGCCAACTCGTAATTTATTGTAGCTTGTAAGGTATCTCAAAATTGGTAGTCCCCAGACCAAAACAACTGTATATTATCAGCAAAAGCAAATGGTTTACAAAAACCTAGATGACAAAAAGGTCATTTATAAACAAAGTAAACAGTACCAATACCCGTACCTTGTGGGACGCCAGATTTTACTCCCATGACATCCGAGGCCACGCCATTGTAAGGGGATGGTCACACTTGGGCAAATATTTGCTCAAAAAACGTGACCACAAAATATTGATGAAAAAGCTTTCAATTGAGATACGTGTTTGTTAAGTTAAATAGTTTTCAATAATGTTGGAATCAATGACGTTGTCTATTAGTTGTTTATGAAACTGTTTAACTTAAGAAACACTTGTCTGAATCAAATAGTTTTTCACAAACATTGAGTGGTTACGTTTTTTTGGGCAAATGTTTGCCAAGTGTGACCGTACCTTAAGAAACAAATTGCCTTCGTTCGCTTAAGTAAGACCAGATTAGACGAAAAGCAGCCAATAAAAATCCATACTCGCGATTAAGTTTGTTAACCAACAAGGAATGAGTCTTGATCGAATGCTTTAGTTAAATCAATAGACATCACAATTGACCCAATTGGGTCTCCGAGTGGAGGTGCGGTAAAGCACCACCCTTCCTAACCTAAATCAATAGACACTAGACACGCCTTTTCTACTACTGTTATATTTTTTCCTTATAGATTCCGTGAGTTCCGTCAAAAGAAGGTCCGTATTACGGCCTCGACGAAGTCCAAACGCGCCTTTTCTACTACTGTTATATTTTTTCCTTATAGATTCCGTGAGTTCCGTCAAAGGAAGGTCCGTATTACGGCCTCGACGAAGTCCAAACTGACATTCATTAATAAAACCTCTATCATTGATTAATTCCGAAATTTAGTCCTTCATCACGTTTTCAACTACTTTTGATAGAGTAGGTAAAATGTTAATTGGCCTCAAGTTATTGATAGAAAATAGACTGCCACTTTTTGGAATTAGTGTAATGTGTGAAGTCTTCCAATTAATATGAAATTTGGGAAAGGTTAAAATATTGTTAACAGGATGTAATAGGTGTCTACTAATGTAGGAAAAAGCAAATTTTATCAATTTGCTGGGAATACCCTCGACTCAAATCGCAGTAGACCTAATAGAAAACATGACGTATACGTCAGCTATAGTGATGTTAGCAAAAGAGAAATTAGTAGTGTTACTAAACTTTGAGAAATCAAGTTCAACACAGTTAGCATCATATTGACTACACACAAAGTGTTCATTTATTTCGTTCACATTAAAGTCTACATCGACAAACCGTCCCTTCGAAATAGACTAGTATCGAACTCATTCAGCAGCTCGTTTTTGACACAAACCAATCATCAAACCCCATGTAATTTAAATGGGTTTGATCATAGGTTTCTGTTAAAAACGAGCTACTGAAAGAGTTCGACACAAGTCTACTTCGAAACACCAGCATTGCGTAAGCTATAGTTGAGTTTATATTTTTTCCAATAGTGAAACATGCCGGACACCTCCAAAATCCGGATTTACGATTAAAAAACCGGTTTTTTACCTTTGCGCACTTATAAGCCTGTAACTTTCTTGATAATGATCCGATTTTCAATTTCTTACTAGATTTGGAAAGAAGAAACTGAGATATTTCGAATGATATATAATTTGTCTAAGAAAACTTGAGAAATTTGGGTGTTATTGTCCAGCAAACACAAATCTTGTAGATTTTTCGAAAAATTTTCAACTTTGGTGACGTTTTTATACATTATTTTATTAAGAGACTATAATACTATTGAATTTATTCAAAAAGTACGTTTACTCACGATTACAATGCATATTGCAATTGACTGAGTTATTTAACTTTTCATGAAAATAAACTTAAACATTATATACAAATTTTATTTTTGGTTATTTAACTCAAAAGTGTTTGCTTGACCGTTTTTTTTTTTTTTTTTTTTTTTTTTTTTTTTTTTTTTTTGATCAGCATCATCAATTTCTCGTTTAAGTGACCAGCAATATTGTGAAATCATTTCTATCTTATTTTTTCCTTCAAAGCGTTTTTCAATAGTTGTCATTTGAAAATTGCCTGGTGAAAATGTTCGCCTTGTTCATCACTGAACTGGCCCAGGTTATCTGGGAAAAAGTCCAAATGCGAATGCAGAAAATGAATTTTTATGGACATGTTGCAGCCCATTTCACCATACGCTCTTAAAAACTCATTGACAACTGTGACATAGTCGTCGCTTCTGCGATTTCGAAGGAAATTATCGCATAGCGCAACAAAACTCTTTCATGCACGTCTTTCAACGGAACTTAGCTTGTTAATGAAATCTGCATCTCTCATAATTTTTCGAATTTGAGGTCCAATAAAAATACCTAAAAGTTATCAAAACAGATAAAAACGTACTAGATATGTAAACAAATTAACTAGTCTTAAAACTTTCTTCAAGTAACCAAGTCCGGTCACTTTTTCTAACAGATGTTATAACGAAATCTTTTTCCACCAAATTCCACTGCTTTAATCGCGACCCGAGGACTTCAGATTGCCGCTAGGACAAGTGTAAATCGCGAACAAGATCGTCGAAATCAGCTTTTGACAAAAAAATGCCGCTCCGTTGTTGTAGATCTGGATGGAAGGAACTCTTCTTGTTCAAAATCTTTTTCTGTTACATCGACAGATTTGCTCGTTGTCGGCAGATCATTACTTACAGGTATCGGTTTTATAACAGTTGCAACATTTGTGTACTTAATGTTTTTGTGCGTTTTAAAACAGTGACCTAAAACATCGGTTTGACAAAAGTACCAATCATTTGGTTTATGATATGGCTGATGATGCCAAATCATAGGCATAGAAAAGGGCTAAACAAACGAAGGTTGAATTTTTTTTTTTTAAATGTATTACAGCAATATTGACAAACAAATTCTGGCTCGTACCAGAGACTAGTATCAAAAGAACGATTAAATACTTTATTGTACACTACTACCACTCCAATATTGTTTTTAAAATCACGCCGGTGACTGATATCAGTTAATAAGCCACAAATATAGCAAAATTTGCTACGATTGTCACACATTTTGTATTTAATTTTAATTTAAATTGCACACGATTTTTATTAAATTGCAAACGTTTTTTTAAATACACAGATTCAAAGTAAAAAAAAGACATTAACAAAACGTCATATTAAAAAAAAAAACAATAATTTTTTTGTGTTTACGCTAACAGTGATTTGTAATTTTAAAGAAAGTGCATAAAAAGAACACGATAAAAAACAATATTTTTGAATGACTAAAACTCTCATTACATTTTTTTTTGTGTTTAGGATAACATTGATTTGTAAATTAATAGAAGTGCATAAAACCAACACCAAAAACATTGTGCAGGCATTTTGGTAAAAATTTTGTTTTCATGAAAAGTTAAATAACTTAGTCAATTGCTTATCTATTTTTAACCCCAAATATGCATTGTAATCGAATATAAACGTACTTTTTGAATAAATTCAATTGTATTATAGTTTCTTAATAAAATAACGTATAAAAACGTCACCAAAGTTTAAAAATTTTTGAAAAATCTACAAAATTTGTGTTTGCTGGACAATAACGCCCAAATTTCTCAAGTTTTCTTAGATAAATTATGTATCATTAGATCTCAGTTTCTTCTTGAAAATCTTGAAATTCTTTCCGATTGAAAATCGGATCATTATCAACAAGGTTACAGGCTTATTAGTGCGCAAAGTTTAAAAAAACCGGTTTTTAACCGTAAATCCGGATTTTGGAGGTGTCCGGCATATTTCACTGTTGGATTCTTCTTTAACTCGACAAGACCTACAAGAAAATCATATCACTCCCCAGGTTTTTCGATTTAATTAAATTTTGTACCACTGTGTAATCACTCCCAGATAATTCAAACTACTGACAATGTCAACCAAAGAGCTATACATTCTCAATTGAATATATAGGCTATTATTTCTATTGGACCTAAAAAACAATAGCTTTCGTTTTATCCGGACTTACTTTAAGGTAGTTAATTTCCATACAATTATACCAATTAGCCAACTCGTAATTTATTGTAGCTTGTAAGGTATCTCAAAATTGGTAGTCCCCAGACCAAAACAACTGTATATTATCAGCAAAAGCAAATGGTTTACAAAAACCTAGATGACAAAAAGGTCATTTATAAACAAAGTAAACAGTACCAATACCCGTACCTTGTGGGACGCCAGATTTTACTCCCATGACATCCGAGGCCACGCCATTGTAAGGGGATGGTCACACTTGGGCAAATATTTGCTCAAAAAACGTGACCACAAAATATTGATGAAAAAGCTTTCAATTGAGATACGTGTTTGTTAAGTTAAATAGTTTTCAATAATGTTGGAATCAATGACGTTGTCTATTAGTTGTTTATGAAACTGTTTAACTTAAGAAACACTTGTCTGAATCAAATAGTTTTTCACAAACATTGAGTGGTTACGTTTTTTTGGGCAAATGTTTGCCAAGTGTGACCGTACCTTAAGAAACAAATTGCCTTCGTTCGCTTAAGTAAGACCAGATTAGACGAAAAGCAGCCAATAAAAATCCATACTCGCGATTAAGTTTGTTAACCAACAAGGAATGAGTCTTGATCGAATGCTTTAGTTAAATCAATAGACATCACAATTGACCCAATTGGGTCTCCGAGTGGAGGTGCGGTAAAGCACCACCCTTCCTAACCTAAATCAATAGACACTAGACACGCCTTTTCTACTACTGTTATATTTTTTCCTTATAGATTCCGTGAGTTCCGTCAAAAGAAGGTCCGTATTACGGCCTCGACGAAGTCCAAACGCGCCTTTTCTACTACTGTTATATTTTTTCCTTATAGATTCCGTGAGTTCCGTCAAAGGAAGGTCCGTATTACGGCCTCGACGAAGTCCAAACTGACATTCATTAATAAAACCTCTATCATTGATTAATTCCGAAATTTAGTCCTTCATCACGTTTTCAACTACTTTTGATAGAGTAGGTAAAATGTTAATTGGCCTCAAGTTATTGATAGAAAATAGACTGCCACTTTTTGGAATTAGTGTAATGTGTGAAGTCTTCCAATTAATATGAAATTTGGGAAAGGTTAAAATATTGTTAACAGGATGTAATAGGTGTCTACTAATGTAGGAAAAAGCAAATTTTATCAATTTGCTGGGAATACCCTCGACTCAAATCGCAGTAGACCTAATAGAAAACATGACGTATACGTCAGCTATAGTGATGTTAGCAAAAGAGAAATTAGTAGTGTTACTAAACTTTGAGAAATCAAGTTCAACACAGTTAGCATCATATTGACTACACACAAAGTGTTCATTTATTTCGTTCACATTAAAGTCTACATCGACAAACCGTCCCTTCGAAATAGACTAGTATCGAACTCATTCAGCAGCTCGTTTTTGACACAAACCAATCATCAAACCCCATGTAATTTAAATGGGTTTGATCATAGGTTTCTGTTAAAAACGAGCTACTGAAAGAGTTCGACACAAGTCTACTTCGAAACACCAGCATTGCGTAAGCTATAGTTGAGTTTATATTTTTTTAAATAATACCTATTGATAACTAGAAATAGGTAATTTAGTACCTATGTATTATTACAATTCTGCTGAAAAGATAGTTTTGTATAGTCTTTTTTCTCTTTCTTATATCGTTTCTTAGAGACGGGTGAAGAAGACAAGTTCAAAGAAGTAGAAAACACTGAAAAAAATAAAAAATTTAAGTTTAAAATTTTTAAACGCACTAATAATCCCAAATTAATATTTTACTTATTAAGTAAAATAATTTTTTATTAAAAATACATTGAAATTGATTATTGAGGGGTTTAGCTGGATCCTATGCGCATTTCACTGTTGCTAATGCAGATCATCAGGGAACCTTTACCCAAAGCTTCTTAGAACAACTAGAGTTATTATATTATAAAATTTCATTTAAACAAATGAAAAAAAAAAACATTTGAACATTAGAGAAGCTAAAAAAACAAAGTGCATCAGCGAAAATCAAGTTTATTTTATTGTAAACTATTTAGAGGATGTCTAAAGTCCAAAATTGGATTAATCAAAATTATTACCTTATGAATTATTTAGGTGCATGTCGAAATTACAAGCGACAAATCAGAAATTATGTTAATATAAAAAATAAAATAACATATGCCAGTCAGTACAAAGTTCAAAGAAGAAAAGTGGAATGGGGTACATATAGGTCATGATTTTTGCCATGCTACTCGTAAGATTTAAGAAGATCGTCAAATGTGAAAAATGTACCCAGCAAAAAATTACACATTACCATCAGAACCACTTGCCCTATTATGACTTACTTTTCTGATTGTAATATTTCAAATCACATTATCTGAAATATTAAAAAATGATGTAAAAGTTTCTAAATGAGAAGAATGATTTTTTTAGATTAAATAGATTACGTGAACAAGTTGCCAAATAAAAAAAGTAAGTAAAGTACTTCTCAAGAATCGATTATTTTAGTCTCACGCCTTGTTAAAATCATTAAGTTGGTAATCCAGTAGGGAAGAGCTTCCACCAAAAATGCTTAATTCCAAACACGATTAACTTTTTTGAAATTTTTTGCTGGGTATTTGGATGGCTTCAGGTGTGTACAAAAAAATCTTCGGTGAGCATTATTTGCTTTTTGTAAAGAACATAACATTTTACTATCATATCAAGCATTAGCTTAAATAACTATTTTGCCCTCAAAGCTGTCGGCCGATCTTAAGGGGTTTCTCCTCTAAATATGTATGTCGAATAATGGATTCGCTGAGTAAATATTTATGTGCAGCCAGCCTCGTGAAGAGCTTAAGGCCTGACAAAGGTTTTCTTCGTTAAAGGCTAAAGGTAATATAAAAAGAAACCCTTTACTCAGCACAGCCACTATTCGACATTTAAGCCCGGCAAAAGACGTGCAAGGCACAATAAATTATAACTTCTAGGGTTTGAAGCAAACTTTGTCCCTAATTCTGCTTATGACGGTGGCGAGGACAAGCAACGAACCTTGCAATTAAATAAGTCACAGTTCACAGTAGTCAAGTGTTATTGCTAAGCTTATCATTTTTTGTTCTTTGAACTTTCATCTGCGTTAACACAATGTGAGTCTTATTTTTCAGCTCATATTTTTATGCATAGTTTTGTGTATGCATGTGTACTTTTTTTAACATTACGAATCAGAAAGCAAAACGTATTGACAGTACATGAAGCTGAGTACTCGTTTCTTTCTCCTCGTCTCTCTCTCCTACAAACTAATCAGCTCAGCAATAAGACTTGCATAGTGTAAACTGGGACTAAAGAAGAGAAAAATATTAAGTTTAACTCTGTATCATTAAGCTTTTGAAATTTTTTTTATGGAGTTCCTTGCAACATGTACATAAATAATAATAAAATTTTATTTATTTACATGACATATGTATTTTAATAGCATAAAAGCAAAAGTTTCAAAGGCACAAGGGAATAAACAATGTTTTCATAATAGTAACGAGAATCGCATTTTATGTAATTGTGAAAAGTATTACGAAAAACGATTGTGAAAATGAATATGAAAAGTTTTTTTTTTATTTCACATCATCATAGAACCAGAATCGACCCCTGGTATGAATTAGCACTGGTGATGATGAATTTTGAACTATGACTGTTTGTGACCAAATGTGCGATAAGTAGATGAATTTTTTTATCGCTTCACGCATATTAATTATTCTTGCTTTTTTAATTATATATCGTAATATATACATTTTTCCATTCTAGGCACTTAAATTACGCAAACAAGCTATCGATTTGGGAAGTGAAGTGATAAACATAACAAAATCAACTAACTAAATGACTAAAAACTTTAGAATATAAAATTATAATATTCCTATCCAAAATCATCAAGTCAATTTTTCTCATTGCATTTTTTTTTTTTTTGGTAAAATTGAAAAATGCGTAAGCAAATTTTCTAATATAAAGAATTTATTATGTATGTACATTAAAAAATCAAGAAAGAGAGACAATGTTATTGTTTTTGCTAGAATATGAACAATACTACATCATATAATCTAAAGTTTAAGAAATATTTATTTTTATTTTTTTACTATTCCTATAATCAATATCCTTTATAAGAAATTTATTGTACCATTTCATTTCGGATTGTAAATAAACTAAAATCATAATAAAAATGTTATTTATTTTTAAATTTATCAGGTAACAGAAAGCATAGAAAATGTGTTTACATACATATTTGAGATGAATGTATGTATGGTGATTATATAAAATGTTGGGTAAGTGCCCTTTTACATTTGGGAAATTGAAATACAGACAGCCGGAGTTTGTGGAAGAAGGGGCGAAGATGAAGAGTGTGTAGTACACGACCCTCTGTACCGGACATTTTTTGTTTCTCTTTTCTACCTTTCGCAATTTATTCTTGGTGCTTCATATGATTTTTATCATTTCAACGGCTTTATGGACACCTGATGTGTACTATCAAGGCATATGGTTTGTATGTGTATGTGTGTAAGTAGCAAACGCGAAGAAGAAGTAAACAAACTACAAAATTTGTGCCTGTTTATTAATTTCCAATATGTAAAAGCTTCGGACAAGAACAAAAGAGAATTGAAAAAATGTCCAGCAAGAAATCTCTTAATGTCAGGAACGGTAAGAGCAAATTCAAAAATTATATTTTTAAATTATTAAGAACTAATTAACCTTTTAACCTACATCATTAGTTTTTTCATTTTTACAAAAGTTTTAAAGTTATAAAGCGTTATTTACAAAATTTATGGAAAAATTACGAAAAATTGCAATGTATGCTACCTAAAAGACGTAATTCATTAAAAACCCATACTTTTTGCACACCAAAATAAGCTTGGACTTTTTTCCTTTAAATTGTTTACTCAAAAGTAAAGAAAATTGTGGTTATGGTTAAAGTTATGAAGAAAATACAAAAAACGTCCGGCAAACTCGATTTTTTGCACAAATTCTTCCGAAAAATCTGAAAAAAATCTCATAAATACAGGGTGGGCCAAAAGAAACCAAGGGGTGTAAAAGTTTAATAACTTTTTTGTTTATTAATGTTTTTTTATTTTTTCTTTCAGATTATATAGACAACAGAGAACCAGAACAATAGAATTTTATTATTTAAACCAGAGATCAATTATTTTAACGGCTTTTTTTTAATGGCTATGTTAATAAGCAGAACTGTAGGTTCTGGGGTTCTCAAAATCCAAGAGCCATTCATCAACGCCAATTGCACCCCATCAGGTGTACAGTATGGTGTGGGATCATATCTGAAAATGTCATTGGGCCCTACTTCTTCGAGAATGAAGATGGAAGTGCTGTAACCGTAAATGGAGAGCGGTATCGGTTTATGATAGAAAATTTTTTACGTCCTGCTCTTGAAAACAGACCTGGTATGTGGTTTCAGCAGGACGGAGCCACTGCCCATACTGCCCGAGACACAATGGCACTTTTAAGTCAAATTTTTGGAGAGCGAATAATTTCTCGAAATTCGGAAATTATTTGGCCAGCGCGATCGCCAGATTTGACAGCACCCGACTATTTTCTTTGGGGTTTTTTGAAGGAGCGAGTGTATGTGAACAAGCCAGAGACAATCCTTGAACTCAAGGCAAACATTGTTGCAGAAATTCGAACGCTACAGCCACAAGTTTTGAAAGATGTTATGGAAAATGCTCTAAAAAGAGCCCATCAGTGCGAAGCTGAAAACGGTGGTCATTTAAGAGACATCATTTTTCATACTTAGTGTAAAAAAATTTCCATTTTGTATATTATATAATCTGAAAGAAAAAATAAAAAAAGTTAATAAACAAAAAAGTTATTAAACTTTTACACCCCTTGGTTTCTTTTGGCCCACCCTGTACTTGACCCTATAAGGCTTTAAATTATGCTTGAGTCCCAAAAAAATTTGTTTGGCACACCCTAGTGTACAAGTTTAGTTACGAGTATTTTCTTACCCCCCGTTTGTGTAAGACGTTTGAGTTAGAAATCTTGGCGTTTCTGTAATAGATTAAAGAAAAGTTGTACAAGTTTCCTTTAGTCTATTACAAAAACGCCAAGATTTTTAACTCAAACGTTTTACACATACAGGGGGTTAGGTATTTTTCAAAAATAGGCGTAGCTGTGTGACTACATATGCACATGAATATTACACCAATATATTCAATTAATACAGCTACCAGCAACAATAAAAAAATAAATAAGTATTAATTTTCCTATAGAAATAAATTTGTATTCATTTTTTGCTAATTACCTGCATCTGCTCACAACATATAAAGAGTTTTCCGAGAAGACAGAGGTCTTACATAAAGGAATGCTATAAAATTCGCATTTAGTAATATTCTCGCCTGAAAATTCTCACTTAGGTGGAAAATTATGCAATAAATAAACAAAAAGTAAAACCACATAGAATTTGTTTTGGGTTTATTTATTTATTTATTTGCGTAAAAGCCTATGAAAAATATTTTCTTACAGGCTAAATAACAATGGTTTTTTTTAAAAGAGAATTAATAACAACTCACGATATCATTAATACATTTAACGATTTAATAAATTAATAATATTCCTTTTTAGGATATCAGGATTTGATGAAAAATCAATATAAGCATAGTAGTTGTTGAATTCAGCACATATTCTTCGGAACGGATCAAAGTTTGCGTAGTTGTATCGGAAATATTGGAGTTTAAGAGGAACGTAATTTCGAGTTGGACGATTTGGCAATAATAATTTCATTTTATTTTTATGTTTTAAAAACATGGTAATAATATTTTCATTTTTCATTATGAAAGACAACAACCATTTTTGAAGAAAATAATTTAGAGAAAAACAAGAAAATTATTTTAAAACAATCAGAAATCTTCTTACTAAATTAGGGCATAAGCAAAAAAATAAGAGTGCAGCATTTTTTAAATTCCCTGCATTTCCTGGTGTTCGCCAACAGTGACTAAGAGCCTATAAGATCTGTGAAATAGACTTGACAAAAGATCTGACCGGTTATTAAACCATTTTTTTAGAAAAGGATGTTACAATCAACAAGAAACATATTATGTAAATTAAACAGAATGCAATATCAATTACTATTTGTTAAACTTAATGAAAACTCGTTGTCAAATAATCCAAATCATCAATAAATTTGGTTTCTCAGCGCCAAATTTAGATGAAAATATAGTTAAAAGTTTTGTATTAAGCTAAAAACTTGAAAATATGAGATAAGTTATGACAATCACTTTTTAAACTTCACAGATATGTAGTTATGTATGAATATAACTTTATTTTTTCCTAAATTTTTGTTAAGATAATTACAAATTTTTGTAAAAAATTTCTATGGGAAGACTCACATTTTTTACTATATGGGATAATTTTTCTTTATTTCTCTCTAAAAGCAAACTTCAAAAATACTTATGTATTTTTAAAATCAATGAGAGAATGGAAGTACTTTCTTTATTTATATCATGGTAATAGGTATATTAACGTGGATTTTAGGTAAAGTGTAATGTACAAATTACCTACCCAGGCAGAAATTGTGACTTTGCCCAAAAAATATGTACCACCACAACACTGTAAATACAAAATTACGACTCTTCAAAATTTTTGTACCACCACAGTACTCTAAACACAAAAATATGACTTAACGTTTACAAATACCGCGTTCTTAGTATAGGCTCCGTTACTCGACTGTAGAAATCGCAGATGTAAGGTAAATGTAAATGTAATGTAAATGTAAACGTTTGGGCGCTTATAGAATACTTAAAAACGTGTCATGTGTTTTCGACACAAAAAAACTTCTTTGTGCACACACACATACATACCAAGGCAAATTCATAACAGGTAACCTTATCGCTACAACAATACAACAATACTAAAAACAACATGCAATTCGTCTGGCTTCAAAAAATCCCATCTGTCAAAAACAGTTGACTAAAATACCAATACATACATATTTATAAAAACACATTTTACTATCCATGTGCATCTACTATCAACAACACAGAATGTAATTAAAATTATGAAAGACGGTTCTGGTTAAATGATCCTGATATTTTGGGACAACGTAAAGAAACCTTACTTGCTGCCTTATTGCAGCCTCTCCGATAGTTTGTTTAACGCGAAATCAGTGGTGCAAAATGTGTTTGACTGGCCATCATGGCCGTAAACAAAATATGCTTAATGCATGAAATTATTCATAAAAACGGGCAGATGTGCGATAGCTTTCCGTGAGCACCTGCCATTACGGCCTTATCTCACGGGTGCCAAAGCACCGGGTGTGGGTTAGACGCCAGACCAACGCCCCCATGCACCCTATTAGAATGAACCTATGGCCCACTCCATAAGGCACATAGGTTGCAATCTTTGAATATAGTTATCCCTGTACTATATTCAATTACCTGGCTGAGGTAATTTGAGCTATCTAAACTCTGCTGCTATGTCCGTGCCCATAGCAGCTTCTGTTGAATGGCAACAGCACCTAGAATAGTGTCTGGCTGACCGCATCAGACCAACCACTAGTATTGATTTCACACTGGGAAGCCAAGATTATTCTCCCAGCGATTTTCGTAGCAACCACAGCCACCACGATAGTTCTCCGGCTTCCACGCCAAGGTGTTGTGTATACACCCATAGCGAGGTCCCCATGAGAATTCCTCAACCATTGCCGGCATAGCTCAACCACTCATCCGAGATGAACCCATGCCTGTGTCGCCAAATAACCAGTGCCTACTCCGCACATACCAAAATCATCCTTTTAACCTCGTGAGGTAGGATGAACTCGGCATTTTAGCAAAGGAAACTGACGACCGCTACATGCACTCAACTCTAAGCAGCTCGGCTGTCGGGCCACCGGCACCCGTGGCACCAGAAGTAGCCTCTGGTTAGACCTCGAAGTTCCACCACAAGGGCTTCACCTCTATCGTCCTTTGAACTCAGGGGCAGTTCTAGGTGACGCTGCACCTAATTGACATCAACAGGACTTGTCTTCCTTTTGTTATAAATATGTGCACATCCTTTGCTCTGTTTATATTCAGAGATTGGGTAGTAACACATAAGTTCTATGGGTAATGTACCAAAGGTACGTCAATGGAAAAAGCCACATCACCCCAGCTGGGGCCCCGGGGTTGCCACACCAGTAGTCTATATAGACTCCCCTGGGGGGACAAAACCGGGCAATGAAATACTTAACCTTTATGTCAACGGCAACATACCTGGGTATGTTCTTAGTTTTGAAAACACTGTAGCTCTAAACTGGATAACCGGATCGACTTGAAATTTCTTGATATCCTAGTCAAAACTGTTTTACGCAATAGTTCCAAGTTTGGTTAGGATTAGATCATCCGTTCGGAAGATAAAGCCCATTTACAAAGTTGCACCCTTAAGTCAACAGAATACATACCTGGGTATGTATAGTAAAACGCATGCAAATATGATAATATAATATAAAAGTATAGTTTATTTTGAGCTAAGTTTTGTAATTATTTTTTTATTATTATTATATAATGTCAGTTTTAATTATTTTTGCTTAAAATTATTGAAATTGAAATACATCTATCGCATTGAGGTAAGTCCTTGGAATGCTCTGCGCACACTGGTAGGGTAGCAATTCCCCTTTACTTTTAGCCGGCCCGTACTATCACGCTCCTCCGATGCATGTGCCTCAGCATCCACAACTCCGATGGGCCCACCTTTCATGGCTTCGATGGCGTTGCGCGTTGAAAAATCTCTGGATATTCTGCTGTTATTCGCCCTTCTTTCCATTTCTGGCTTGCACAATTGCTCGCTAAGCTGATGGAGAAACATCCTACGGCGGCTTGTAGATGTCTTCAGGTGAGTGTTGTTGTCAATGTATATTACGTATGCAGCAAACGCAGAAACGTCCACAATATTATAAAAGAAAGCCAGAGGCCATCTATTTGTGCGCCGCTTCGTACTAAATTCGGACAAGCACTTGTCCATGTTATCAACGCCACCTTTGGTTTTGTTGTAGTCCAATATAAGCAATGGCTTCTTCTTAGGACCGGTCGTTTCTGTTGTATAATGAGTAGTGGACAATATTACAACTGCCTTGTTTTTCTTGGGAACGTACGAGCACATCGTAAAGTGATTACAGAACCCAAACATTGATGATTCAGCCTCACGTCGTTTCGGGTTGGCAAATGCTGCTGGCACGAATGTACGCCTTTTGTTGCAAGTACCCAATATAGATAAATTGTTGTCTAACATCAAAGTTTTTGCCAAGTTGTAGCTAGTGAAAAAGTTGTCACATACAATATTTCTTCCATTTCCAGCAAAAAGGTTGACACATAAATCCTTTACTACTCTTTCGCCAACGTTTCTTTCACGTTCACCAGACGGTACCATTCCTGTATAGATTTATCCGTGCATTGAAAAATTATATTCAATTTAGTTATTTAGATTTTCAACAATGTTCAACAATATTCATTGTACCTGCAATGGATAGGAAGAAATGGAGTCGCACACCCACCACACTTTTATTCCATATTTGGCAGGTTTTGATGGTATGTATTGCGTGAAGCCAGTTCCACCACGATAAGCATACAATTGTTCATCTACGGTGACGTTGGCTCCAGCCACGTAATATCTACGAAGACAGCTGTTAAGCATCAAAAAAACGTCCGATATTGCTGCTGCTTTGTCAGTTTGTTTTCGTTGCTGGCGTGTGTTTCCATTATCAAAACGTATGAAGCGGCTTATTTCCCAAAATCGTCGTACACTCATTGCGGCACGATATAGTGGATGTGAAGTAGTTTTCCACAAATCTTTCGTATGCACGTAACCAGAATGTGTAACGCCACTTAGCAAAAGTAGGCCCAAATATGCATCAAATTCACTTTTTGTTATGGGAATCCATGATCTCGGTTCTCTTGTTGGATGTTTTGCGTTATCAATATCATAAAATTGCCTTGCCTTTCGATTTGACTCACGAATAATTATGTCGCATATTTCGTTTGACATTATCAATTGGAACGTTTCTGCAATGGTCAAACCCTGCGTTGCCCGTACTGGTCCAGATTCTGCACTACTTAGAATGTTGTGCGTACGGAATCTTACAGGTTGTGGTTGTATCGAGGACCAAACATTACCATCTCTGGCAGTAAAAACTTCGCCAGTTTCAATTGGTGCATCTTCAAGATCTTCATCAGAATCACTGTCGCCCTCTGGGTCATATTCTGGTAACATGGGTTCTTCAACGTCTGAGTCATCTCCACCAATATCACCTAAAGCCTCGTCACCAACTATTGAATCGTGGTCACTTGTTTCTTCTTGGCTCTCTTCAAGCGCTTGCCGAATATATGCTTGTTGTTCTTCGTACGAAAGTGCGCTTAGTTGTCGCGGAGTAAGCCATTCACCATCAGCCATTTCACTTTTAATATTTTTTTATTTCCACAAAATAAACAGAAACGTCTTTTCACTTCGAATCACAAATGTAAACTAAATTTTCTCACGATACTACAAAGAATGAAATTTCCGCAACAATAAATGTTTCTACCTGCCTATATTATATATTTATTATATACGTATGTCGTCTACCTATACAACCACTTTTTTCAACAAACAATGACTGTGAGGATGAAATTGGTTATCATAAAATTTTTTAGCCTTTTGTCCATTTCTAACAAACTAAAAAAATAATTCGGAAATTCCAACAAACCAGGTAGATACGTAATTAGCATTTTTATGCTAACGACGTACCATTCCCCATACAAAACGTATGTACATACCCAGGTATGCTGCTGTGGACGTGCGTAAAGCATTTCTGCTGTTGACATAAAGGTTAAGTGTACAACAAATAAACGTGTGTCTTATTTATACATACATACATATATAGGAAGTCAGCTAGTACTAGCTGAGCCCCCCCCCCCCCCACACATTTAAGAATTTGCGTTGTGTTGAGTTGATACATGAGGAAATGCAGCGCATTGTGGCAATGAAGTGCAACAGGAAATGTTAAGGTATGCTTGAATATTTATTTCTATGTATAAACTTAATTTATAATAAAGGGTGTTTTTTTAGAGGTATAGAACTTCGAATTGAAATAAAACACAAGAAAATCGTTTTAATGTCCATCGATTTGGCTTTATTGGAAGGATAATTTTATGCCATTAATGTTTAAATATGATTTTGGGCATGTGGCCGCCGCGGCTGGCTCGAATAAAGCCAATTCTACAGGTCCAATTTTAAACCACTTTTTCGAGCACATGGGGCCGTATGTTGGCAATAACGCCACGAATGTTGGCTTCCAAGTCCCCTAACGTTTCTGGTTTGTTGGCGTAGACGAGCGACTTCACATATCCCCAAAGAAAATAATCCAATGGTGTCAAATCACACGATCTTGGTGGCCAATTGACAGGTCCATTCCGCGAAATTATGCGCTCATCGAATGTTTCCTTCAATAAATCGATTGTGACGTGCGCTGTGTGGCATGTAGCGCCGTCTTGTTAGAACCACAACTCATCCACATTCATGCCATCCAATTCGGGAACAAAATAGTCGGTTATCATGGCTCTATACCGGTCTCCATTAACGGTAACTGACTCTCCAGCATTATTTCGGAAGAAGTATGGCCCAATGACTCCACCAGCCCATAGAGCACACCAAACAGTCAGTGTTTGTGGATGTAATGGCGTCTCAAGGGTCTCATGTGGATTCTCTTCACTCCAAATGCGGCAATTTTGCTTGTTGACGTAGCCATTCAACCAAAAATGAGCCTAATCACTGAACAAAATTTTGCGATGAAAATCAGCATCGAGATCAATCTCATTTTCGGCCCATACACCAAAATCACGACGCATTGCATGGTCTCGCGGCTTTAATTCTTGCACAAGCTGGATCTTGTAAGGTCGCAAGCCAAGATCTTTGCGCAAAATCTTCCATAAAGTTGATGGACAAAGCTCCAATTGCTGTGCACGGTGGCGAATCGATTCATTCGGGTCCTCTTCAACACTTTGCTCTACAGCGGCAATTGTTTCTTCGGTGCACACTGTTCGACGTCTCTGCGGATGCGTATTATCACATAGAGTAAACGTAGTGCGAAAACGATCCATGGTTAACCGAATTAATTGCTCTGATGGACGATTATGTCGACCATAAAATGGACGGAGCTTGCGGTAAACTTCGCGAACTGAACCATTATTTTCGAAATAAATTTGCACGATTTGCAAGCGTTGTTCTTTTGTCAACCTGTTCATGATGAAATGGCAAACCAAACTAAATATTAATCACTTGACAGCTGACAAAATGGCCGCCAGTTAAAAAAGTGATGCCAACTTAAAGTTCTATACCTCAATAAAAAACACCCATTATATGTATACATACATACATACATATGTATGTATGTATAAATCTATTTAAGGTATCCCAAAATTGCACGGAAAAATGTTGATGTGGTGACAACGTTATTGCGCCGTCGTTTACCAGCCACCAATGTCATGGTTAATAATTTGGGAGCCATTGAATTGGCCTATATAAATATCCAATTTTCATAAACATGCCTAGTCTACTAAAAGCTGACACAATTTAACCATATGGACATCAGCAACCACAATGACGTGCAAATGCGTCGAATAGTATTAATTCTTTGCCTCAAGGAATGCAGAACGTTTGATAAAATCTTATTTCTATATATATATACAAGATTCTATATATATATACAAGATTCTGTACCTGTGTCTCTGCATTGGCGAGACACATGTGGTAGAAATATTTTATATTCTATACAATTTTTAAAAATCATCATAAACTAATGGAGTTAATCATTTTGCAAGAGTTAATTTAGAATGCATAGGATAGGAAGGGTGGTGCTATACCGCACCTCCACTCGGAGACCCAATTGGGTTCCATTGTTATAAGTATTCATACATTATAATCCTTTTTACTTTAAAATATATTTTTTTAAACATAAAGAACGATATAATTTTTTTCACTTTAAATGTAAACAAACATCAGATAAAAGAAGAGATTTTGACAGTTGGGGTCTAAGCAGTCTTCGAACACCTGATAATCATCAGGACTGTTAAGGTCACCTGTTATGAATTCGCCTTGATACATACTAATTGCATTGTGCCCAGCAAACACGCATTTTTGATTTTAAACTGCGAGTTATTTGAAGTCAAACGCGAAAGTTCATATATGTATATATTTAAATTTATGAAATTCATTTGTACATACATATGTATACGGACATACATACGAGTATGTATGTATGTATTAGAACTTATAAGTAAATAATATATAAAATAGATATATAAAATAGATTTTTTAAAAGATTTTTTAATAATTTCGCTGAAACTATTTTAATTTACTTTCTTTTGATGGCAAGATTTAGCCTATTGGAAAAAAACTAATTGAGTTTTTGAAATAACACCTTTTAGAACGAAAATGCGCCTAGAGGTTTTGAAAATTATTATTATTATTTATATTAAATGAACTCAATTATAATAATTTTAATAGCAGCTGTAATGCTCAACCGTAATATTTGTCATTGTACATTACCAGAACAGATTTTGAGCAACTTCATCGGAAAGACGAAGTATTTAGCTCTTTAATTTCCAAGAATGTGTATGCATTAGGAAGCTGCGTAAACAGTCTTGAAATGTAAAAACGTCATGATTTGTAAATGTATTCACGTCGCATGTATTATACTAAACCAATAATAAATGCTGTCGTCCCTGAAGGAAATGTCGATGGTGAAAATGTACTGAGTCGCTTTTGACTTTGTCACCAGTACTACTCTACAATTATTCCCCATATAATACTTTATGCTGTAGACATTTAGCATGTGCTTGTCATTGAAAATCTACTAGTAACACTAAAACAATTGACTAGGTAGTGAATTCATAGTTCTTATGGGAACATGGAAACATACCAACCAGACATTTACTAGTACATTTCTATACCTTACGTACACACAAATTTATTTATATTGACAAGTTGTTGCAAAATCCACCAGAAATACACCACATCTGTTTTCTCTCTTTCTTTTATACTGACGAGTAGAAGAGAAATTGTAGACAATGTAACTACTACTAGAGTTTTAGTGTTGACATAGAGACACTTGGCCCCAGTCTGACTGCACGATGGATGTATTGGTGTATGTGTATATCAGTTGCAGCAAGCGATGACGTCAAAACAGCTTGTCTGTAACAAACACTCAAAAGAAGTACTGTTGATTAGTGTATGCTTGTTATTTTTCATATTGTACGTTTGAGTGTGTGTGTAATATGTAGATGGTAAGCTATTATGTGATTAACCGCATACAACTAATGTTAATGCATGTGCGTGCCTTTGCAAGTGCGCAGAAAAATAAAAGATCATACACACATACATGCATGACGTTTGTACACGCTCTTATGTGCAGAAAGAAGCTAGTATCACAAATTCTTCCGTCACGAAGTGTTTTCTTCTTTACTCTTATACCTACAATACTCAAATAAATTTCTTGCAAACAGTGTTGTTAACGTTTGTTTTATAATATTTCGCTGTAGCAAAGTATTTGAAAAATCCCTCATGTCTTAAAAGTTCTTATAAGATAGCTTGTGCAGGAGACTAGTATGCATGCAGTAGCACCTCAATAAAATCTTTACTTTCTGGTTTTATCCTTTTCTTATTAATGTTTGTAACTACTCATAATAATTTAGTTTTATTTACAAACAATATACATATGTATTATTTTTTAACAAAAATACATATGTACATATGTATGTACATATACAGGACTTTTTGTTTGCTGGGTGTTTATCAGTATAAAAAAAATCATATAAAATGGAAAACAGCTGTTCGAAACATTGATGAGAGTTCAACATCTTCACATTATTTTTGATTGCATGGAAAAAGTACCAAAATTATTTAAATGGTATAAAATCATTATTTTATACTTGCAAACATTGTAATGACTTTGACATTTAGTGAAATTACAATTTAAGCTTCATAACCGTATATACATATTTACATTACAACGTATTATAATTATAAAAAATATTTATATTTTTATTATCATTATAATTATTATGATTGTACGTACCTATTTTTATTGTTATTGGTATTATTTTTAAATAAAAATAGTTTTCTGTACACTTGAATGTATGTTTGTATGCACATATGTATGTATATTTTACATATTCATACATATATACATATACATATGTGTATGTATGTATATTAACAAAAAATAAACACATACGATTGGCAAACTCTGGTTAGATTTTATAAGAAAAACTTTTTACAAAACTAAATTTATTAAATATGCCAAGTACGTATACAAATTAACCACTCAAAAGCTTAAATTATTAAAAGAAACAAAAGTACCAAATCAGGGCTATTGTGCCACACTCTCATTCAATATACATACATCCCATCACTGTCTACAAATGTCACGTAACGTCGTCATGAAATTCTATTTTCTGCAGGTTCAGACGTTACATTTACGTGCCATTTCAGTCAGGTAAGCGTTTGCATAGCTTTTCATGCAACAGATTCGATCAGCTGACACATTTACATTTACAGTTATACATTTACAGTCAGGTAATTCTGCCTTAATGCAATACCACAACAACACTGTATATACAAAATTTCGACGTTAGTTTCCCAATACCCCGTTTACAAAAATTCTATACCGCTACAACATCGTAAATACAAAAATTTGACTTTAGTTCCCCAACTACCCCGTTTACAATACTTCCTTACCGCTGCAACACCGTAAATACAAAAATTTTACTTAAGTTGGGAAATTTACATTGTGACGACCTCATAAATATGTATTTAGAGTATTGTGACAACATTGAAAACAAGAGTCGAAGGACGGTCATTCGGCGTTATCATTTTAATGTTATGAGTACATTAAAATCTTGGTAAACGAATTTTGTACTGATGTTAGTTGTAGCCGGAGACAATCGTAGCAACGTCATGCTGATTGCCTTTTTCTGCCTGGGTAATTGCATAGTTAATAAAATCCAAGATTTTTAATTTCATATAACAAAAAATTAACTATTCAAGCTTAGTTAATATTACCTCTTATATTTTTGTGTGTGTTCAATTCCTAGAATTACAGATTATACCACAAAATAATTTTTTAATTTTTTTTTGCAGATTTTTATATATTACAGATTTTAGGTTTATACAAAATTTCGTATATTACACAAAATTTCTTTTCATTATTTACGAATTTCTCTTGTAACATAAGTATTATGTTTCGTAAATTTACAAAAAAAAAAATGTAAAAACACAAAAATTTGCTATTTGCAGACAAAAATTATTTCGTGAAATAACAAGTATAATTTCTACTATCTACGAAGCATTTCGTACCGTAAAAATAACGAATATTTTCGTAAAAGGAACCACATTTTTCGTTTATTTTACCTATGAAATATTTTGTGTGCATGGTATTCAGTAGCTCGTTTCTGTATTTCTCGCATCGTAAAATTTCTCACATGAAATGTGAAAAACAAAATTCCATCGTTTCTCGATATGTGAGAAAAAAGTGTTTCTGTATTTGAATGCGAGAACAGACAACACTGATTTTGTTTTTACTGGAATATTTCCAGTCATCGAGTGTCAAATGAAAACAAGATGTCACAAAAGTATTATTTTAATAACAAAAAAAAAAAAAAAAAAAGAAAATATATACAAGAAAAAGAAAAGAAAATAATGAACATTTATATAAAGTGAATGTAAAATGCTTGAAATAAGTTTTTTCTATCAACTGTTTCTACATATGAAAATTACACAAAAAAAAATTCTAAATAAACATAATCAAATCGACTCGTTAATAATAATTTTAGTTCAACAATTCGTTTCATATCTTTTCAAATAATTTATTTTTAAAATTTTCACACACAAATTAAAAAATTCATATGTTTTTGTCCAAATTTGACAACAATTTAAAATGCGAATTGTTTTGACAATTCTTGCGAGAAAGTTTTCACAAAATATTGTTACAGAAACACTTTTTCTCACATCCTTCCAGTAATTGCTGGAAATTTACTTAAATGACAGAAAGTTCTTGCAAAGTAAATACACAGAAACACTTATGTGAAAAAACCCATTTTGTGTTTCAATTTACACTGTTTTTGGTACGATTCCGTCGTTTCATGCGGGAAATTTTACGATGCGAGAAATACAGAAACGAGCTACAGAACTCGTTTCCCCTCTGTTAAAAATAAAATAAACAGGCACACACTTCTTGCGAACAAAACTTATTGGACTGCCGGTATCGATTAGTGTTCAAAACAGAATTTTATAATTAGCATTAAATCTATAAAATATACAAAATAAATTCCTTACATAATCACTCAAACCACAGCATGAATTTGATACGGCTTTCTTTTGGGGCAGACAGCTGCCAAATGACCCTTCTCCGCACACTCACAGAGAAAACAGATTCGTTGTGACAACCGAATTTGTTGCCAATTGAATTTTGGCGGTTGCAGCAACTATCATAGAATTCTGCTATAGCGACTGAAATTTTCTTGTGGTACCACTATATTTTAATTATAACCCTCAACCCAATAGTTGCAGCAACAGAAAAAATTGGTTGACAGTATGGAATTTGAAATAAATGTTATTCTTGCTACCGAAAATTTGGTTAATATAATTAAAACAATATCATAATTGGTACCTGTAAAAGAAAAATTGGCCTTTCTTGCTGAAATAAAAATAAACGCAAATAAAAATACACCCCCATATTCATAAAATTTTAAATGAATTTTAAATGTATATTATTTCAAATTTTTCATACAAAATTTTTCTAAAACGAATTTCAAATTCATTTTATTTTTTTAGGACACAATTTAAGAAATTTATTATTTGACATATTGTCATAAGTTTATTTTAATTGAAATTTATTTCCTAATGGTGAAGCATGTCTATTAGAGTTGAGCGATATTTGGAAACCTGTTACTTTTTCACTGCGATTGAAAAATCACATATCACAACTGTGACTGAATTTATCAAGTAACAGCTTTTGGAAATATAGTTCTTTCATACAAGCTGTGAATGTTCTTGTATGCTTACTTTACAGTAAATGAAGCTACCACATTAATTTTTATTATACATTCAGCTTTTGTCAAGAAAAAAATCGTCAAATCGTGTCAAATCGTCTTTTCTGGCAACTATGTACAGCTCACATTTTTATATTTGCAATTTTATTGTCTCTCTGCCTGTTATACGACAATTCTCAATGTATGGATGGGGTTGATTGCTAACAGTGCCACCAGATTAGGGGATTTGTCCCCAAAATGGAGATTTTGCCTCTAATTTGTGGACAGAATTTCGTGGGGAGGGATTTGGGGACTTTTCATTTTGAGCTCTAACAATTTGCATGTGTCAGGAAAATAATCGTGGATGTTTACATAATATTTTAGTACTAGTAACATTTCAGAGTTTTAAAAATCTCTTAGAGTAGTGTGACAATCATACTTTATAATTAGGGCTAGTTAAAATATGCAAAAAAAAAAATTCAAAATATGCACTGTTATATGCAAAAATATGCAAGAATAAAATCAACAATTTTGTTACTTCAAAGTATTTTTATTCAAAGAGATCGTTATTGTAATGAACACTCATTTGTTTTTTTAAATTTTCAAAAAGAAATGATCTTCTAGTTATTGTCACATAAAACAGATGAATACATGGAAAATATGCGTTCAACATCAGTAGATGTAACAGGAGCGTATTTAAATGCGAGTATATCAGATGGGGACAAATTTTCAATGTATTCATTGGTTTCGGTTTTATTGAAATATATATAATTTTTAATTTTGATTAAGGTCTTCAGACCTGTGTTTCTGTTCAAAACTTTGTTGAAGTTATCAATGAATACATTTTGGTTTGTATTTTCAATACTTTCTTTCACACGTTCTATAACAGCTAAACTTTCACTAAAAGGAAGTCCTTTAGTTTCTAGTTGGGTTATGCTTGAGCAGAGGCATTCAAAATTATGCTTTATATAAACTAAGTCAGATTTCATTGACGCTGTTTGAAACAATTATTTTGCATTGCGTATAGACTCTGCCTCATCGTCATCAAGTTCATCTAAAACGTCACAAAAAAGAGGAAAGAAATATACACCAGCTTGAGTTATATAAGTCGTTATATATTAATCGCGTTGCCAGAGTGAAAAATAAGCTTTTTTATGCAAGCATATTTCTACAAAGAAATTAAAGTATGCAAAAAAATGCTTTTTCTGGCAAAAAGCCAGAAAAATTAGCCCTGTTCACAGCTGCAGAACTAGCTCTATGTCAACTTAGATTTTTTTTCTTTTGAAAAAGAAAAATTACTGTTGAAAGTTTTGATTGTGCAATAGTTCTACGCACGGTTCTTTCTACCTTAGTTATTGTGTCACGCATAAAAAACTATGTATGTGTGATTCCCAGAAAATATGAAAAATTTTTAAATTTTTAAAAATTTGCAATTTAAGCACATTACAAAACATGGATTTGATTCGGTGTATGGAATTTTTAAAAATGTTATAAATCCAAAAGTGTCATTGAGTGTATATGTAAATGGAATAAAATTGCTTACATCGACTGGCGGAAACAAACAAAATAAAGTTTTCCTAAAGACATATTTGGCTTTTGGGCAATAGTATATCAGTACGAAGATAATGTCGGAAATTACTTCTTTCGTAAAATTGCAACCTGTTGATAGTGTCAATAAGTAATGCGTTTGTGCAGAGAAAATTTTCATGCATGAAGACTACCAAAACCAAATTAAGGAATAATCTGCAATATGAAATGTTAGAATCTTTGATAAGAATGAAATCACATTTAAATATTTATAAGATCTGCTGCCATAAATTTGAGCTTCCTTTCTGAAGAAATTATAAAAAAAGTTCAAATCGGAAAATATGTACAAGCGAGTTGTAGAGGACGGAGACGAACTTGATGTCTATGAAGTTTTGGATTGGGAAATTATTTAGAATATTTCGATTGCAAGAATGTATGTATGTATGTAATATCCTCATAAATTCGTATTTACCCCTATCGTGAATAAAATGTGAAATTTTTGTCCCCATGAAATTTTCATTCCCCATGAAGGGAAATTTGCAATCTTCAATTTGATGGGAACGTTTGTTCCCGCTATCAATGCGTAGTGAATGCAAAAAAAACGGGAAAAAGACTTGTATAGCTTCAAAATTAATTGAAAATCAAACAAATTAAGTTTAATAATAAGAGATACACATATTTTGGGTTTCGAATGAAGTGTTATATAGTGTAAAGTTGTGTTTTTAATTGTTTTAGGCGCCGTGCAAATTTTTTTTAGTATACCACTGCCATAAATTTATTTTTTATGCCATTTAGCCGGAAGAAAAGTGATTTTAGCTATTAGCTATTTTTTAGCCATTTTTCCAAACATGAAATTTGTTTGTGATTTTTCATTAAAAGTTTAAACTCGCAAACAAAGGGACATTCAATAACTACCAAAAAAACACAACAGAGTAATGTGTTATTGTTTTCGCATTAATAACTATAAATCCAGGTTCAAACTTGCCATTTTTGTTGCAGCAGTCTAAAAGCGCTTATATGAAACAGATGGCTCAATTGGTAGCAGTAGGATTTGCTACTGCATTCTTATAATCGTTGCAATGTTATTATAAGTTGTGGGGTCTAAATGGTGGTTTATGATATAAAACAAACAAGGTTAATTTTTGTTTTACACAAGTGAAAATAAAAAATAAAAAATGCATAAAAAGTATAAACAAAAACTTCGCAAGAAATGGATTAGTAACCCAAAAAATTTAAAGACTGAATAGCAGAATGTACAAATGAATCAGTGATGCCAGAATTCCTTCACCAAAAATGGCTAAATGTAGACAAAAAAAAAATGGCTTAAAACTAGATAAAAAATGGCTTAGCGCCATCGAATGCAAAAATCATGAACTTTAAGCAAAAACAAAAAGGTATTTCATATTATTTTTTTTAAGCAAATCGGGAACTTTTAAAGTAAATAAAAACAAAAAATGAAGTAATAAATAAAATTATCTTTTTTCAGGTAATCAAGAAACTGCGCATATAGTGCAAACTTGCAATACTTTTATTTATTTATTTATTTAGTTAAAAGCCTATGAAAATAATTTTCTTACATGCTAAATAACAATGTTTTTTTTTTTAAAGCGAATTAATAACAACTCATGATATTGTTAATGCATTTAACGATTTAATAAATTAATAATATTCCTTTTTAACATATCAGGATAGTAGTTGTTGAATTTGGCACATATTCTTCGGAACGGATCAAAGTTTGCGTAGATGTATCGGAAATGCTGGAGTTTAAGAGGAACATAATTTCGAGTTGGACGATTTGGAATTACAAATTCAATTTTGCGAAGAAAAGTTTCAGAATTGGTATTGCCATTAATTAGATTCATAATAAACAATATATTCAAATATACTCTTCTACTTTTTAGTGTAGGAAGTTTAATGAGTGCTAAGCGGCTTTCATGTGATGGAAGGTTAGTATCTCTATTCCAAGGAAGACTTCGGAGGCAAAATAAAAGGAATTGCTTTTGTACGGACTAAATTTTTTTTTATATGTACTTCATATTGTGGGTCCCAGACCACAGAGGCATATTCCAAAGTTGGTCTTACTAGGGAGGTGTATAACTGCTTAGTAATATATGGATCATCAAATTCATAACCCCAGCGCTTAATGTAGCCTAATACCCCTCTGGCTTTATTCACAGTTTGTGAGATGTGCGCGTTAAAACTTAGTTTATTATCCAAAAGTACTCCAAGATCTAAGAATATATCAACTTTTTCAAAAATATGTTCATTTATCGTATAATTAGATACTAATGGATTTGCTCTGTAAAATAACACGTGTTTACCTTTTTTCAAATTAAGATCTTTCAAATTAAGACTTTGTTGTTATTTGTTCATTAATAATTATCACATGTAATTTGGCTTAAAAAGTAATACGAACCTTAGCCCGCTCAAATCACAAAATATAGAAACAAATGGAGTTCGAATAATAATTAAAATTAACTAAAATTAATAGCCATGGGCCTGTGGCAAAAATTAAAAATAAAAAATATACTTAATAGTAACAAACCAAAAAAGTTTGTCTTAAGTAGAACAAAAATAATCAAATTAACTAACATGTGCATAATTAGTAAAGAACAAACGACAATGGTAAGACTGTTGTAAATATAGAGATGGTAAAATTGAGCTTACAATACAAAAAAGCTTTCAGCAAATTGAAATACGATGAATCAAAACAATTCACATATTCCATTTGCAATAATGCTAAGTACATAAAGCAGAAATCTACATCTACTGACACCACACATAGTGGACCAAACACAAAAGAACGCTGATGATGAAGGTTTAGTGGCCTTCGAAAACGGCTGGGTGTTCCGTTCAACTATGTGTTGTTAGTCAGAATATTTACAACAGACTTTGTTGTTATTTGTTTATTAATAATTATCACATGCAATTTGGCTTAAAAAGCAATACGAACCTTAGCCCGTTCAAATCACAAAATTAAGATTCATTAAGTTTACTATACACCATCGGTTGAAGTTATTTAAATCTATTTGTAATAAGGTAGATAGGTTAGGGTTATTCATGCTAAGGAATAACTTTACGTCGTCAGCATACATTAATATTTTGGAATGTGCGATGCAAGAATGTAAATCATTAATAAATATTAAATACTATAACGGGCCTAGGTGGCTACCTTGAGGCACACCAGACGGGACTGGAATAATCTTACATTTTTGGTATTTGAAGAGAACATACTGAAATCTGTTCTTAAGATATGATAAAATCCAATTCAAGAGAACGGGTGATAGTCCAATTTTGTCTAATTTAAAAATGAGGATATCGTGATTAACTTTATCGAATGCCTTACTGAAATCCGTATGGATTGTGTCGGTTTGCATGCCTTTGTAAAACGAAGATACTACATTTGTTGTAAATTCCAATAAATTTGTAACTGTTGATCGGCCATTTCTAAACCCGTGTTGGTGAGGTGAAAGTAATGATGATATTTGGTGGGATAGTATATCAGTTACTATTTTTGAAATAGCTTAGGTATAGCGCTCAATTTAGCTATGCCTCTGTAATTAGCTATGTTAGATCTGCTGCCAGATTTGAATAGAGGTATAATAAATGATTTTTTCCAGATATTTGCGAAGTAGCCATTGGAAAGAGATATATTGAATAAGTAAGTTAAGGGCATAATTAACGATTGCGAACATTTAATAAGCACACAGTTTGGAACTCCATCAGGGCCGAATTCGTCGAAACTTTTCAATGTTGTTATTGCATTAATAACAGTAGATGAGTCTAGAATTGGACAGACAATTTGAGTCATTTCAGGATAATGATAAAGCTCTGGTATTCCAAGGAGGTCCATTTGGAGCTCTTCTCACTGTTATTGGTATCGATCTTTTAAAGCAGTCAAATAACCCAGTGTAAAATTTATTCAAGATTGCATCGATTTCTACTAAAGTTTTTGAGTGAACTGTATTCGAACCAATTTTCAGTCAAAAGAAGATAATTTAATTTGTTAAAATCCGCATGCCTGAAGTCAAAATTTTTTTCATAATTTGTACTATTCCTTACAAGAAGTTGATTTTGTGAGAATATATTTATCTCCAGAGTAGGATGGTAGGTAGGATGGCGACAATATTGGATCTATACGTTTAATAGAATAATCATCAGGTTGATCAACATATATCAATTCCAGTACCCGGCCTAATGATTTCTGTATATTATTTAGTTGAAACAGTGCCAAATCTGCAATACTATCAGCAAAATTAATGCTAGTATCAGAAGTCGCTGATGCAACTAGAAAATGTAAATAAGGCTGTTCACGGCAATTCCTAAAAAGATTTCATAAAATCTCAAAAATTTGATTTTTTGGTATTTCTGCTGTATTTTTGGGAATGACAAATTTTTTGGTTCCTGCCTTGGAATTTGAGAAAAAAAGGCCTTACATTTGATATTATAACAAAAATAGGTCAATTTCGAAACGATGTGGCACCTTTAATAACGATAATTTTGAACATAAAAATTTTTTGTAATAGTAGGTATAGTATTTTGAATAATTAAAAATATGGGGTTGGTAATGTTGCAAAATTTTAAAATAATAGCGAAATCATTAACCCACTTTTTTCTGCACAAAACGACAAAAAATCTACTTTTTTTTAAATATTTAATTTAATTTTCGTATAACTTTTGACTTAATAGCGATTTTGATATCAAATTTTTTTCTAAATGTTGGAAATTTTGTTCTTAACTCATACCAAGTTTCTATTTTAAAATCGAACAAGATTTGATTTCTCCATTAGCAGAACAGTGGACCAAGGTTGGTAAAAAAAACTCCAAAATTTTAATTTTTTTCTTGAATATTTCCTAAACTGTAAGCGAAACTGCATAAATGTAGCAGATTTTTTTTTAGCTCTTAGATAGAGAAATCCACTTGCAAAAAATCTTTTTTTATCAGATCAAAACCATCAGCTTGGCATCGGTTTGAATTTTTCATTAACCCGAGGTTGTCCAATTTGGGGCTTTGTGGCTCCGCCCCCATTAAGGATATATAATCCAAATTACAGACATAAGCTCGGTAATACCTCCTTAAATGCTGCATTTCATAACAATCAAACGGCTCGTTTAGAAACTGCAGAATTATTTCCACTTTTTTTCAAAATCCCCCCACTGAGCGCTGTCAAATTAACAAATCCCATAATAAAATCTACGGCAGTAACTCTCTCATTTTTGTTTTATTTTCTTTTGTTATTATATTTCTTTGTAGTTTTGAATACAAAATGTATAAAATTTGTTAAAAGTATGGTAGCATTTCTGAGAGAATATTTATTTGTATGTGAGAGCATAAGAAAAAACGATGTCAAAACAAAATAGATTCTATCCTTCGATTACTTTCTGGGCTTGCATTTTTGTATCTATTTGTATGGAAAATGTGTTTATGCCGCAATTCTATTTGATCATTAATTTACTGCCTCTTCCACTATTTCGAAAGAAGGTCTTCATTCGCATTCTAAGCGAAAGAAAACTCATTTCCATTTCTCTATCTTACTTCTGTAGGAACATTGACTCGAACGACAAGTAGCAAGAAAACGTAAGTGTTTTCATATAGATTTTTGTACCAATAATTCCAATAAGTCCTCAACAAAGCGAATACTATGTCAAAATCACTGACTTACTATTTTGCTTTCGTGTAATAAAATTTATTTGCAAAAAACTCAATAGAGTTTGTAAAATTATTATTTTATCACATTATTATTTTTTTAATTCACATTTTTTCAATTTGTTTTTTATTTGTAGGAAAAAGTCATAAAATATTCATAAAAATATTATTTAAAAACTTTTGTTTTGATTATTGTTTTATGTTCGTTATGAAAAGTACTCGCACATTTTAAACAAAACGAACGTAGTTGTAAAGCAAAACAGGAACAACATGCTGCTGCTGTGCGACTATTTTGTTGGATTCCTTTTCGTTGTTCAATATGGTTGTATTTATTTTCATGTAAATGTTAGTAAGTTAAAAAAAATCGCTAGAAATACTTGAAATATACAAATTAACACTACTTTAATTTATAAACACGTAAAACAAAAAAATTACATACGTAATCACAAGCGAAAGAAAGCTGAAGACATAGTGGAATGAAAATGTATCAGAATTCGAGCGACTTGGTTTCTTTCGCAAAGTTTTTCTTTCGACATAGTGGAAGTGGCAGTTACATTGAATAAAAATACCACATTTGATTTCAGTAAACAATATTAAACAAGCAAAAAATAATAAAATTCAATATTTTATCCGATTGCTAAAGTGAACATACGGTGAATTGTTGAATATATTGTGTAAAATTTTTTAAAAATTTAATAGGTTGTGTGCCCGCTTTTTGATCAAAAACTTCTCTAAGCCTTTTAGGCATCAAAGAAACCAGATTTTTAATTGCTTTCGCTAACACATTTTCTCACTTTTCGTTTAAAATTGTAGTTATTTGAGATAGAGATGATGGCCGTCTATTTTTGACGCCTCTGCTTCAGGAAAGCCCATAAATAATCGATCAGATTTAAATCTGGGGACTGTGGAAGATGTGGAAGCTTCGGTTTTACTCTATAAAGAGTTATTAAGTTATTCTTGGGGGTCATTATCATGCATAAATACATATTTATCTTTAACCCCCCGTCTAGACTGGCAATAAAATCATTAACATATATTGCAGCAAATGTCAAATTATTGATATTGCCAATGGAGACAGCTCATTGCCAGTACTTGCAATAATTGTCAACAGTTTTTCGTTGACAATTATTGCGAACGTAAAACGTCAATCTCGGTGTTATTTTATATTCGACTTTTCTGTATTGCGTTTGGCATTTCGATAATATTATTGAAATTCATAAAATATACATATGTATATATATATTAAAAAAAGGAAAATAGTCTCTTAAAAGCGTGTGTAGTGAAATAATTTGTATTATTATAAGTTTTTAAAAATAAAAAATTGTTCGATTAACCAGATACTTACAAGTGAATTATATTTTTATTCTGCACCTTCCCTGTTGAGTTTTTCCATATTCTGGCTACGATTTCCCATAGCCTTAACATAAGTAAAGCAATAAGCAATATTGTTCCGCTATTCTGCCGGCGTTATTGCTGTATTGCAAACATATTTATTGCCAGTCTAGACGGGGGTAAGGTACAATTTGTTCACATTCTGCAAAAAATCATTTTATAAAATATCTAAATTACCACGACGATCCATGATTCCATCAAAAAATTTTAACCCTCGAACCCCATCAGCACTCATGCACTCCCACACCGTTACGGAGTCCCCACCATGTTTGACAGCACTGCATGCGTTTTATTATCCAAGTCAATATTACATTTTATCCATGTATTTGGTCGTCCGTCGTATAACTCTTTCCCCAAACAGATTTGTTAAGATGGACGTGTTTGTACTCCAGAGCATAAGTATATCGTTTAGTTTTGTTTCTGGGACTTGTGTATGGTCTTTTTCTGGCTATACACATCTATAATTGTTCTGTCCTTTCTATATAATAAAGGAGGTAGTGAGTTCACTTGAATAATTGAAGCACAGCCGCGAATAACGTTTTAAGTGACAAATTATAATTTGTTCAGGAGAGCAAAAAAACATTTTTTTGATAATTTTTTTTATCTTGTCAAAAATAATAATAAAAACTTATATACATATGTGCAAAAAATTAAGAAATTTTAACTTGTCATCACATGTTAATTTACTGTTTAAAAATCTTTTAGTGGAAAAACGTTTTATATCCAAAGCGCGATGTTAGTTAAAACGTTATTCCACTACAACAAGCATCATAGGTGGTGGCTTTTAAAACGTTATTCCACGTTACAATATATTACTGCCGCAAAGAAAACATTTATATTAAAGACAATGTTGTTTGGTTGACTCATGTATATTCTTTTATTAAATCATTAATTATACAATTTAATGAATGTGTTTACCCAATCAGCAATTTTGCTTGAAAACAAGTGTTATTCAAGCCACACAATCAATTGTCAAGGGTTGAATTATGCTTGATTCACACTTTAATTCAATAGCATTCTCCAGTGAAAAGGGAACTTGAACTCAATGCGAACAATTCAATTGTAGTACAGTTTAATTCAAGCCTTGAATTATACTGTAATTCAACCTTGTATTACAATTGAATTCAAGTGTATTTCAAGCTGCAAAAACAAGGCTTTTAAAACGGAAAGCAAAATGCAATTCCTTTATTTTATAATAATTATTTTCTGCACATCTGCCTTCGCTATTGTTTTCACGTTTTACTCACCTTTGTTTTCCAAATTCACTTTTATTTATTTCTTTTTGATATATTCACCACAATTTCAGTTTTAATAATAAATAAATTACGTATTTGACAAGTTTTGAGCATATATGTATGTTGTTTGATTTTTTATTTAAAAATATTTTCAAACTTGAAAATTACTTGCAAAAATGCTTGAATTCAACTTTGTTTCCAGTTTAATTTCAAGTGCTTGAATTTTATTTTTTTGAGTGCTTATTGGGATATTTATATAAAAAAAATTAATTCAACAGCAAAATAAAAATTTGTTTCAAGAACATAAAATAAAATATTTCAATATTTCGAATATTTGCTTTCACACATTTTATTTCTATGCATGTATGTACATACGCATTTTCTGAAATTTAAAGGCAGATCAATTTATAGAACTCGGCATACTTTTCAGGTAAATATGAGGCTATAGAGAGCAGCCTTTTCATCACTTAACTTAATGGGTGCATCCCGAATAGGCTGCATCATATAATTTGCTATGTTTCATGCTCTTTTGTTGTACAAATTATAGCATGACCACGCTTCAGCAATATTATCAGTTTTCCGTAATCTTAGGGCTAATAAATCAGTTCAATTTAATCTCTGTTTTTGTGTTTAAACTAGCAAACCTATAAATCAGTGCAGTATTTAAACCATCTGTAAACGCATAAAATTGGGCGTTTAAACTACCAATAGAGGCCATATGATTTTATTACTTACAGACCATATGTTTTGCATTTAAAAAGCATTAAACTTTTTTCCAAGCTTCTTTTTCTTCAGATCTTGTTCGATTTATTTTCTTACACTTTATTGTTCTTTTATACTATTCTACTTTCCCAAGAATATATATAACCTCTTTCTCAGTAAAATTTGGGTACTTTTAATTAAATGTTATTAAATTTTTTGCCTTTTTGATTGTACATAGAACTGATAGCCTGCTGCAAAACAGCTGTTTTTGACACTTATTCAAGTGCTGCCACAGTATTAGTTTTTAAACTACACATAAGGTATGGTTCACTGATTTACTCCTGTGGAGTTTAAACTATGAATTAAAGTTTAGTTCAACTAAACCAGCGTTTAAACTTTAACTGGCTTATTAGCCCTTAGTATATTAAGATCATCAGCAGAAATCTGAAGCCATCTACCATCGGTTATTTTGCACTTAGGATCTTTATGTAAATTTTTGTTTATAATATCAAAATTGTTTAAATCATTTAGACTCATTTGATGTACGTTAAATGGATTGGATTGTCTAGTAGATTCAATTAACCGAGCAGCATCTTCCGGAATAAAAAGTTGTGATACTTTCTTCTTCTTTTCAATAAGCGCAAAATCTCGATCACATGGAAGAAAACTATGTGCAGAAGTTAAACATTTTTGATTGATTTCAGAAAAGTTCTTTGTTAGAAGACTGTGACGCAATGAAATTATTGTCCAGTTGTTATTCTGTCCAACGCATCTATCGGACCATGTTATTAGTTTTCTAATTTCCCCTTTTTAAGCATATTGTAGTTACATGTAATATGTTTCCAAATACATGAAGCGATTTCGGCAGCTCCTCTTTTTGCAACAGTTCCGTGCCAAGTGTACATGTCGACTTTGTTGTGTGGAAGAGTATGTACAGCGAAGTTATAATTATAGTATTGGCGTTGATAAAAAAAAATATTAGAATGAGTAAGATTTGGTGTGAAAATCGCTTGCTGCAAATCCACACAAATAACAACAATATTATCGGAACTAGCAGCTGCGATGGAATCATCTCTAAGTTGATGATTGAGCCTTTTTCTGCGTTTTCGTGATGTGCTTTGGCAGATTTTTCTATACTATCAATTTGCTCGCTATTTGCAGCAGCAATCATTTGTATAAAAAACTTATCACAAACCTTACAAGCATTGCTTCTTGGAAAACCAAATCGTAACTTGTGCTCAGTATTGAAAATATGCCTGTATGTATTATACCATATCAAAGTATCGGGGTATTTTACTTTGAATAAATTATACATTCTATTGATGTTTAAATCAGGGTTTGAGCAATTTTTCTTTGAAGAGGAATGACTATAATGGCTTTATTGGCTAGGAAAGCTTAATATGTGTTCCCTTGCTATTGTCTTTTCTTCATCAACGATTTTATGAGGACGGCTCTCATGTTTACCGCGGTGGTAGTTAATATTGGTTCCATTTTTTAATTTATTAACCAGCATTTGTAATCTGCTTTGCTTTATCTAGTGTTTGCATTAAAAAAATTATTAATAAAAAAGAACTTTTAAGGGTTATTTCAAATCATTTGGCAAATTAACTGCGCATGTTAATAGTAAAAACTTTTGTATTTTCATCAGAAAATGAAATTGCATGGTCTATCTATACTCCTTCTGGATAATATAAAAAGAACACTAGAAAGATAGTATACTCCCCAATAGATAGGTGGTGGATATGGAAAATCATCGAAACGCTGTTGAAACTTTGTTGGTACAGCAAGGAGTTAAGCAGAGCCCATGCAAGCTCTTCTAATCATAATCTATGCTATAACAAAATTTACCTGAAAAGTGTGGCAAATCATTTTTTTGCACACTCTCTCTTTTTTACCGTTATGGACAAGCAAAAAATAATTGACAATAACGTTGCGATAAGAAATACTTTGTTCAACTCTTCTTCTTTGGGGCTCTCTTAATTCGATTAAAGACGATAAAAAACCAGTTTATTCATTGTAATTTTTTTCGTAGAATTAATAAAAATGTTTTATTTGACTCAAGTTAATTTTTTTACAATTAGAGTAGCATTTACAATCGCAAACCTATGTAATAGCCCATTCAGGCTGACGCCAAATTAAGCAATTTCGTTTATTTCGGTCGAAATCAAGTTCAAATTAAGTGATTTCTAATACATTTTGACATTTTCCAAATTAACTTATTTTACTTAATTTCGATGAAATTAACAAGAAATTACAATATACAACTCTGTTTTTGTACTAAAACTACTTTTTTTCAAACATGAGTAAATTTACATCCATGAGAAACAACAATTAAAAGAAATAAAAATTTTGACATTCAATATTAAATTAAAAAAAGATTGAAAATTATTAAATTTATGAAATTTAAAAAAAAAATGTGTATAAGTGTAAAAAAGAATTTATTCAACCGAAAAAAGTACTTCAATGTCTGCCGCAGTGAATAAGATGTTTGCGAAATCAACTCAAATTCATTTCGTTCGTAATTTGAGCTTGAAATTACTTAATTTCGTGTCAGCCTGAATGGGCTATAACAAAAATTAAAATAAAAAATAAAATGATTTGGACTTGAAACTTTTTCCATGTTACCTGCTCTGGGGCTTTTTTGTATGCTTTAATTTTTCCTTGTTATATACGCATTTCCACTATTTCTTAACCGTTTTGCCTTATTGTCATTCCAATTATCAACATCAACTTTCCTTTTTCTGCCTCTGTTACACTTATCAATTACTTTCGAAAGTTCCGTTCGTATCATTTTGTCTGTAACTAACAACGTTCTTCCACTCACTGTCTTTTTCTAATTGCATTTTGATAGCGATAAGGATTATAATTTTGGCTGATTTGGTATTTGAGTAATGTAAGAGAGTAATGTTAACGGTAATTTGCAAAGGGTTTGAAAAAATGGCATTTGAAACGTTATTCGCGGCTGTGCTTCAATTAGCACGCTTTTTCTAAATTCATGTATGTTTTATTTCATCATAACTTGCGGCATAACTAACAAAAAGAAAATCACAACTAAAGAGGTAATTTATAGCGTTACCAGACTGTTACAATACAAAATGGGATATAATAATTTCCCACGCTTAATAGGAATTCATGGAATACAAATTCTAAGTATGTACATACATATATAATAAAAAAAAAATACAATATCAAAAATTTTAAAATGTACATAAGAGATATTTACGCTCAATTGGAAAGTTCTTACTCTGACAAGATATCATTTAAGTAGGCAGGTATATTACGAGTACGTTCAGATCTTCGAATTCCTTGGTCTTAGTATCCTTGATGGTCTTCAGGCGGTCCTTGAACATTCGGAAACTCAGCTATTTGGATTTCCGAATCTTGCTGATTCTGAGGAATTACTGGTTCGAAGTATTGTTGACTGTAATCGATATTTTGTTGACCAGAACTGGCCCGTTCAACTTTAGTAGATTTAAGTTGGTCGATATGCCGTTTTAAAATGTACCCATCGTCCAGTTTTGTAAGATAATGAAGTTTACCAAATACAGTTGAACACAACCAGTCTTCCATACTGTAGCGTTACGCTAACCCATTGATACTGAGGTGATTAGGAGCTATCAGCTTTTGAAAAATTCCGTTTTTGTTGCAATATGTTTTGAATTGAGCACTTGTAAATATGGTCGCGTTATCGGACACCATAACCGAAGGAAAACCATGGGTGGCAAAAATAACAGAAAGAAGGTTTATTGAAATTTGCGTTGTAGGAGCTTCCCGTGTAATTCGGATATCGGCCCATTTGGATTTTTCATTAACGGAAATTAAGAAAAAAACTATCTTGAAACGGCCCGCGTATAATCAAGGTGTATTCGTTCCCAATTTTCGGCTGGTTCCTCCCATTGATGAAGTGGTGCCTTTGCCGGTTTAGATTGAACTGGAACACATGCCTTGCGCGATCTTACCATATTTTCTATTGCACGATCGATCCCTGGATGATGTAGAATATTTGATTGTAAACTTTTTGGAATTACAACTCGTTGACACCTGAAGAGTATGCCGTTATTAAGGTTATATATATCTTCATCTCCAGCAGTGTTCAGTAACTTTGATATAGTTTTTGAAAGGTCACTTATTCACTTCTTCGTTTATTACTTTATCTGTGGATGGTTTTTCAACTTTTTTTGTAGCTCGTGATAAACAATAGACATTTAAATGCTCCGATCCTTTTTTGTATTTTGTCTCATAATTGAAGTTCGATAAGAATTCGGCATAACGAAGTAAGCTACATAATGTTATTGCGGGCATTTTGTTGTTCTGATGCGAAATACGTGTTAATGGGCGGTTATCAGTAATAAGTTGAAATTTTCTACCGTAAAGGTATATAAAAAAGTGATTTATTGTAAATACTATTGCCAAAGCGTCTCTGTCTATAGTTTCTCTCAGTAGTATGTGTATATCAGTTGTAGCAAGCGATGACGTCAAAACAGCTTGTCTGTAACAAACACTCAAAAGAAGTACTGTTGATAAGTGTATGCTTGTTATTTTTCATATTGTACGTTTGAGTGTGTGTGTAATATGTAGATGGTAAGCTATTATGTGATTAACCGCATACAACTAATGTTAATGCATGTGCGTGCCTTTGCAAGTGCGCAGAAAAATAAAAGATCATACACACATACATGCATGACGTTTGTACACGCTCTTATGTGCAGAAAGAAGCTAGTATCACAAATTCTTCCGTCACGAAGTGTTTTCTTCTTTACTCTTATACCTACAATACTCAAATAAATTTCTTGCAAACAGTGTTGTTAACGTTTGTTTTATAAGATTTCGCTGTAGCAAAGTATTTGAAAAATCCCTCATGTCTTAAAAGTTCTTATAAGATAGCTTGTGCAGGAGACTAGTATGCATGCAGTAGCACCTCAATAAAATCTTTACTTTTTCGTTTTATCCTTTTCTTATTAATGTTCGTAACTACTCATAATAATTTAGTTTTATTTACAAACAATATACATATGTATTATTTTTTAACAAAAATACATATGTACATATGTATGTACATATACAGGACTTTTTGTTTGCTGGGTGTTTATCAGTATAAAAAAATCATATAAAATGGAAAACAGCTGTTCGAAACATTGATGAGAGTTCAACATCTTCACATTATTTTTGATTGCATGGAAAAAGTACCAAAATTATTTAAATGGTATAAAATCATTATTTTATACTTGCAAACATTGTAATGACTTTGACATTTAGTGAAATTACAATTTAAGCTTCATAACCGTATATACATATTTACATTACAACGTATTATAATTATAAAAAATATTTATATTTTTATTATCATTATAATTATTATGATTGTACGTACCTATTTTTATTGTTATTGGTATTATTTTTAAATAAAATAGTTTTCTGTACACTTGAATGTATGTTTGTACGCACATATGTATGTATATTTTACATATTCATACATATATACATATACATATGTGTATGTATGTATATTAACAAAAAATAAACACATACGATTGGCAAACTCTGGTTAGATTTTATAAGAAAAACTTTTTTAGAAAACTAAATTTATTAAATATGCCAAGTACGTATACAAATTAACCACTCAAAAGCTTAAATTATTAAAAGAAACAAAAGTACCAAATCAGGGCTATTGTGCCACACTCTCATTCAATATACATACATCCCATCACTGTCTACAAATGTCACGTAACGTCGTCATGAAATTCTATTTTCTGCAGGTTCAGACGTTACATTTACGTGCCATTTCAGTCAGGTAAGCGTTTGCATAGCTTTTCATGCAACAGATTCGATCAGCTGACACATTTACATTTACAGTTATACATTTACAGTCGGGTAATTCTGCTTTAATGCAATACCACAACAACACTGTATATACAAAATTTCGACGTTAGTTTCCCAATACCCCGTTTACAATAATTCTATACCGCTACAACATCGTAAATATAAAAATTTGACTTTAGTTCCCCAACTACCCCGTTTACAATAATTCTTTACCGCTGCAACACCGTAAATACAAAAATTTTACTTAAGTTGGGAAATTTACATTGTGACGACCTCATAAATATGTATTTAGAGTATTGTGACAACATGGAAAACAAGAGTCGGAGGACGGTCATTCGGCGTTATCATTTTACTGTTATGAGTACATTAAAATCTTGGTAAACGAATTTTGTACTGATGTTAGTTGTACCCGGAGACAATAGTAGCAACGTCATGCTGATTGCCTTTTTCTGCCTGGGTAATTGCATAGTTAATAAAACCCAAGATTTTTAATTTCATATAACAAAAAATTAACTATTCAAGCTTAGTTAATATTACCTCTTATATTTTTGTGTGTGTTCAATTCCTAGAATTACAGATTATTCCACAAAATAATTTTTTAATTTTTTTTTGCAGATTTTTATATATTACAGATTTTAGGTTTATACAAAATTTCGTATATTACACAAAATTTCTTTTCATTATTTACGAATTTCTCTTGTAACATAAGTATTATATTTCGTAAATTTACAAAAAAAAAATTGTAAAAACACAAAAATTTGCTATTTGCAGACAAAAATTATTTCGTGAAATAACAAGTATAATTTCTACTATCTACGAAGCATTTCGTACCGTAAAAATAACGAATATTTTCGTAAAAGGAACCACATTTTTCCTTTATTTTACCTATGAAATATTTTGTGTGCATGGTATTCAGTAGCTCGTTTCTGTATTTCTCGCATCGTAAAATTTCTCACATGAAATGTGAAAAACAAAATTCCATCGTTTCTCGATATGTGAGAAAAAAATGTTTCTGTATTTGAATGCGAGAACAGACAACACTGATTTTGTTTTTACTGGAATATTTCCAGTCATCGAGTGTCAAATGAAAACAAGATGTCACAAAAGTATTATTTTAATAACAAAAAAAAAAAAAAAAAAAAAGAAAATATATACAAGAAAAAGAAAAGAAAATAATGAACATTTATATAAAGTGAATGTAAAATGCTTGAAATAAGTTTTTTCTATCAACTGTTTCTACATATGAAAATTACACAAAAAAAATTCTAAATAAACATAATCATATCGATTCGTTAATAATAATTTTAGTTCAACAATTCGTTTCATATCTTTTCAAATAATTTATTTTTAAAATTTTCACACACAAATTAAAAAATTCATATGTTTTTGTCCAAATTTGACAACAATTTAAAATGCGAATTGTTTTGACAATTCTTGCGAGAAAGTTTTCACAAAATATTGTTACAGAAACACTTTTTCTCACATCCTTCCAGTAATTGCTGGAAATTTACTTAAATGACAGAAAGTTATTGCAAAGTAAATACACAGAAACACTTATGTGAAAAAAGCCATTTTGTGTTTCAATTTACACTGTTTTTGGTACGATTCCGTCGTTTCATGCGGGAAATTTTACGATGCGACAAATACAGAAACGAGCTACAGAACTCGTTTCCCCTCTGTTAAAAATAAAATAAACAGGCACACACTTCTTGCGAACAAAACTTATTGGACTGCCGGTATCGATTAGTGTCCAAAACAGAATTTTATAATTAGCATTAAATCTATAAAATATACAAAATAAATTCCTTACATAATCACTCAAAACACAGCATGAATTTGATACGGCTTTCTTTTGGGGCAGACAGCTGCCAAATGACCCTTCTCCGCACACTCACAGAGAAAACAGATTCGTTGTGACAACCGAATTTGTTGCCAATTGAATTTTGGCGGTTGCAGCAACTATCATAGAATTCTGCTATAGCGACTGAAATTTTCTTGTGGTACCACTATATTTTAATTATAACCCTCAACCCAATAGTTGCAGCAACAGAAAAAATTGGTTGACAGTATGGAATTTGAAATAAATGTTATTCTTGCTACCGAAAATTTGGTTAATATAATTAAAACAATATCATAATTGGTACCTGTAAAAGAAAAATTGGCCTTTCTTGCTGAAATAAAAATAAACGCAAATAAAAATACACCCCCATATTCATAAAATTTTAAATGAATTTTAAATGTATATTATTTCAAATTTTTCATACAAAATTTTTCTAAAACGAATTTCAAATTCATTTTATTTTTTTAGGACACAATTTAAGAAATTTATTATTTGACATATTGTCATAAGTTTATTTTAATTGAAATTTATTTCCTAATGGTGAAGCATGTCTATTAGAGTTGAGCGATATTTGGAAACCTGTTACTTTTTCACTGCGATTGAAAAATCACATATCACAACTGTGACTGAATTTATCAAGTAACAGCTTTTGGAAATATAGTTCTTTCATACAAGCTCTGAATGTTCTTGTATGCTTACTTTACAGTAAATGAAGCTACCACATTAATTTTTATTATACATTCAGCTTTTGTCAAGAAAAAAATCGTCAAATCGTGTCAAATCGTCTTTTCTGGCAACTATGTACAGCTCACATTTTTATATTTGCAATTTTATTGTCTCTCTGCCTGTTATACGACAATTCTCAATGTATGGATGGGGTTGATTGCTAACAGTGCCACCAGATTAGGGGATTTGTCCCCAAAATGGAGATTTTGCCTCTAATTTGTGGACAGAATTTCGTGGGGAGGGATTTGGGGACTTTTCATTTTGAGCTCTAACAATTTGCATGTGTCAGGAAAATAATCGTGGATGTTTACATAATATTTTAGTACTAGTAACATTTCAGAGTTTTAAAAATCTCTTAGAGTAGTGTGACAATCATACTTTATAATTAGGGCTAGTTAAAATATGCAAAAAAAAAAATTCAAAATATGCGCCAGAAATAGCATGAAAAAATTTCAAAATATGCACTGTTATATGCAAAAATATGCAAGAATAAAATCAACAATTTTGTTACTTCAAAGTATTTTTATTCAAAGAGATCGTTATTGTAATGAACACTCATTTGTTTTTTTAAATTTTCAAAAAGAAATGATCTTCTAGTTATTGTCACATAAAACAGATGAATACATGGAAAATATGCGTTCAACATCAGTAGATGTAACAGGAGCGTATTTAAATGCGAGTATATCAGATGGGGACAAATTTTCAATGTATTCATTGGTTTCGGTTTTATTGAAATATATATAATTTTTAATTTTGATTAAGGTCTTCAGACCTGTGTTTCTGTTCAAAACTTTGTTGAAGTTATCAATGAATACATTTTGGTTTGTATTTTCAATACTAAACTTTCACTAAAAGGAAGTCCTTTAGTTTCTAGTTGGGTTATGCTTGAGCAGAGGCATTCAAAATTATGCTTTATATAAACTAAGTCAGATTTCATTGACGCTGCTTGAAACAATTATTTTGCATTGCGTATAGACTCTGCCTCATCGTCATCAAGTTCATCTAAAACGTCACAAAAAAGAGGAAAGAAATATACACCAGCTTGAGTTATATAAGTCGTTATATATTAATCGCGTTGCCAGAGTGAAAAATAAGCTTTTTTATGCAAGGTGATCCAAAATAAGCATTTTTCTACAAAGAAATTAAAATATGCAAAAAAATGCTTTTTCTGGCAAAAAGCCAGAAAAATTAGCCCTGTTTATAATGAAGATGATATTACCATCATGGTAATACCGCGAACATATATATAGGCAAAACCGTGCTCACAGCTGCAGAACTAGCTCTATGTCAACTTAGATTTTTTTTCTTTTGAAAAAGAAAAATTACTGTTGAAAGTTTTGATTGTGCAATAGTTCTACGCACGGTTCTTTCTACCTTAGTTATTGTGTCACGCATAAAAAACTATGTATGTGTGATTCCCAGAAAATATGAAAAATTTTTAAATTTTTAAAAATTTGCAATTTAAGCACATTACAAAACATGGATTTGATTCGGTGTATGGAATTTTTAAAAATGTTATAGATCCAAAAGTGTCATTGAGTGTATATGTAAATGGAATAAAATTGCTTACATCGACTGGCGGAAACAAAAAAAAAAAAAGTTTTCCTAAAGACATATTTGGCTTTTGGGCAATAGTATATCAGTACGAAGATAATGTCGGAAATTACTTCTTTCGTAAAATTGCAGCTGCTGTGTTCAACCTGTTGATAGTGTCAATAAGTAATGCGTTTGTGCAGAGAAAATTTTCATGCATGAAGACTACCAAAACCAAATTAAGGAATAATCTGCAATATGAAATGTTAGAATCTTTGATAAGAATGAAATCACATTTAAATATTTATAAGATCTACTGCCATAAATTTGAGCTTCCTTCCTGAAGAAATTATAAAAAAAGTTCAAATCGGAAAATATGTACAAGCGAGTTGTAGTGGACGGAGACGAACTTGATGTCTATGAAGTTTTGGATTGGGAAATTATTTAGAATATTTCGATTGCAAGAATGTATGTATGTATGTAATATCCTCATAAATTCGTATTCACCCATATCGTGAATAAAATGTGAAATTTTTGTCCCCATGAAATTTTCATTCCCCATGAAGGGAAATTTGCAATCTTTAATTTGATGGGAACGTTTGTTCCCGCTGTCAATGCGTAGTGAATGCAAAAAAAAACGGGAAGAAGACTTGTATAGCTTCAAAATTAATTGAAAATCAAACAAATTAAGTTTAATAATAAGAGATACACATATTTTGGGTTTCGAATGAAGTGTTATATAGTGTAAAGTTGTGTTTTTAATTGTTTTAGGCGCCGTGCAAATTTTTTTTAGTATACCACTGCCATAAATTTATTTTTTATGCCATTTAGCCGGAAGAAAAGTGATTTTAGCTATTAGCTATTTTTTAGCCATTTTTATTGTAATCTAGCTATTTTTTAGCCATTTTTCCAAACATGAAATTTGTTTGTGATTTTTCATTAAAAGTTTAAACTCGCAAACAAAGGGACATTCAATAACTACCAAAAAAACACAACAGAGTAATGTGTTATTGTTTTCGCATTAATAACTATAAATCCAGGTTCAAACTTGCCATTTTTGTTGCAGCAGTCTAAAAGCGCTTATATGAAACAGATGGCTCAATTGGTAGCAATAGGATTTGCTACTGCATTCTTATAATCGTTGCAATGTTGTTATAAGTTGTGGGGTCTAAATGGTGGTTTATGATATAAAACAAACAAGGTTAATTTTTGTTTTACACAAGTGAAAATAAAAAATAAAAAATGCATAAAAAGTATAAACAAAAACTTCGCAAGAAATGGATTAGTAACCCAAAAAATTTAAAGACTGAATAGCAGAATGTACAAATGAATCAGTGATGCCAGAATTCCTTCACCAAAAATGGCTAAATGTAGACAAAAAAAAAATGGCTTAAAACTAGATAAAAAATGGCTTAGCGCCATCGAATGCAAAAATCATGAACTTTAAGCAAAAACAAAAAGGTATTTCATATTATTTTTTTTAAGCAAATCGGGAACTTTTAAAGTAAATAAAAACAAAAAATGAAGTAATAAATAAAATTATCTTTTTTCAGGTAATCAAGAAACTGCGCATATAGTGCAAACTTGCAATACTTTTATTTATTTATTTATTTAGTTAAAAGCCTATGAAAATAATTTTCTTACATGCTAAATAACAATGTTTTTTTTAAAGCGAATTAATAACAACTCATGATATTGTTAATGCATTTAACGATTTAATAAATTAATAATATTCCTTTTTAACATATCAGGATAGTAGTTGTTGAATTCGGCACATATTCTTCGGAACGGATCAAAGTTTGCGTAGATGTATCGGAAATGTTGGAGTTTAAGAGGAACATAATTTCGAGTTGGACGATTTGGACTTACAAATTCAATTTTGCGAAGAAGAGTTTCAGAATTGGTATTGCCATTAATTAGATTCATAATAAACAATATATTCAAATATACTCTTCTACTTTTTAGTGTAGGAAGTTTAATGAGTGCTAAGCGGCTTTCATGTGATGGAAGGTTAGTATCTCTATTCCAAGGAAGACTTCGGAGGCAAAATAAAAGGAATTGCTTTTGTACGGACTAATTTTTTTTATATGTACTTCAAATTGTGGGTCCCAGACCACAGAGGCATATTCCAAAGTTGGTCTTACTAGGGAGGTGTATAACTGCTTAGTAATATATGGATCATCAAATTCATAACCCCAGCGCTTAATGTAGCCTAATACCCCTCTGGCTTTATTCACAGTTTGTGAGATGTGTGCGTTAAAACTTAGTTTATTATCCAAAAGTACTCCAAGATCTAAGAATGTATCAACTTTTTCAAAAATATGATCATTTATCGTATAATTAGATACTAATGGATTTGCTCTGTAAAATAACACGTGTTTACCTTTTTTCAAATTAAGATCTTTCAAATTAAGACTTTGTTGTTATTTGTTCATTAATAATTATCACATGTAATTTGGCTTAAAAAGTAATACGAACCTTAGCCCGTTCAAATCACAAAATATAGAAACAAATGGAGTTCGAATAATAATTAAAATTAACTAAAATTAATAGCCATGGGCCTGTGGCAAAAATTAAAAATAAAAAATATACTTAATAGTAACAAACCAAAAAAGTTTGTCTTAAGTAGAACAAAAATAATCAAATTAACTAACATGTGCATAATTAGTAAAGAACAAACGACAATGGTAAGACTGTTGTAAATATAGAGATGGTAAAATTGAGCTTACAATACAAAAAAGCTTTCAGCAAATTGAAATACGATGAATCAAAACAATTCACATATTCCATTTGCAATAATGCTAAGTACATAAAGCAGAAATCTACATCTACTGACACCACACATAGTGGACCAAACACAAAAGAACGCTGATGATGAAGGTTTAGTGGCCTTCGAAAACGGCTGGGTGTTCCGTTCAACTATGTGTTGTTAGTCAGAATATTTACAACAGACTTTGTTGTTATTTGTTTATTAATAATTATCACATGCAATTTGGCTTAAAAAGCAATACGAACCTTAGCCCGTTCAAATCACAAAATTAAGATTCATTAAGTTTACTATACACCATCGGTTGAAGTTATTTAAATCTATTTGTAATAAGGTAGATAGGTTAGGGTTATTCATGCTAAGGAACAACTTTACGTCGTCAGCATACATTAATATTTTGGAATGTGCGATGCAAGAATGTAAATCATTAATAAATATTCAATACTATAACGGGCCTAGGTGGCTACCTTGAGGCACACCAGACGGGACTGGAATAATCTTACATTTTTGGTATTTGAAGAGAACATACTGAAATCTGTTCTTAAGATATGATAAAATCCAATTCAAGAGAACGGGTGATAGTCCAATTTTGTCTAATTTAAAAATGAGGATATCGTGATTAACTTTATCGAATGCCTTACTGAAATCCGTATGGATTGTGTCGGTTTGCATGCCTTTGTAAAACGAAGATACTACATTTGTTGTAAATTCCAATAAATTTGTAACTGTTGATCGGCCATTTCTAAACCCGTGTTGGTGAGGTGAAAGTAATGATGATATTTGGTGGGATAGTATATCAGTTACTATTTTTGAAATAGCTTAGGTATAGCACTCAATTTAGCTGTGCCTCTGTAATTAGCTATGTTAGATCTGCTGCCAGATTTGAATAGAGGTATAATAAATGATTTTTTCCAGATATTTGGGAAGTAGCCATTGGAAAGAGATATATTGAATAAGTAAGTTAAGGGCATAATTAACGATTGCGAACATTTAATAAGCACACAGTTTGGAACTCCATCAGGGCCGAATTTGTCGGAACTTTTCAATGTTTTTATTGCATTAATAACAGTAGATGAGTCTAGAATTGGACAGACAATTTGAGTCATTTCAGGATAATGATAAAGCTCTGGTATTCCAAGGAGGTCCATTTGGAGCTCTTCTCACTGTTATTGGTATCGATCTTTTAAAGCAGTCAAATAACCCAGTGTAAAATTTATTCAAGATTGCATCGATTTCTACTAAAGTTTTTGAGTGAACTGTATTCGAACCAATTTTCAGTCAAAAGAAGGTAATTTAATTTGTTAAAATCCGCATGCCTGAAGTCAAAATTTTTTTCATAATTTGTACTATTCCTTACAAGAAGTTGATTTTGTGAGAATATATTTATCTCCAGAGTAGGATGGTAGGTAGGATGGCGACAATATTGGATCTATACGTTTAATAGAATAATCATCAGGTTGATCAACATATATCAATTCCAGTACCCGGCCTAATGATTTCTGTATATTATTTAGTTGAAACAGTGCCAAATCTGCAATACTATCTGCAAAATTAATGCTAGTATCAGAAGTCGCTGATGCAACTAGAAAATGTAAATGGGGCTGTTCACGGCAATTCCTAAAAAGATTTCATAAAATCTCAAAAATTTGATTTTTCGGTATTTCTGCTGTATTTTTGGGAATGACAAATTTTTTGGTTCCTGCCTTGGAATTTGAGAAAAAAAGGCCTTACATTTGATATTATAACAAAAATAGGTCAATTTCGAAACGATGTGGCACCTTTAATAACGATAATTTTGAACATAAAAATTTTTTGTAATAGTAGGTATAGTATTTTGAATAATTAAAAATATGGGGTTGGTAATGTTGCAAAATTTTAAAATAATAGCGAAATAAGTAACCCACTTTTTTCTGCACAAAACGACAAAAAAATCTACTTTTTTTAGACATTTAATTTAATTTTCGTATAACTTTTGACTTAATAGCGATTTCGATATCAAATTTTTTTCTAAATGTTGGAAATTTTGTTCTTAACTCATACCAAGTTTCTATTTTAAAATCCAACAAGATTTGATTGCTTTTGCAATCAATGTGTTGCTTTCGCTGACACATTTTCTCACTTTTCGTTTAAAATTGTAGTTATTTGAGATAGAGATGATGGCCGTCTATTTTTGACGCCTCTGCTTCAGGAAAGCCCATAAATAATCGATAAGATTTAAATCTGGGGACTGTGGAAGATGTGGAAGCTTCGGTTTTACGCTATAAAGAGTTATTAGTTATTCTTGGGGGTCATTATCATGCATAAATACATATTTATCTTTAACCCCCCGTCTAGACTGGCAATAAAATCATTAACATATATTGCAGCAAATGTCAAATTATTGATATTGCCAATGGAGACAGCTCATTGCCAGTACTAGCAATAATTGTCAACAGTTTTTCGTTGACAATTATTGCGAACGTAAAACGTCAATCTCGGTGTTATTTTATATTCGACTTTTCTGTATTGCGTTTGGCATTTCGATAATATTATTGAAATTCATAAAATATACATATGTATATATATATATTAAAAAAAGGAAAATAGTCTCTTAAAAGCGTGTGTAGTGAAATAATTTGTATTATTATAAGTTTTTAAAAATAAAAAATTGTTCGATTAACCAGATATTTACAAGTGAATTATATTTTTATTCTGCACCTTCCCTGTTGAGTTTTTCCATATTCTGGCTACGATTTCCCATAGCCTTAACATAAGTAAAGCAATAAGCAATATTGTTCCGCTATTCTGCCGGCGTTATTGCTGTATTGCAAACATATTTATTGCCAGTCTAGACGGGGGTAAGGTACAATTTGTTCACATTCTGCAAAAAATCATTTTATAAAATATCTAAATTACCACGACGATCCATGATTCCATCAAAAAATTTTAACCCTCGAACCCCATCAGCACTCATGCACTCCCACACCGTTACGGAGTCCCCACCATGTTTGACAGCACTGCATGCGTTTTATTATCCAAGTCAATATTACATTTTATCCATGTATTTGGTCGTCCGTCGTATAACTCTTTCCCCAAACAGATTTGTTAAGATGGACGTGTTTGTACTCCAGAGCATAAGTATATCGTTTAGTTTTGTTTCTGGGACTTGTGTATGGTCTTTTTCTGGTTATACACATCTATAATTGTTCTGTCCTTTCTATGTAATAAAGGAGGTAGTGAGTTCACTTGAATAATTGAAGCACAGCCGCGAATAACGTTTTAAGTGACAAATTATAATTTGTTCAGGAGAGCAAAAAAACATTTTTTTTGATAGTTTTTTTTATCTTGTCAAAAATAATAATAAAAACTTATATACATATGTGCAAAAAATTAAGAAATTTTAACTTGTCATCACATGTTAATTTACTGTTTAAAAATCTTTTAGTGGAAAAACGTTTTATATCCAAAGCGCGATGTTAGTTAAAACGTTATTCCACTACAACAAGCATCATAGGTGGTGGCTTTTAAAACGTTATTCCACGTTACAATATATTACTGCCGCAAAGAAAACATTTATATTAAAGACAATGTTGTTTGGTTGACTCATGTATATTCTTTTATTAAATCATTAATTATACAATTTAATGAATGTGTTTACCCAATCAGCAATTTTGCTTGAAAACAAGTGTTATTCAAGCCACACAATCAATTGTCAAGGGTTGAATTATGCTTGATTCACACTTTAATTCAATAGCATTCTCCAGTGAAAAGGGAACTTGAACTCAATGCGAACAATTCAATTGTAGTACAGTTTAATTCAAGCCTTGAATTATACTGTAATTCAACCTTGTATTACAATTGAATTCAAGTGTATTTCAAGCTGCAAAAACAAGGCTTTTAAAACGGAAAGCAAAATGCAATTCCTTTGTTTTATAATAATTATTTTCTGCACATCTGCCTTCGCTATTGTTTTCACGTTTTACTCACCTTTGTTTTCCAAATTCACTTTTATTTATTTCTTTTTGATATATTCACCACAATTTCAGTTTTAATAATAAATAAATTACGTATTTGACAAGTTTTGAGCATATATGTATGTTGTTTGATTTTTTATTTAAAAATATTTTCAAACTTGAAAATTACTTGCAAAAATGCTTGAATTCAACTTTGTTTCCAGTTTAATTTCAAGTGCTTGAATTTTATTTTTTTGAGTGCTTATTGGGATATTTATATAAAAAAATTAATTCAAAAGCAAAATAAAAATTTGTTTCAAGAACATAAAATAAAATATTTCAATATTTCGAATATTTGCTTTCACACATTTTATTTCTATGCATGTATGTACATACGCATTTTCTGAAATTTAAAGGCAGATCAATTTATAGAACTCGCATTACTTTTCAGGTAAATATGAGGCTATAGAGAGCAGCCTTTTCATCACTTAACTTAATGGGTGCATCCCGAATAGGCTGCATCATATAATTTGCTATGTTTCATGCTCTTTTGTTGTACAAATTATAGCTTCTTTTTCTTCAGATCTTGTTCGATTTATTTTCTTACACTCTATTGTTCTTTTATACTATTCTACTTTCCCAAGAATATATATAACCTCTTTCTCAGTAAAATTTGGGTACTTTTAATTAAATGTTATTAGTATATTAAGATCATCAGCAGAAATCTGAAGCCATCTGCCATCGGTTATTTTGCACTTGGGATCTTTATGTAAATTTTTGTTTATAATATCAAAATTGTTTAAATTATTTAGACTCATTTGATGTAGGTTAAATGGATTGAATTGTCTAGTAGATTCAATTAACCGAGCAGCATCTTCCGGAATAAAAAGTTGTGATACTCTCTTCTTCTTTTCAATAAGCGCAAAATCTCGATCACATGGAAGAAAACTATGTGCAGAAGTTAAACATTTTTGATTGATTTCAGAAAAGTACTTTGTTAGAAGACTGTGACGCAATGAAATTATTGTCCAGTTGTTATTCTGTCCAACGCATCTATCGGACCATGTTATTAGTTTTCTAATTTCCCCTTTTTAAGCATATTGTAGTTACATGTAATATGTTTCCAAATACATGAAGCGATTTCGGCAGCTCCTCTTTTTGCAACAGTTCCGTGCCAAGTGTACATGTCGACTTTGTTGTGTGGAAGAGTATGTACAGCGAAGTTATAATTATAGTATTGGCGTTGATAAAAAAAAAAATATCAGAATGAGTAAGATTTGGTGTGAAAATCGCTTGCTGCAAATCCACACAAATAACAACAATATTATCGGAACTAGCAGCTGCGATGGAATCATCTCTAAGTTGATGATTGAGCCTTTTTCTGCGTTTTCGTGATGTGCTTTGGCAGATTTTTCTATACTATCAATTTGCTCGCTATTTGCAGCAGCAATCATTTGTATAAAAAACTTATCACAAACCTTACAAGCATTGCTTCTTGGAAAACCAAATCGTAACTTGTGCTCAGTATTGAAAATATGCCTGTATGTATTATACCATATCAAAGTATCGGGGTATTTTACTATGAATAAATTATACATTCTATTGATGTTTAAATCAGGGTTTGAGCAATTTTTCTTTGAAGAGGAACGACTATAATGGCTTTATTGGCTAGGAAAGCTTAATATGTGTTCCCTTACTCTTGTCTTTTCTTCATCAACGATTTTATGAGGACGGTTCTCATGTTTACCGCGGTGGTAGTTAATATTGGTTCCATTTTTTAATTTATTAACCAGCATTTGTAATCTGCTTTGCTTTATCTAGTGTTTGCATTAAAAAAATTATTAATAAAAAAGAACTTTTAAAGGTTATTTCAAATCATTTGGCAAATTAACTGCGCATGTTAATAGTAAAAACTTTTGTATTTTCATCAGAAAATGAAATTGCATGGTCTATCTATACTCCTTCTGGATAATATAAAAAGAACACTAGAAAGATAGTATACTCCCCAATAGATAGGTGGTGGATATGGAAAATCATCGAAACGCTGTTGAAACTTTGTTGGTACAGCAAGGAGTTAAGCAGAGCCCATGCAAGCTCTTCTAATCATAATCTATGCTATAACAAAATTTACCTGAAAAGTGTGGCAAATCATTTTTTTGCACACTCTCTCTTTTTTACCGTTATGGACAAGCAAAAAATAATTGACAATAACGTTGCGATAAGAAATACTTTGTTCAACTCTTCTTCTTTGGGGCTCTCTTAATTCGATTAAAGACGATAAAAAACCAGTTTATTCATTGTAATTTTTTTCGTAGAATTAATAAAAATGTTTTATTTGACTCAAGTTAATTTTTTTACAATTAGAGTAGCATTTACAATCGCAAACCTATGTAATAGCCCATTCAGGCTGACGCCAAATTAAGCAATTTCGTTTATTTCGGTCGAAATCAAGTTCAAATTAAGTGATTTCTAATACATTTTGACATTTTCCAAATTAACTTATTTTACTTAATTTCGATGAAATTAACAAGAAATTACAATATACAACTCTGTTTTTGTACTAAAACTACTTTTTTTCAAACATGAGTAAATTTACATCCATGAGAAACAACAATTAAAAGAAATAAAAATTTTGACATTCAATATTAAATTAAAAAAAGATTGAAAATTATTAAATTTATGAAATTTAAAAAAAAAATGTGTATAAGTGTAAAAAAGAATTTATTCAACCGAAAAAAGTACTTCAATGTCTGCCGCAGTGAATAAGATGTTTGCGAAATCAACTCAAATTCATTTCGTTCGTAATTTGAGCTTGAAATTACTTAATTTCGTGTCAGCCTGAATGGGCTATAACAAAAATTAAAATAAAAAATAAAATGATTTGGACTTGAAACTTTTTCCATGTTACCTGCTCTGGGGCTTTTTTGTATGCTTTAATTTTTCCTTGTTATATACGCATTTCCACTATTTCTTAACCGTTTTGCCTTATTGTCATTCCAATTATCAACATCAACTTTCCTTTTTCTGCCTCTGTTACACTTATCAATTACTTTTGAAAGTTCCGTTCGTATCATTTTGTCTGTAACTAACAACGTTCTTCCACTCACTGTCTTTTTCTAATTGCATTTTGATAGCGATAAGGATTATAATTTTGGCTGATTTGGTATTTGAGTAATGTAAGAGAGTAATGTTAACGGTAATTTGCAAAGGGTTTGAAAAAATGGCATTTGAAACGTTATTCGCGGCTGTGCTTCAATTAGCACGCTTTTTCTAAATTCATGTATGTTTTATTTCATCATAACTTACGGCATAACTAACAAAAAGAAAATCACAACTAAAGAGGTAATTTATAGCGTTACCAGACTGTTACAATAAAAAATGGGATATAATAATTTCCCACGCTTAATAGGAATTCATGGAATACAAATTCTAAGTATGTACATACATATATAATAAAAAAAAATACAATATCAAAAATTTTAAAATGTACATAAGAGATATTTACGCTCAATTGGAAAGTTCTTACTCTGACAAGATATCATTTAAGTAGGCAGGTATATTACGAGTACGTTCAGATCTTCGAATTCCTTGGTCTTAGTATCCTTGATGGTCTTCAGGCGGTCCTTGAACATTCGGAAACTCAGCTATTTGGATTTCCGAATCTTGCTGATTCTGAGGAATTACTGGTTCGAAGTATTGCTGACTGTAATCGATATTTTGTTGACCAGAACTGGCCCGTTCAACTTTAGTAGATTTAAGTTGGTCGATATGCCGTTTTAAAATGTACCCATCGTCCAGTTTTGTAAGATAATGAAGTTTACCAAATACAGTTGAACACAACCAGTCTTCCATACTGTAGCGTTACGCTAACCCATTGATACTGAGGTGATTAGGAGCTATCAGCTTTTGAAAAATTCCGTTTTTGTTGCAATATGTTTTGAATTGAGCACTTGTAAATATGGTCGCGTTATCGGACACCATAACCGAAGGAAAACCATGGGTGGCAAAAATATCAGAAAGAAGGTTTATTGAAATTTGCGTTGTAGGAGCTTCCCGTGTAATTCGGATATCGGCCCATTTGGATTTTTCATCAACGGAAATTAAGAAAAAAACTATCTTGAAACGGCCCGCGCATAATCAAGGTGTATTCGTTCCTAATTTTCGGCTGGTTCCTCCCATTGATGAAGTGGTGCATTTGCCGGTTTAGATTGAACTGGAACACATGCCTTGCGCGATCTTACCATATTTTCTATTGCACGATCGATCCCTGGATGAGTACGGTGAAGTTCATGTAGAATATTTGATTGTAAACTTTTTGGAATTACAACTCGTTGACACCTGAAGAGTATGCCGTTATTAAGGTTATATATATCTTCATCTCCAGCAGTGTTCAGTAACTTTGATATAGTTTTTGAAAGGTCACTTATTCACTTCTTCGTTTATTACTTTATCTGTGGATGGTTTTTCAACTTTTTTTGTAGCTCGTGATAAACAATAGACATTTAAATGCTCCGATCCTTTTTTGTATTTTGTCTCATAATTGAAGTTCGATAAGAATTCGGCATAACGAAGTAAGCTACATAATGTTATTGCGGGCATTTTGTTGTTCTGATGCGAAATACGTGTTAATGGGCGGTTATCAGTAATAAGTTGAAATTTTCTACCGTAAAGGTATATAAAAAAGTGATTTATTGAAAATACTATTGCCAAAGCGTCTCTGTCTATAGTTTCTCTCAGTAGATGACAGTGATCTGGATGTAAATGCTACCGGAATTTCTACGCCATTAACCATAAGTGATAGCACCCCTGCAATCCCTGTGTGACTTGCATCACATGCTACCGTTACTGGAAGTTCAGGATCATATGGTGTTAAAACCTGATCACTGGATATAATATTCTTGAGAGTTAAAAACGACGCTTCACAATTAGAGGACCAATAAAATATTTTTTTATATATTTGAAGTAGTGTACGTAAAGGAAAGGTAACGTGACCAGATGGTTTTTGCAAAAAGCGGGACATGATCGATCAAAAAGCGGGATTTCGAAGAAAATACCGCGAAAAATCGGGATTTTAAAATAAATACCTTTTAGAAAGCAGGATGTATAATATCCACATATACAGTTTAGTATGTGCTTAGAAACTCAAAAGAAACACTTTTAAATAAACAAAAATATTTATCTATGGATGTAAATAAGAATCAATTGTCGTTCGTTGGTAATCACATCATTTAAGAACGACTGCACCGTTTTAGTTATTTTTTTAATGTGGCACCTGACATATGTTTTTATTTTATTTTGGAATATATTCCAGCAAACAACATTAAATTTTGTATAAGTAACGATTTTTATAATGTGTGTTGTCGAATTAGAAATGTGGGTGTGAAATCTACCATAAAGAAAAAATATTTACTTTAAGATACCTCGCAATATAGTGAAAAAAGGGAAATTTTGTAGGGATTACTCTGTCGATAATCAGTGTACTGATCTTGCTGACTTGCCCATAGCGTATTACTGATCGTCTAAAGGGAGCAATAGTCTATTAATTTTTTAATGCCTAAAGTCGTCGTGACACTTCCCATAGAGAAGCAAAAACAGTAAAAAAAAATTAAATATATTCGTAAAGATAATCTGCATATATTGTTACGAAAAAGGCCGTCGACAGGTTTAATGCAGCATTACACAAAAATATTACAACAGGGTTAGTGTAAGTGTTACGCGAAAATATTCCCACAGGGTAAATGCAAAGAATAATCTAGAATAGTAGCAAACAACTAAATAAACATGCGTAGCACATACAATCTTGATTAAACGTAAACAACCACTAACAACAACAAAAACCGTCTGCTCGTTAAGAAGATACACATGCCTACATACATACATGCAGAGTGTTGCGAAAACTGCGGTTTTCCCGCTATATATGACTGTATTTTGTTGTCATTAGCGGCAAGTCTATTAGAAAACCCGCCAGCGTGGTTTTTAGTGGAACGATTTCTTAGTTGACGGGTTTTCAGCGTTTTTCTGAAACCTACAAAGAAATATATTGAATCAAAATAAGCTATTTTTAACGCAGCTATGCAACACATACCCTAGTATTTATGTTGACTTTTCTCGATATAAACACGTACATCAAAGAAACTCACGTCACTTTTTTTTTGCAAATAAAAACTTTACATTTTGTGGTGGTATGGTATAAAGTGAAACTTTAATAAGTTAAAAATAAAAACATATATAAATACATATAAAAGTATGCAAATCTCATTTTTAGTGAATAAAATTTAATTCAAGATTAATATGATATTGAAAAGCAATTTAATCTTTCTTTTCGCATTAAAGCAAATGAGAAAAATCTTTAGACAAGAGGTAAACAAAGCGAAAAATAGGTGATTGGATAAGTGGAATTGAGGAAAAGAAATTTAAAAAAAAATCTCAAAACAATAACTTTTTCTGAAAAATTTGTTTTTCGTTAGAGACTTTTTGATTTCCTTTGAAACACAACTTCAAGCAAATAAGAATTGAGCCATAGAGTTTATTTTATTCACACTATTTTCTTATTTTAGATAGTCAGACAGTTTTACAGAATATTTCGTTTATACGTTTAGAATAATTAAGGTCTATCCCAGAAAATACTGAAAAGATACTGAATCCGCATAAAAATATTAATATTATAAGATCGAATAGTCCGTTGAATTCTACTATTTTCTGGTTCGAGGTTCGAGTATGGGGACACTGCAGGAAATAAAATATTCAAAGAGTATGCTGAGTTTTGATTACAAATATTGGCGAACTATGAGATTCCGACATGTACCCGTTCAAATCACAAAATTAAGATCCATTAAGTTTACTATACACCATCGGTTGAAGTTATTTAAATCTATTTGTAATAAGGTAGATAGGTTAGGGTTATTCATGCTAAGGAATAACTTTACGTCGTCAGCATACATTAATATTTTGGAATGTGCGATGCAAGAATGTAAATCATTAATAAATATTAAATACTATAACGGGCCTAGGTGGCTACCTTGAGGCACACCAGACGGGACTGGAATAATCTTACATTTTTGGTATTTGAAGAGAACATACTGAAATCTGTTCTTAAGATATGATAAAATCCAATTCAAGAGAACGGGTGATAGTCCAATTTTGTCTAATTTAAAAATGAGGATATCGTGATTAACTTTATCGAATGCCTTACTGAAATCCGTATGGATTGTGTCGGTTTGCATGCCTTTGTAAAACGAAGATACTACATTTGTTGTAAATTCCAATAAATTTGTAACTGTTGATCGGCCATTTCTAAACCCGTGTTGGTGAGGTGAAAGTAATGATGATATTTGGTGGGATAGTATATCAGTTACTATTTTTGAAATAGCTTAGGTATAGCGCTCAATTTAGCTATGCCTCTGTAATTAGCTATGTTAGATCTGCTGCCAGATTTGAATAGAGGTATAATAAATGATTTTTTCCAGATATTTGGGAAGTAGCCATTGGAAAGAGATATATTGAATAAGTAAGTTAAGGGCATAATTAACGATTGCGAACATTTAATAAGCACACAGTTTGGAACTCCATCAGGGCCGAATTTGTCGGAACTTTTCAATGTTTTTATTGCATTAATAACAGTAGATGAGTCTAGAATTGGACAGACAATTTGAGTCATTTCAGGATAATGATAAAGCTCTGGTATTCCAAGGAGGTCCATTTGGAGCTCTTCTCACTGTTATTGGTATCGATCTTTTAAAGCAGTCAAATAACCCAGTGTAAAATTTATTCAAGATTGCATCGATTTCTACTAAAGTTTTTGAGTGAACTGCATTCGAACCAATTTTCAGTCAAAAGAAGATAATTTAATTTGTTAAAATCCGCATGCCTGAAGTCAAATTTTTTTTCATAATTTGTACTATTCCTTACAAGAAGTTGATTTTGTGAGAATATATTTATCTCCAGAGTAGGATGGTAGGTAGGATGGCGACAATATTGGATCTATACGTTTAATAGAATAATCATCAGGTTGATCAACATATATCAATTCCAGTACCCGGCCTAATGATTTCTGTATATTATTTAGTTGAAACAGTGCCAAATCTGCAATACTATCAGCAAAATTAATGCTAGTATCAGAAGTCGCTGATGCAACTAGAAAATGTAAATGGGGCTGTTCACGGCAATTCCTAAAAAGATTTCATAAAATCTCAAAAATTTGATTTTTTGGTATTTCTGCTGTATTTTTGGGAATGACAAATTTTTTGGTTCCTGCCTTGGAATTTGAGAAAAAAAGGCCTTACATTTGATATTATAACAAAAATAGGTCAATTTCGAAACGATGTGGCACCTTTAATAACGATAATTTTGATCATAAAAATTTTTTGTAATAGTAGGTATAGTATTTTGAATAATTAAAAATATGGGGTTGGTAATGTTGCAAAATTTTAAAATAATAACGAAATAAGTAACCCACTTTTTTCTGCACAAAACGACAAAAAAATCTACTTTTTTTAAATATTTAATTTAATTTTCGTATAACTTTTGACTTAATAGCGATTTTGATATCAAATTTTTTTCTAAATGTTGGAAATTTTGTTCTTAACTCATACCAAGTTTCTATTTTAAAATCCAACAAGATTTGATTGCTTTTGCAATCAATGTGTTGCTTTCGCTGACACATTTTCTCACTTTTCGTTTAAAATTGTAGTTATTTGAGATAGAGATGATGGCCGTCTATTTTTGACGCCTCTGCTTCAGGGAAGCCCATAAATAATCGATCAGATTTAAATCTGGGGACTGTGGAAGATGTGGAAGCTTCGGTTTTACGCTATAAAGAGTTATTAAGTTATTCTTGGGGTTCATTATCATGCATAAATACATATTTATCTTTAACCCCCCGTCTAGACTGGCACTAAAATCATTAACATATATTGCAGCAAATGTCAAATTATTGATATTGCCAATGGAGACAGCTCATTGCCAGTACTTGCAATAATTGTCAACAGTTTTTCGTTGACAATTATTGCGAACGTAAAACGTCAATCTCGGTGTTATTTTATATTCGACTTTTCTGTATTGCGTTTGGCATTTCGATAATATTATTGAAATTCATAAAATATACATATGTATATATATATTAAAAAAAGGAAAATAGTCTCTTAAAAGCGTGTGTAGTGAAATAATTTGTATTATTATAAGTTTTTAAAAATAAAAAATTGTTCGATTAACCAGATATTTACAAGTGAATTATATTTTTATTCTGCACCTTCCCTGTTGAGTTTTTCCATATTCTGGCTACGATTTCCCATAGCCTTAACATAAGTAAAGCAATAAGCAATATTGTTCCGATATTCTGCCGGCGTTATTGCTGTATTGCAAACATATTTATTGCCAGTCTAGACGGGGGTAAGGTACAATTTGTTCACATTCTGCAAAAAATCATTTTATAAAATATCTAAATTACCACGACGATCCATGATTCCATCAAAAAATTTTAACCCTCGAACCCCATCAGCACTCATGCACTCCCACACCGTTACGGAGTCCCCACCATGTTTGACAGCACTGCATGCGTTTTATTATCCAAGTCAATATTACATTTTATCCATGTATTTGGTCGTCCGTCGTATAACTCTTTCCCCAAACAGATTTGCTAAGATTGACGTGTTTGTACTCCAGAGCATAAGTATATCGTTTAGTTTTGTTTCTGGGACTTGTGTATGGTCTTTTTCTGGCTATACACATCTATAATTGTTCTGTCCTTTCTATGTAATAAAGGAGGTAGTGAGTTCACTTGAATAATTGAAGCACAGCCGCGAATAACGTTTTAAGTGACAAATTATAATTTGTTCAGGAGAGCAAAAAAACATTTTTTTTGATAATTTTTTTTATCTTGTCAAAAATAATAATAAAAACTTATATACATATGTGCAAAAAATTAAGAAATTTTAACTTGTCATCACATGTTAATTTACTGTTTAAAAATCTTTTAGTGGAAAAACGTTTTATATCCAAAGCGCGATGTTAGTTAAAACGTTATTCCACTACAACAAGCATCATAGGTGGTGGCTTTTAAAACGTTATTCCACGTTACAATATATTACTGCCGCAAAGAAAACATTTATATTAAAGACAATGTTGTTTGGTTGACTCATGTATATTCTTTTATTAAATCATTAATTATACAATTTAATGAATGTGTTTACCCAATCAGCAATTTTGCTTGAAAACAAGTGTTATTCAAGCCACACAATCAATTGTCAAGGGTTGAATTATGCTTGATTCACACTTTAATTCAATAGCATTCTCCAGTGAAAAGGGAACTTGAACTCAATGCGAACAATTCAATTGTAGTACAGTTTAATTCAAGCCTTGAATTATACTGTAATTCAACCTTGTATTACAATTGAATTCAAGTGTATTTCAAGCTGCAAAAACAAGGCTTTTAAAACGGAAAGCAAAATGCAATTCCTTTGTTTTATAATAATTATTTTCTGCACATCTGCCTTCGCTATTGTTTTCACGTTTTACTCACCTTTGTTTTCCAAATTCACTTTTATTTATTTCTTTTTGATATATTCACCACAATTTCAGTTTTAATAATAAATAAATTACGTATTTGACAAGCTTTGAGCATATATGTATGTTGTTTGATTTTTTATTTAAAAATATTTTCAAACTTGAAAATTACTTGCAAAAATGCTTGAATTCAACTTTGTTTCCAGTTTAATTTCAAGTGCTTGAATTTTATTTTTTTGAGTGCTTATTGGGATATTTATATAAAAAAATTAATTCAACAGCAAAATAAAAATTTGTTTCAAGAACATAAAATAAAATATTTCAATATTTCGAATATTTGCTTTCACACATTTTATTTCTATGCATGTATGTACATACGCATTTTCTGAAATTTAAAGGCAGATCAATTTACAGAACTCGGCATACTTTTCAGGTAAATATGAGGCTATAGAGAGCAGCCTTTTCATCACTTAACTTAATGGGTGCATCCCGAATAGGCTGCATCATATAATTTGCTATGTTTCATGCTCTTTTGTTGTACAAATTATAGCATGACCACGCTTCAGCAATATTATCAGTTTTCCGTAATCTTAGCGCTAATAAATCAGTTCAATTTAATCTCTGTTTTTGTGTTTAAACTAGCAAACCTATAAATCAGTGCAGTATTTAAACCATCTGTAAACGCATAAAATTGGGCGTTTAAACTACCAATAGAGGCCATATGATTTTATTACTTACAGACCATATGTTTTGCATTTAAAAAGCATTAAACTTTTTTCCAAGCTTCTTTTTCTTCAGATCTTGTTCGATTTATTTTCTTACACTTTATTGTTCTTTTATACTATTCTACTTTCCCAAGAATATATATAACCTCTTTCTCAGTAAAATTTGGGTACTTTTAATTAAATGTTATTAAATTTTTTGCCTTTTTGATTGTACATAGAACTGATAGCCTGCTGCAAAACAGCTGTTTTTGACACTTATTCAAGTGCTGCCACAGTATTAGTTTTTAAACTACACATAAGGTATGGTTCACTGATTTACTCCTGTGGAGTTTAAACTATGAATTAAAGTTTAGTTCAACTAAACCAGCGTTTAAACTTTAACTGGCTTATTAGCCCTTAGTATATTAAGATCATCAGCAGAAATCTGAAGCCATCTACCATCTGTTATTTTGCACTTGGGATCTTTATGTAAATTTTTGTTTATAATATCAAAATTGTTTAAATCATTTAGTCTCATTTGATGTACGTTAAATGGATTGGATTCAATTAACCGAGCAGCATCTTCCGGAATAAAAAGTTGTGATACTTTCTTCTTCTTTTCAATAAGCGCAAAATCTCGATCACATGGAAGAAAACTATGTGCAGAAGTTAAACATTTTTGATTGATTTCAGAAAAGTACTTTGTTAGAAGACTGTGACGCAATGAAATTATTGTCCAGTTGTTATTCTGTCCAACGCATCTATCGGACCATGTTATTAGTTTTCTAATTTCCTCTTTTTAAGCATATTGTAGTTACATGTAATATGTTTCCAAATACATGAAGCGATTTCGGCAGCTCCTCTTTTTGCAACAGTTCCGTGCCAAGTGTACATGTCGACTTTGTTGTGTGGAAGAGTATGTACAGCGAAGTTATAATTATAGTATTGGCGTTGATAAAAAAAATATCAGAATGAGTAAGATTTGGTGTGAAAATCGCTTGCTGCAAATCCACACAAATAACAACAATATTATCGGAACAAGCAGCTGCGATGGAATCATCTCTAAGTTGATGATTGAGCCTTTTTCTGCGTTTTCGTGATGTGCTTTGGCAGATTTTTCTATACTATCAGTTTGCTCGCTATTTGCAGCAGCAATCATTTGTATAAAAAACTTATCACAAACCTTACAAGCATTGCTTCTTGGAAAACCAAATCGTAACTTGTGCTCAGTATTGAAAATATGCCTGTATGTATTATACCATATCAAAGTATCGGGGTATTTTACTTTGAATAAATTATACATTCTATTGATGTTTAAATCAGGGTTTGAGCAATTTTTCTTTGAAGAGGAACGACTATAATGGCTTTATTGGCTAGGAAAGCTTAATATATGTTCCCTTACTCTTGTCTTTTCTTCATCAACGATTTTATGAGGACGGTTCTCATGTTTACCGCGGTGGTAGTTAATATTGGTTCCATTTTTTAATTTATTAACCAGCATTTGTAATCTGCTTTGCTTTATCTGGTGTTTGCATTAAAAAAGTTATTAATAAAAAAGAACTTTTAAAGGTTATTTCAAATCATTTGGCAAATTAACTGCGCATGTTAATAGTAAAAACTTTTGTATTTTCATCAGAAAATGAAATTGCATGGTCTATCTATACTCCTTCTGGATAATATAAAAAGAACACTAGAAAGATAGTATACTCCCCAATAGATAGGTGGTGGATATGGAAAATCATCGAAACGCTGTTGAAACTTTGTTGGTACAGCAAGGAGTTAAGCAGAGCCCATGCAAGCTCTTCTAATCATAATCTATGCTATAACAAAATTTACCTGAAAAGTGTGGCAAATCATTTTTTTGCACACTCTCTCTTTTTTACCGTTATGGACAAGCAAAAAATAATTGACAATAACGTTGCGATAAGAAATACTTTGTTCAACTCTTCTTCTTTGGGGCTCTCTTAATTCGATTAAAGACGATAAAGAACCAGTTTATTCATTGTAATTTTTTTCGTAGAATTAATAAAAATGTTTTATTTGACTCAAGTTAATTTTTTTACAATTAAAGTAGCATTTACAATCGCAAACCTATGTAATAGCCCATTCAGGCTGACGCCAAATTAAGCAATTTCGTTTATTTCGGTCGAAATCAAGTCCAAATTAAGTGATTTCTAATACATTTTGACATTTTCCAAATTAACTTATTTTACTTAATTTCGATGAAATTAACAAGAAATTACAATATACAACTCTGTTTTTGTACTAAAACTACTTTTTTTCAAACATGAGTAAATTTACATCTATGAGAAACAACAATTAAAAGAAATAAAAATTTTGACATTCAATATTAAATTAAAAAAAGATTGAAAATTATTAAATTTATGAAATTTAAAAAAAAGAAATGTGTATAAGTGTAAAAAAGAATTTATTCAACCGAAAAAAGTACTTCAATGTCTGCCGCAGTGAATGAGATGTTTGCGAAAGCAACTCAAATTCATTTCGTTCGTAATTTGAGCTTGAAATTACTTAATTTCGTGTCAGCCTGAATGGGCTATAACAAAAATTAAAATAAAAAATAAAATGATTTGGACTTGAAACTTTTTCCATGTTACCTGCTCTGGGGCTTTTTTGTATGCTTTAATTTTTCCTTGTTATATACGCATTTCCACTATTTCTTAACCGTTTTGCCTTATTGTCATTCCAATTATCAACATCAACTTTCCTTTTTGTGCCTCTGTTACACTTATCAATTACTTTCGAAAGTTCCGTTCGTATCATTTTGTCTGTAACTAACAACGTTCTTCCACTCACTGTCTTTTTCTAATTGCATTTTGATAGCGATAAGGATTATAATTTTGGCTGATTTGGTATTTGAGTAATGTAAGAGAGTAATGTTAACGGTAATTTGCAAAAAACAGGGTTTAAAAAAATGGCATTTGAAACGTTATTCGCGGCTGTGCTTCAATTAGCACGCTTTTTCTAAATTCATGTATGTTTTATTTCATCATAACTTACGGCATAACTAACAAAAAGAAAATCACAACTAAAGAGGTAATTTATAGCGTTACCAGACTGTTACAATACAAAATGGGATATAATAATTTCCCACGCTTAATAGGAATTCATGGAATACAAATTCTAAGTATGTACATACATATATAATAAAAAAAAAAATACAATATCAAAAATTTTAAAATGTACATAAGAGATATTTACGCTCAATTGGAAAGTTCTTACTCTCACAAGATATCATTTAAGTAGGCAGGTATATTACGAGTACGTTCAGATCTTCGAGTTCCTTGGTCTTAGTATCCTTGATGGTCTTCAGGCGGTCCTTGAACATTCAGAAACTCAGCTATTTGGATTTCCAAATCTTGCTGATTCTGAGGAACTACTGGTTCGAGGTATTGTTGACTGTAATCGATATTTTGTTGACCAGAACTGGCCCGTTCAACTTTAGTAGATTTAAGTTGGTCGATATGCCGTTTTAAAATGTACCCATCGTCCAGTTTTGTAAGATAATGAAGTTTACCAAATATAGTTGAACACAACCAGTCTTCCATACCGTAGCGTTACGCTAACCCATTGATACTGAGGTGATTAGGAGCTATCAGCTTTTGAAAAATTCCGTTTTTGTTGCAATATGTTTTGAATTGAGCACTTGTAAATATGGTCGCGTTATCGGACACCATAACCGAAGGAAAACCATGGGTGGCAAAAATATCAGAAAGAAGGTTTATTGAAATTTGCGTTGTAGGAGCTTCCCGTGTAATTCGGATATCGGCCCATTTGCATTTTTCATCAACGGAAATTAAGAAAAAACTATCTTGAAACGGCCCGCGCATAATCAAGGTGTATTCGTTCCCAATTTTCGGCTGGTTCCTCCCATTCATGAAGTGGTGCCTTTGCCGGTTTAGATTGAACTGGAACACATGCCTTGCGCGATCTTACCATATTTTCTATTGCACGATCGATCCCTGGATGAGTACGGTGAAGCTCATGTAGAATATTTGATTGTAAACTTTTTGGAATTACAACTCGTTGACACCTGAAGAGTATGCCGTTATTAAGGTTATATATATTTGGTTATGAGGTTGGTTTTTGTTCGTACAAATAGAAAAAACACTGCTGTTAATTATTGTTTGGTTTTACTTCATAACCATTTTATTTTTTAATTAAAATTGATATTAGAACTTAAAACAAAATACTGGATGTAAAAATTTACGTGTTGCCGGCAAAAGTGTTGTAAAGAAAAGAGAAAGGAAAAAATGGTTGATCAATCAGATTTGTTGAAAATGTTAGTAATCGGTACTGCAGCATGGTAGTCGGTAACACGTAGTGATGCCACAATATTCCCCCCCGCTGGGGCGGTCCTATCTGAACCTCAGGGGAATTACGACCCTTCGACCACTTGAAGTGGTTTTGGCTGGTTCTGTTGCGGTTGCCGAAAAAACAGGGCCACTGGAACATGTTGCGTTGGTGACAATATCATCAGAGACTTGTTGTTGCTTACTTATGCTGTCAGGTAAGTTTTGTTGTTGCATACTTATGCTGTCAGGTACGTTTTGTTGTTGCATGGTGCTATTTTGTGGAACAGATGACTCTGGAGTTGGTACTTTATTGTGTACATCTTGACTAGAAAAAAATGCTGGTTTCAAACGGTCGATGCTAATATTAGCTTGACGACATCTAATTTGTATTGTAAAAAACTTTTCGAAACGTTTCAATACAGGATATGGGCCATCATACGGATGCGTAAGGGACGGTCGGACGGAGTCGTTACGGACGAAAACATGAGAAGTCTCTTGCAATTTTTTTGATACAAAAGTCTGTGGCGTTGTGTGGTGCGAGGTATCAGTAGGTTTAATGTTTTGCAATGTTGTTCGAAACTCGGAGACAAAATCGCTGGTGGAATCAGGAATTTTGATTTGTTGAAAGAATTCGCCAGGAATTGTTAGTGTAGTGCCATACACTAACTCTGCAGGGGATGCGTTTAGATCGGGTTTAAAAACGACTCTTAACCCAAGCAAAATCGTCGGCAGATGGAGTACCCATTTTGTTGGGTTGTGACACAATATCGCTGCTTTGAAAGTGCGGTGCCATCTTTCAATGATACCATTCGACTGTGGATGGTACGCCGTCGTGCGGAGGTGTGTCGTGCCTATGGTTCTCATTAGCTCTGCGAATATGTACGATTCAAACTGGCGACCACGATCGGACGTAATTTTTGCCGGGACGCCAAATCTCAAAATCCAGTGTGCTAGAAGTGCTCTGACTATTGATTCTGTCGACATGTCGGGCATTGGCACTGCTTCCGGCCAGCGTGTGAATCTATCAATAATCGTGAGGCAATATCGTTGTCCCTCACAGAGTGGCAGTGGACCAACGACGTCAATATTTATGTGGGCAAAACGTTCTTTAGGTGGGGTATATTTTACCGTAGCGGACGACGTATGCCGTTGCACTTTTGATTTTTGGCACTGTACACATTCTCGCATGAAAGATGCAGCATCCTTGCGCATACTTGGCCAGCAAAATCTGTGCGTGAGTAGTTTGGTCGTCGCTCGCACGCCTGGATGCGCTAGGTTGTGGACTGTCGAGAGCACTTGTTGACGAAAATCTTTAGTAATATACGGGCGAATGTTTGATGTCGATGTATCACAGACGAGCTGGTCGTTACTCCCTGGTATGGGGAAATATTTTAATACCAGTGAGTTGTTTTGTAAAACTTTGCCCTGGAGCGTTTGCTGAAGTTCGTCATCGTTGCGTTGAGCGGCTGCAATGCGGGAATAATCTACGACGCTGTTTATTGTTTCGATGCGGGAAAGAGCATCCGCAGTAGCGTTTTCCACACCGGGCGTATGACGAATATCAGTTGTAAACTGGCTGATAAAATCTAGCTGTCGAATCCTGCGCGGCGATGCTTTTTCTAATTTCTGTTTAAATGCAAAAATTAGCGGTCGGTGGTCAGTGACGATATAGCATGCTCGGCCCTCTATTAAATAACGAAAATGACATATAGCTTGGTAAGCCGCTGTCAACTCCCTGTCGTATGTCGAATATTTCTGCTGAGTGCTTGTAAGTTTTTTTGAGTAGAATGCCAAGGGTTGGAGGCTATTCCCGATATTTTGGTGCAAAGCTGCTCCAACAGCTGTGTCGGATGCGTCCACATATAGCACATCAGCAGCAGGGTGTGCCAGAACAGCTGCATTAACCAGTTCGACTTTACATCGTTCGAAGGCGGCTTCAGTTGTTGCGTCCCACTTTATTATTGTTCGATCATTTTTCTTGTTGCCTACAATAAGATTTTGCAGTTTCATCTGGTAAGCTATGGCGTGTGGCAGGAATTTCCTATAAAAATTTATCATGGCGATGAATCTCTTTAGATCCTGTGCCACTTTTGGTTTAGGAAATTCCTTTATAGCTGCCACTTTTTCCGGTAAGGGTCGAATACCATCTGCATCTACAAGATGTCCTAGGAATTTGATTTCACTTCTGCCAAATTCGCATTTCTTTAGGTTTATAGCGAGGTTGTTGTCTTGTAGGCGGCGGAACACTTCGGCGAGGTCGTGGCGATGTTGTTCGAGCGATGAGGATGCAACACAAATGTCGTCGATGTAAGGGAAAACGTAGTCTAAACCCCTTAGCACTTCATCTATGAGCCTCTGAAACGTTTGCGCGGCGTTACATAGGCCGAACGTCATGAAGCAAAATTCGTATAGTCCGAATGGGGTGCTAATGGCTGTCTTCGGGACGTCGTCGGGGTGAATAGGTACCTGGTGGAAGGCCTTTTGGAGGTCAATTTTTGAAAAATATTTCTTACCTCTCAAATTAGTGGTGAAATCTGTCAAGTATGGCAGTGGGTACCTATCCGGCGAAGTCTGAGCGTTGAGGGCGCGGTAATCGCCACACGGCCTCCATGTGCCGTTGTTTTTTTTACCATATGCAAGGGGCTGGACCAGTTGCTGCTAGATGGTTGACATATGCCCGTTTTTAGCAGGAATTCGAATTCAGCTTTGGCGGCTGCTAGTTTTTCCGGCGACAGTCTGCGGGGGCGACAAAAGACGGGTTGTCCTGTTGTCTCGATTTTGTGTACGATTGATGATTTCGTCTTTGATCCGTATGGTGAAAGTTTGGTGATGTTGGGGAATTTTTCTAAAATGTCTGCGAAAATGTTTTTTGTATCGGAAGCTTTAATTGTTGCCGCTTCATGATGAATTGCTGATGCTAGGTGGGTTACATTGCCTGTGGTGTTGTCGATTAGACGATTGCGGCGGAGGTCGATTAGCAAATCAAAAAATTTTATAAAATCGGAGCCAATAATGGGAGATGTTACGTCCGCAACTACAAATGACCAACTGAAGTTTCGGTGTAAACCAAGATCCAATTTAATGCGCTTTTCACCAGTTACTTTAATCGGGGACCCGTTGGCAGCATATAAAAGGACGGCAGTTGGACGGACATCAGTCGGCTTGGAGGTAATCGGCAAGACGGAAACGTCAGCGCCACTATCGACTAGAAATTGTTTATTGGAGAGCTTGTCTTTTATTTTGAGGCGAAAAATTTTGCCTTTGGCAGGGGATGCTTCGCGTACATCCGCTACCCGATTAGGCAGTCAATTACTCGTGGACGACGCGTCCGACACTAACGCGTTAATCTGGCGTTTCTTATGCCGACAGGGGCTGCGACATTTTTGAGCAAGACGTCCAAATTTTTTATGATACCAGCACTCTAGGCCTGTTGTGTTGGTATTGTACGTTGGGCGACTCTTTGAACGGTGACGTTGAATAGCTGGGTCACGAGAACGTGAGCACGTAGAAAAATTTTCGAATTTTTTGCTTAGCTCTACCACGGCTGCACGCAGTTCATTAACTTCAGCCGATGGCTGCGTTTGGACACGATTAATTTGATGAGGTGTCATGGCGTCGACAACTGAGTCAGCAATTTTTGTAAATTCGGCCGGGGAGCCTGATGATGCTGCTACGACAGGCTGGGCAAGTTCAGGCAAACGTTTAGCCCACAGGCCTTTCAATGCCGCATCACCCAGAGTATTTCCGGCTACGCGCTTCATCTCGAAGTAGAGCTCCGAAGGCTTTTTATCACCCAACGGCAGCTCTGACAAGAGGCGATTGAGACGACGTTGCTCACTATCGGCGAAGTGTTCAGTAATTTTTCTTTTAATGTATTCATACCTGTCAGTCTGGGGGAGCATCGATATAACATCAGAGAGTTGTGCAATGATGTTTGGGTCCAATGCCACCAGCACCGTAGCTGTTTTCTGTTTATCTGCCGATATACCAGACGCTGAAAACCAGAAGTCCATAGTCATGAACCACGCTTCTATGTTGCAGCTCGACATTTGTGGAACTGGCAATCTGGAGTACACGACGGAAATGTTTCCAGCAGGTGACTGTGGAATGCCGCTGTCGTTTACGATTTGTTGTGCAACGTCTTCGTTAGGCATGTCGCTTGGCTTTTTTTAAAACTGCCTGTGGAAAAAATATGGCGGAAAAATGGCGTGCAAAAGTTCGCCACAGAACAAAATGGCCGAAATTTTTCGTATCGATGATGAAAGAAAAAAATTTTTTTTTTTTTTTTTGCCACCACTATACGGACGTCGGGGTCACCAATTTGGTTATGAGGTTGGTTTTTGTTCGTACAAATAGAAAAAACACTGCTGTTAATTATTGTTTGGTTTTACTTCATAACCATTTTATTTTTTAATTAAAATTGATATTAGAACTTAAAACAAAATACTGGATGTAAAAATTTACGTGTTGCCGGCAAAAGTGTTGTAAAGAAAAGAGAAAGGAAAAAATGGTTGATCAATCAGATTTGTTGAAAATGTTAGTAATCGGTACTGCAGCATGGTAGTCGGTAACACGTAGTGATGCCACATATATCTTCATCTCCAGCAGTGTTCAGTAACTTTGATATAGTTTTTGAAAGGTCACTTATTCACTTCTTCGTTTATTACTTTATCTGTGGATGGTTTTTCAACTTTTTTTGTAGCTCGTGATAAACAATAGACATTTAAATGCTCCGATCCTTTTTTGTATTTTGTCTCATAATTGAAGTTCGATAAGAATTCGGCATAACGAAGTAAGCTACATAATGTTATTGCGGGCATTTTGTTGTTCTGATGCGAAATACGTGTTAATGGGCGGTTATCAGTAATAAGTTGAAATTTTCTACCGTAAAGGTATATAAAAAAGTGATTTATTGAAAATACTATTGCCAAAGCGTCTCTGTCTATAGTTTCTCTCAGTAGATGACAGTGATCTGGATGTAAACGCTACCGGAATTTCTACGCCATTAACCATAAGTGATAGCACCCCTGCAATCCCTGTGTGACTTGCATCACATGCTACCGTTACTGGAAGTTCAGGATCATATGGTGTTAAAACCTGATCACTGGATATAATATTCTTGAGAGTTAAAAACGACGCTTCACAATTAGAGGACCAATAAAATATTTTTTTATATATTTGAAGTAGTGTACGTAAAGGAAAGGTAACGTGACCAGATGGTTTTTGCAAAAAGCGGGACATGATCGATCAAAAAGCGGGATTTTAAAATAAATACCTTTTAGAAAGCAGGATGTATAATATCCACATATACAGTTTAGTATGTGCTTAGAAACTCAAAAGAAACACTTTGAAATAAACAAAAATATTTATCTATGGATGTAAATAAGAATCAATTGTCGTTCGTTGGTAATCACATCATTTAAGAACGACTGCACCGTTTTAGTTATTTTTTTAATGTGGCACCTGACATATGTTTTTATTTTATTTTGGAATATATTCCAGCAAACAACATTAAATTTTGTATAAGTAACGATTTTTATAATGTGTGTTGTCGAATTAGAAATGTGGGTGTGAAATCTACCATAAAGAAAAAATATTTACTTTAAGATACCTCGCAATATAGTGAAAAAAGGGAAATTTTGTAGGGATTACTCTGTCGATAATCAGTGTACTGATCTTGCTGACTTGCCCATAGCGTATTACTGATCGTCTAAAGGGAGCAATAGTCTATTAATTTTTTAATGCCTAAAGTCGTCGTGACACTTCCCATAGAGAAGCAAAAACAGTAAAAAAAAATTAAATATATTCGTAAAGATAATCTGCATATATTGTTACGAAAAAGGCCGTCGACAGGTTTAATGCAGCATTACACAAAAATATTACAACAGGGTTAGTGTAAGTGTTACGCGAAAATATTCCTACAGGGTAAATGCAAAGAATAATCTAGAATAGTAGCAAACAACTAAATAAACATGCGTAGCACATACAATCTTGATTAAACGTAAACAACCACTAACAACAACAAAAACCGTCTGCTCGTTAAGAAGATACACATGCCTACATACATACATGCAGAGTGTTGCGAAAACTGCGGTTTTCCCGCTATATATGACTGTATTTTGTTGTCATTAGCGGCAAGTCTATTAGAAAACCCGCCAGCGTGGTTTTTAGTGGAACGATTTCTTAGTTGACGGGTTTTCAGCGTTTTTCTGAAACCTACAAAGAAATATATTGAATCAAAATAAGCTATTTTTAACGCAGCTATGCAACACATACCCTAGTATTTATGTTGACTTTTCTCGATATAAACACGTACATCAAAGAAACTCACGTCACTTTTTTTTTGCAAATAAAAACTTTACATTTTGTGGTGGTATGGTATAAAGTGAAACTTTAATAAGTTAAAAATAAAAACATATATAAATACATATAAAAGTATGCAAATCTCATTTTTAGTGAATAAAATTTAATTCAAGATTAATATGATATTGAAAAGCAATTTAATCTTTCTTTTCGCATTAAAGCAAATGAGAAAAATCTTTAGACAAGAGGTAAACAAAGCGAAAAATAGGTGATTGGATAAGTGGAATTGAGGAAAAGAAATTTAAAAAAAAATCTCAAAACAATAACTTTTTCTGAAAAATTTGTTTTTCGTTAGAGACTTTTTGATTTCCTTTGAAACACAACTTCAAGCAAATAAGAATTGAGCCATAGAGTTTATTTTATTCACACTATTTTCTTATTTTAGATAGTCAGACAGTTTTACAGAATATTTCGTTTATACGTTTAGAATAATTAAGGTCTATCCCAGAAAATACTGAAAAGATACTGAATCCGCATAAAAATATTAATATTATAAGATCGAATAGTCCGTTGAATTCTACTATTTTCTGGTTCGAGGTTCGAGTATGGGGACACTGCAGGAAATAAAATATTCAAAGAGTATGCTGAGTTTTGATTACAAATATTGGCGAACTATGAGATTCCGACATGTACCTACATATGTATGTATGCATATGTACATTTTATAAAATTTATCTCACTCTATTTTTTTTTACCAATAAACCATGAAAAAAGAAATAAGGTGCTTATAAAGAATTCAGCGGTTTTATTTGCGTTTATTTTTACTGAGGTGGCGGTTTTTAGCGGGTTTTCACGGGCTATATGGCGGTAAATGCCTACAACATTTTGGCAACACTGTACATGCATGACAAATCCGAGGAAAGCCAAAAGGTAAACAACCACCATGAATTGCTTAGTTAATTATGTACACACGTATGCATATACACATGTATGTACATAGTTATCACATGAACTTAATTGGGCACTTTGTAAACAACATTTAAGTTGATAATGACCGTCTAGACATTGCTTGAAACTTCTAGTGGTATGTCTGCGAAATATGAAAGGGGTCGTGGAATTGGGATTATTGTGGAGTCTATCGTGTCGACTGGAGTAAAGGGAACAGCGCAGCGAATAGAGGTGTGTAAGGGTGTAAGTAAAGCCAGTGAGTCTTTATTGGTGTATCAACTGTGAGTGACGGCAGAGTGAGTCTCGTAAGTGATGAGCAGCAGGCAAAGAGGTGTCACGTGAATACTTGCGCAGCCAGCTAAGAGACGTGCGTAAACTACAGTCAGGAAGGCGAAGTGGTAACCAGTTATGAATATTTGTGTGTAATTCAGTAGTTTAAGTTGTATTAGTTTATATAAGCTCTTGATTAATTTAGTTTAAGTGAATTTATAGATAAAACTTGTATCATTCTTAACCCTAATTACTACATTCGGGTCTTGTATTCATTTGCAAATCTTCGGGTCCACGGAAAAGCGTTTTTAAAGAGAGAAAAACGTAACAATATATTTTTTGAATTGTACCCTACAATCGGAATTTCTCGAAATCAGTTAATTATATTGGATTAATTTTTTCAGGTGAAGTAGAAAGACTCATATAGAAGTCACAAAGACCAACATAAGAAAAGAAAATTATTTTAATATATATTTTTTATCGTACAAAACAAAATTTTTCCAAAATTTTTGGATTTTTTCAGAAAATTTGCGCTAAGAGACGTGCGTAAACTACAGTCAGGAAGGCGAAGTGGTAACCAGTTGTGAATATATGTGTGTAATTCAGTAGTTTAAGTTGTATTAGTGTATTTAAGGCAGTGATGGGAAAGTTGGTACGATCGTACTTTTTTGATATTATTTGACATGAAAAAGTACCGCAGTACTCCCGCAACACATTTGATACTATCACGGTCAATTTAGAAATGCAGTTAAAAAAACGGTCGTACGCATATATTTTTGCCAAGAATTGAAATTCTTTTTCGACAAATGGCACGAAACTTTATTACATAGTAAAGATATTTTAGAAAAATGTAATCCTTCATTATTAAATATAAACGAAAAGCATATTTGGCTCAATGATATTTTTTGTGGCACAGAAGTTGATCTATACAAATGTATGTAATCACAAATCATGTTGAAACAACTGTTTTAAATCAGTTTAAAGGCAATTGAAAAAATTTTGTATTAAATTATGTCAAGTTCTGAGGGCAAAAGTAGATTTTTACAATGAAATGTTAAATTGGTTTAGAAAGTTTCCCCTGAAAATGTTTTATCTGGTAAAACCAACAGCATTATACCACTTTTAATTACAATATTTTCCAGCAAAAAGCTACATTTTAAATTAATTAACAACTATTATAGATAATATATTATATATATAATATAATATAGATAATTGGCTGATATGGACGAACTGTAGCCGTTAATAAAAGAATATATATGCAGATTCTGCTCTAAAGTGACTAAAACTAAAAACGCCTCATTTGAATACATGTTTCCTGATAAATCGAGAGTAGCTTAGGGAATTTTGTCTATACCTCACGCCTCTGTAAACATGGAAAGGATTTTCTCTTACCAAAATCTCATGAAAACAAAACAAAGGAACATGCTTTATGTTTCAATAGTATCAAGTCTTATCCAGGCCAAAGATTCATTAAAGTCTGAAAACTCTTCTTGTTGTAACTTCAAAATTTTTACCTATGTACACACATACGTATATTAGGCTGGGTCGATTTGGATGGATGAAAAAATTTTAAAAATTGTATAACGAAAACGAATTCTACATACAATTTTAAGAAAATTTCGCGAAGAAAAATGGGTCTAAAATCAAACCCTATACCGCGCCTCTCGACATGAGAAATTATTTCCTCTTTTTGTGTTCAATAATATTATATTATACACAGTATCTATTCAAAGTAAACAAAATATTCAATTATTAAAAATCCAGTCAAGCCCCGATTTGCGTTTACCATTTTTTTATATACAAACAAACAATGTATAAAGGTGTAGAAAAATAAAATAGATTGAAATCGAATATAAATTATTTGCTGGGTTTTTTGTATTAGTTTCAAAGCCTACTACGCTTATTTTTCTTTTGTGATTTTCAAAAATATTATTATTTGTGAATTCTCAAATAGTTCTTGAAAGTCTGTGCATAAGTTAAGAGGTTTGTGACTATTCAAAATGTGTGGTTGAAGTCTACTGATGATTTGTTACAGCAACAATGAAATATATAGACAACGCTGAACCACCAGCAAATAAATTTTCAAATTAAAATAAACTTCTGACAATATGTCGAATAATAAATTCCTTAAATGTTAAATTTAGATTTTATTTTTCATTTTGCCTTATAATTACTTTTATTGTTATCCAATGGATTTCTAATTGTATAAAGGTGTAGAAAAATAAAATAGATTGAAATCGAATATAAATTATTTGCTGGGTTTTTTGTATTAGTTTCAAAGCCTACTACGCTTATTTTTCTTTTGTGATTTTCAAAAATATTATTATTTGTGAATTCTCAAATAGTTCTTGAAAGTCTGTGCATAAGTTAAGAGGTTTGTGACTATTCAAAATGTGTGGTTGAAGTCTACTGATGATTTGTTACAGCAACAATGAAATATATAGACAACGCTGAACCACCAGCAAATAAATTTTCAAATTAAAATAAACTTCTGACAATATGTCGAATAATAAATTCCTTAAATGTTAAATTTAGATTTTATTTTTCATTTTGCCTTATAATTACTTTTATTGTTATCCAATGGATTTCTAATTGTATAAAGGTGTAGAAAAATAAAATAGATTGAAATCGAATATAAATTATTTTCTGGGTTTTTTGTATTAGTTTCAAAGCCTACTACGCTTATTTTTCTTTTGTGATTTTCAAAAATATTATTATTTGTGAATTCTCAAATAGTTCTTGAAAGTCTGTGCATAAGTTAAGAGGTTTGTGACTATTCAAAATGTGTGGTTGAAGTCTACTGATGATTTGTTACAGCAACAATGAAATATATAGACAACGCTGAACCACCAGCAAATAAATTTTCAAATTAAAATAAACTTCTGACAATATGTCGAATAATAAATTCCTTAAATGTTAAATTTAGATTTTATTTTTCATTTTGCCTTATAATTACTTTTATTGTTATCCAATGGATTTCTAATTGTATAAAGGTGTAGAAAAATAAAATAGATTGAAATCGAATATAAATTATTTGCTGGGTTTTTTGTATTAGTTTCAAAGCCTACTACGCTTATTTTTCTTTTGTGATTTTCAAAAATATTATTATTTGTGAATTCTCAAATAGTTCTTGAAAGTCTGTGCATAAGTTAAGAGGTTTGTGACTATTCAAAATGTGTGGTTGAAGTCTACTGATGATTTGTTACAGCAACAATGAAATATATAGACAACGCTGAACCACCAGCAAATAAATTTTCAAATTAAAATAAACTTCTGACAATATGTCGAATAATAAATTCCTTAAATGTTAAATTTAGATTTTATTTTTCATTTTGCCTTATAATTACTTTTATTGTTATCCAATGGATTTCTAATTGTATAAAGGTGTAGAAAAATAAAATAGATTGAAATCGAATATAAATTATTTGCTGGGTTTTTTGTATTAGTTTCAAAGCCTACTACGCTTATTTTTCTTTTGTGATTTTCAAAAATATTATTATTTGTGAATTCTCAAATAGTTCTTGAAAGTCTGTGCATAAGTTAAGAGGTTTGTGACTATTCAAAATGTGTGGTTGAAGTCTACTGATGATTTGTTACAGCAACAATGAAATATATAGACAACGCTGAACCACCAGCAAATAAATTTTCAAATTAAAATAAACTTCTGACAATATGTCGAATAATAAATTCCTTAAATGTTAAATTTAGATTTTATTTTTCATTTTGCCTTATAATTACTTTTATTGTTATCCAATGGATTTCTAATTGTATAAAGGTGTAGAAAAATAAAATAGATTGAAATCGAATATAAATTATTTGCTGGGTTTTTTGTATTAGTTTCAAAGCCTACTACGCTTATTTTTCTTTTGTGATTTTCAAAAATATTATTATTTGTGAATTCTCAAATAGTTCTTGAAAGTCTGTGCATAAGTTAAGAGGTTTGTGACTATTCAAAATGTGTGGTTGAAGTCTACTGATGATTTGTTACAGCAACAATGAAATATATAGACAACGCTGAACCACCAGCAAATAAATTTTCAAATTAAAATAAACTTCTGACAATATGTCGAATAATAAATTCCTTAAATGTTAAATTTAGATTTTATTTTTCATTTTGCCTTATAATTACTTTTATTGTTATCCAATGGATTTCTAATTGTATAAAGGTGTAGAAAAATAAAATAGATTGAAATCGAATATAAATTATTTGCTGGGTTTTTTGTATTAGTTTCAAAGCCTACTACGCTTATTTTTCTTTTGTGATTTTCAAAAATATTATTATTTGTGAATTCTCAAATAGTTCTTGAAAGTCTGTGCATAAGTTAAGAGGTTTGTGACTATTCAAAATGTGTGGTTGAAGTCTACTGATGATTTGTTACAGCAACAATGAAATATATAGACAACGCTGAACCACCAGCAAATAAATTTTCAAATTAAAATAAACTTCTGACAATATGTCGAATAATAAATTCCTTAAATGTTAAATTTAGATTTTATTTTTCATTTTGCCTTATAATTACTTTTATTGTTATCCAATGGATTTCTAATTGTATAAAGGTGTAGAAAAATAAAATAGATTGAAATCGAATATAAATTATTTGCTGGGTTTTTTGTATTAGTTTCAAAGCCTACTACGCTTATTTTTCTTTTGTGATTTTCAAAAATATTATTATTTGTGAATTCTCAAATAGTTCTTGAAAGTCTGTGCATAAGTTAAGAGGTTTGTGACTATTCAAAATGTGTGGTTGAAGTCTACTGATGATTTGTTACAGCAACAATGAAATATATAGACAACGCTGAACCACCAGCAAATAAATTTTCAAATTAAAATAAACTTCTGACAATATGTCGAATAATAAATTCCTTAATATTTTTTACAATTTTTTTACGTTTTGATTTATGTATGCACTTTACAGTTCGCATTAAAAAACATCTTTCATGAGTAATTTTTTAAAAATATACCACGTAATAATGGAACCATCCACTCTTTGCTAAGTTATTATGAGCGTTGGAAAAATATAAAAAAAACAAATGTATGAGAGTTTTTCCGAAAGTTGCTAAAAAGTTATTGAAATTTGCAAATCAACGCAATTCTGATACTGGTTGATTCCTTATGTCCAGTGATGCCAATTTGGCAATTTTCTGACTAAATTTAGCTATTTTACATCCCATTTAGCCGGAACAAACGTGAATTTAGCTATTAGCTTTTTTTTAGCCATTTTTAATTTAATCCAGTTATTTTTTTAGCTATTTTTCCAAACATGAAATTTGTGATTTTTCATAAAAAATGTATACTAGCAACAAAGGAACACTTATTTACTACCAAAAACCATAACAGAATAATATGTTATTGTTTTCGTATTAATATCAATAAATCCCGGTTCAAACTTGCAATTTTGTTGTTGCAACTTTTTATTTTTGTGTGAAAAAGATATAGAAAGAAATAGAAAATATATGTATATGTATTTGTATTTCTATTTCAATACTTTCCCACTAGGGATTGGTAAATCGATTTCGATTCCAATCGAAAACCGATTTTATGTTAAAAAACCCGATCTTTTGTAATCGATCTTACGTCTGCGATTTTATACTGAAATTGATTATTGGGCTATAAAAATCGATTTTTTATTATTATCAAAATTTTGGCAATTTTTTAAGTATTACTTAGTGAAGAAGATTGGTTTGATAACTAATATTAATCATCTTTATTCCGTAACTTTTTATCGACATCAATGCCAAGACAATATCGAAAAAATGACACTTACTTTCTCTAAGGGCTAGAAAATAGCAAGAGTCGGTTAAAAATAATCAATTACTGAGAAAAAATAGTACTTAATTGCCCTATTTTGACATTGCATGGCGTTGATGTTAACAAAAACAAGTAAAGGTGATTTGTTTAAAACATTTAAACTAATAATCCTTAGAAATAATTTCTGAAATTTATTTTATTTAATATAAAAAATTGCTAAACTAAAGCAAGTTTACGTATAATTTTAATTTAAAAATTCATAAAAATATGTATGTACCTTACTGAGTTTAAAGTGTTTTGCTAAATTAACTTTGTGTGTGTTTTAATGTACATGAATATGTTAACTTTTGTTTTTCTTTGTTATTTGAATTTTTATAAATAAAGATTAGTTTGTTTATAAACTAGCCAATTTGTCTTAAACGATTTTAAAATCGATTTTCACGTACGATTAATCGATTTCAAAAATCGAAATTAAAAAAGTTGATCGAAAAATCGAAAATCGATTTTTGAAGATATTTATCAATCCCTATTTCCCACGTATTCAAGAATTGCTGCAACAAAAATTGTAAGTCTAAAAGAGCTTATATGAAAGAGATGGCTAAATTATTACCAATAAGTTTTACTACTCCGTTCTTACTAGCGGTCTCCACTAGCCATGAACTTGGTATGGGCATCATGTCGTACATCGCAAATGGCTAATGGAGACCGCTCATGTCCAACTTTCGTCCATGCTCTGATATGGATGCCCGAACATATGTCTGAGCAACAATGTTCGCCATGAGATTCTCAGTCCGCAACCATTTGCAATAGAAAGAAATTAGACAGAAAAAAATTGGGAAATACTCCATCTCTATTGCACTAACGCAAAACACTTTGATATGCCTGAACATGGACATGGCACGTATTCACCACAACAAAAAACTTGATAAATTTTTGACAGTTGCTCTGCCGGCGTCACATCCATGTCATGTCCAAGTTGATGGCTAGTAGAGACGTAGGGTTATCATCTTTGCAATGTTTGTTATAAGTTGTCCAATCTAGTTGGTGTTTTATGATATCAATCAAAGAAGGGTAATTTTTGCTTTACACGAGTGAAAATAAATATAAATTAATGTTTAATTAACAAAAATTAAAAATTTTAAAAACCCTGGAATATATCTAGAAAAGATGTGATACCATCTGGACTGTTGTTCTAAAAACATAGGTAAGAACCCTCTCGATCAAGTCATCTTTCAAACAGGAAAAACTAAATGAAAATCGGTCCAGCCGTTTGACCTGTACGTGGACACGGACAGACACACAGATACGCACACACACTACGTCGGGGGTTAAAAATAATTTTATTTTTTACTTCAATTTATCGTTTTTAATTACTTTCAAAAGTTCCCGAATTTCTTTAAAAAAATAATATATGATAAACCTTCTTGTTTTTGCTTATAGTTCATGATTTTGCATTCAATGGCGCTTAGCCATTTTTAGCTAGTTCTTAGCAATTTTTTAGCCATTTTTTTTTGTTTACATTTAGCCATTATTGGTGAAGGAATTCTGGCATCAGTGCTTTTAACCTAAAGGAGTTCGTGATTGACCAACATACCACCAGGAAACCTACGTTTCTGGAATGAAGGCTGAGCATCGTTGATCTAAAATCTAAGGAGCCATCACTAAGCCTACATACTTCATATAGACCAGCCTCGAGTAAGAACGTTGGATCGGAATTTGAATTTCCAAGATCACATACGAGACAAAAAATACCATATACTCGTACTAATAAGTACGACATCTTAAACTTTGCCATAGTGTGCGATAGATTTGACATTTCCGATAGAGCTTCTTCTTGTTTGGTTTGGCCTTATTTAAGGACAATGGCGCATAGTCATAGTCAAAACAAAGTATACTTTATGAGTTTAAAACCAGTATTTTGTATGGCAATACTGGTTTTGAACTTTTACGGCCTGACCCACGATGTCGACAAGAAACTATCTATCGCTTACTTATATTGAAAACAAAAACAAATTTTCTTATTTTGTTTTTGTTTTCAATATAACTAAGTGAAAGATAATTTCTTGTCGACATCGTGGGCCAGTCTGTAAAAGTGTACTTTGTTTATGACTATGACTATGCGCCATTGGCTTTAAAGAGTAAAATAGGGCTTTAAAGAGTAAAATACGGAACTAATCATTATGGATAAATCTAAGCTAAGTAGCTCATGAAAAAACTAAAAGCAGGGAGTACTTGCGTGGAAGAAATAATAATAATTCGAAAATGGATTGGAAGAGTTTTAATTCAAAACAATTTTTTTAAAGAGGAAATAAATTTTAATCAGAAATAATTTCTTATTCGGGCTTAAGTTCAGTAATTTCATTTCTTATTGAATGAAATATTTTTATTAATTAATGTGAATTTCTAAAGAAGAGAAGAAAAATTAAATTAGACTTTTAAGCTGGGGGGAAATACCGATATTTTTCTGTGCAGCAACGCACATCATCAGCAAATAAATTTTCATGTCGAGAGGTGCGATATAGGGTTTGATTTTAGACCCATGGTTTCTTCGAAAAATTTTCTACAAATGTCGTGCAGATTACGTTTTTGCTATTAAATTTTTGAGAAAAATTTACCCCCTCCTAATGTATACGATTTGTGTTCCTTTTTTATTTCTTTGTAAATGAATTTTATTTAATTTTTTGTCAATAAAATTGTTATATATTAGATAGTATATAGGTATCATATGGCAACTCTGTTGCGATTACCGGTAACCATACTAATCAGTAACCATACAATAGATAAACTGACTTGAATAAACTTACTTGCCTTATGAATACCGAAAAGGAAAAACGTGTTTTAAAAGTGGCGACGAGTAAAAAAAATATGAATTCTGGGGTGCAATTCAGCTTTGAGGCGTTTGACCCACAAATTACATCGTGGAAATGATGGGAACAAAGACTAGAGACGGCTATTAATATTGTAGGTAGTAAGAGTGTTAATAAGCAAAAATATTTGCTACACTACATGAGCGCAAAGGTATATAACACACTATGTGACGAGGTATTACCAAAATTGCCGGAAGGTATGTCGTACGAAGAGATTACAACAGTCTTGGAGGAGCATTTCCACCCAAAAGCAAACGAAATTCTGGAAATTTATCGTTTTAATTTGCGGAAGCAAGAAGAAAGAGAATCTTGCTCTGAATACATGGTGGTGCTGAGATGTATGGCAGCAACTTGCAATTTTGGCGAATACTTAGAAAAGGCTTTACGAAACCAGTTTGTATTTGGACTGAAAAACCAATTGATTCAGAGCAGGCTTTTGGAAAAGGCAGAGTTGACTTTAGAAATGGCGCTTAACCTGGCAGAAGCAGCAGAAATGGCAGAAAAAGGCGGGGTGGAATTAAATACCAACGCATACAACGCACTAAATGCAGTATAAACGTTTAACAAGGGAACTGATGCACAAGGTAAAGCAAAAGAAGAAAAAACGGAAAGAAATTGTTTTAGATGTGGCAGCACCACTCACATGCCGCACTAATGCAGACACAAAGAAATAATTTGTAATTTTTGCGGCGTTAAAGGCCATTTAAGACGTGTATGTATGAAAGAAAAAAAGCAATTACTTATGGTAACTACAAATGACGTCGGGCCAAACGAGGAAATCAAAGATTCGTATGGCAGTGTGGAATTAATCAACAATATCCAGGGCAGGTATGTTGGTTACAAAATGTTTCATTCATTATTAGTAAATAATAGATGGTTCAAATTTGAGATTGATACAGGGGCGGCTGTGACGGTTGTTGGCTTCGCAAATATTACAAAAATATTGGGTAAAATTAAAATATACAACACAGACTGTAATCGACAAGTGGACTGTCTGGGTTATACTTGGGTGCGGGTATCTACAGGTAAGGGTTCTACGATTCTGAGATTGTATATCGTACGTGGAAATCGTTCAGCCCTGCTGGGGAGAGATTGGTTGAGGTGCATTAAGTTGAATTGGGCAGAAATTATACAGCAACATCTTTCAGTGAATAAAGTGAAGGATGAAGGAAGGAAGGAAGAAATGATGAAGTCGATGAAAGGTTGCAGTGCGTTGTAGATAAATACCCAATGCTGTTTATAATTCCATGGGGAAAATCACTGGGTTTCAGGCGCGACTACATGTACGACCACAAACAACGCCACGGTTTCTAAAAGCACGCAGAGTACCTTTCGCACTAATGGAGGCAGTAGAAAGGGAGCTACAGCAACAGGTGGATGAAGGGATTTTGACAAAAGTCGACCACAGCGATTGGGCCACACCCATCGTTGCGGTGAAGAAGAAAAACAACACGGTTTGTATATGTGGCGACTACAAAGTCACTCTGAACCCAGTGTTGGATGTTGACGAACACCCATTACCTACCGTGGACGAACTGTTTGCAGCCATGGCCGGCGGTACAAAATTCACAAAAATTGATTTGTCCCGAGCGTACCTCCAGCTCGAAATACATCCAGATGATAGAAAGTATCCAACGATGAACACGCATAAGGGTCTATACCAGCCAACACGGTTGATGTTCGGGGTAGCTAGCGCTCCTGCCATATGGCAGCGTTTCATGGAGCAATTGCTTGCAAATATTGCAGGCGTGACAGTTTTTCTAGACGACATAAAAATTACAGCAGATAACGACGATGAACATCTACGTAGAATAGAAGAAGTATTCAAAAGGCTAAATACAACAATATGCGGGTCAATTTGTCGAAATCAGTCTTTATGAAACAATCTATAGAATATTGCGGATTCTTAATAGATAAAGAAGGGATACATAAAATTAAATATAAGGTAGAAGCCATTCAAGATATTAAAGCCCCAAGAAATAAAGATGAGGTCCGATCATTGGTGGGCTTGATAAACTACTATGGCAGATTTTTTCAGAATTTAAGCACAGTATCGTACCCAATTAACCGCCTTCTACAAAAGAATGTAGAATTTGTATGGAGCCCAGAATGTGAGCAGTCTTTGCAAGAAGTAAAGAAAGAGATGCAGTCGGACGTTGTTTTGACACACTTTAATCCGAAACTACCACTCGTTTTGGCTGTAGACGCTAGTCCGTACGGAGTAGGTGCTGTACTAAGTCACCAAATGCAAAATAGAACGGAAAGGCCTATCCAATTTGCGTCCCAAACCCTCTCAAAAGTGCAGCAAAGGTATAGTCAAATTGACAGAGAAGCATTAGCAATTGTGGTAGGTGTTCATCGTTTTTATCAATACTTCTTTGGCAGGAAATTTATACTCGTAACAGATAACAAACCAATTGCACATATATTTCCGCCAAAAAAGGACTGCCACTATTGTCAACCTCACGCATGCAACATTATGCTATTTTCTTGCAATCTTTTGATTTTAAAAGGATAACGGTAACGCTGATGCTATGTCACGTTTAGTGGGCGATGAAAATAAGTGGGACAGGTTACACGTCGATGAAAATGAAATTACCCAGGAGGACATAAATGCTATGGAAGTTAATATGATTACAACCTTACCATAACAGTACCTGAATTAAGTGGAACCCACAAGTAGTAGGGAAATCCCACTTCTGGACCAATTAAAATTGTTAAATTGTTGCTGAAATTGTTAAATTGTGGGTTAAAATTGTTAAATTGTTGCTGAAATTGTTAAATTTGGGTAATTAAAATTTTAAAATTGTTAAATTCTTAGAAATTTGTGTTTTTTTTTACATTAGGATTTTTTGTTTACATTAAGTGTATGTCTGTCTGTCTGGGTGTCGGTCTGTCCGTCTGCCTGCTTGACCGTGGAAATTTGTGTGTGGTATATTTTGTGTGAATGTATTAAGGCGGTTCATAGTTTGGCGGTTTTTATGTGTGTATATACAGACGAGGAAAATCATGAAAATTATTTTTCCTAATACCAATGGTGAAATAGTGCAATACAAAAATATTGTTTTTTCAAATGCCGACGGGAAAATGATTTTTCCTAATGACGACGGGAAAACGTGAAAGTTATTTTTTTCTAATGTTAATGTAGGTGTTGCTAGACTGTGGGAATTTAAGGCTGACCGTGATGTGGGTGGCGTTGTTGCCGTAATATGTAACCATAGGAATTTGTGGATGTGTCTGTCTGTCTGAGAGAATTTAGGTGATGGTTTGATTGGCAGGGGGCGGGGTGTAGTTGAGGTAGATCGATTACGTGTATATGTATATGTGTGTATGTGTGTGTGTGTGTGTGTATGTTTGTAGGAATTTCAATGTATGTATTTCTGTAGGAGCTTAAGGCTGATTGTGATTTATGAGGGGTGAGGTGTTCTAGTAATATGCAACCGGGGGAATCTGTGTGTTTGTATGTCTGTAGGAGTTTAAGGCTGACCATGATTTGAGTGGGCAGGGTTGTTGACGTAATATGTAGCCATGGGGATTTGTGGATGTGTCTATCTATAGTAGTTTAAGGCTGATCGTGAGTTGAGGTGGGTGAGGATGTTGTTGAGGTAAATTGGCTATGTGTATGGATGTATGTATTTCTGTAAGAATTTAAGATGATTGTGATTTATTAGGGGCGAGGTGTTCTTGTAATATGTAGCCGTGAGAATCTATGTGTATAGATGTCTGTAGAAGTTTAAGACTAGCCAGCTAAAAAAATATATATGGAGCATTTATGATATCACATATATGGTTCGGATCCGAAAAATTAGGGTATATGGGCATATATGATTATATATATTCATACATGAATGTGTAAATATTCCCTCCACATTATGCAGAGTTCATATTCATAATCTCTTGATTCAAAACAGCGCACTGCTGTGCAATAAATTAAATTACTAAAATTACTTTTTTTAGATTTTGAACTGCGAGGTTGTATTTAATGAAACATTTGTTTGGATAGATAATGAAAAACGAACTAAAAGTCATTTTATTCATCATTTTAAGTCAAATGGTGAATCAATTATTTAAAAAACACAGAACTCATATTAGATTAAAAACTAATGCAATTAATTATAAAAGAAAATATAATCCGTCTAACAATAGTTTTCAATATAATTTTTTGCAGTAATATGAACTTTGTTTCTTATCTGGAGAATTCTGTTATCTTCTATAAAATTAATGACTGGATTATTCTTTTGATTATTGATTGATATATTAAATGGGGCCCACAATGTACAAAATCATACAAGAATGTTTTTTTTTTTGGAACAAAATTTTTTTTAACGTACGCATACAACTTTGCATACCGTATGTATTTTCTAATGGATTTCCAATTCACCAGTGATAAAATCCAAACATTTTTGATTGCAAAAACGATCTTATGTGAGATATCATGTATGCATACATTCTTATATAGCTCCATATATTAAATCTTATTTCTATATATGGATCCACATATGAAGAGCTTCATAATGAAATTTCCATATACATATGAGCTCATATATTATAATACATTTCATATATTAGTCCATATATTACTTCGTATATAATAGTTTTGCAATGTATAATCCCATACATTTCCATACATGAATTCATACATATTAATATATAGTTATATACATTCATATATTAAAAATATATGGACCATATATAATTTTTTTAGCTGGGTATCTGTAATTTCGGGCAGGTGAGAGTGTTGTGTTGTTGAGATTAATCTCGTATATTGTATATGGATGTATGTATGACCATGGGAATTTGTGTATGTATATCTGCGGGAGAATATAAGGCTGGTCATGATTTGTGAAAGGTTGGGTGTTGTTGAAATTTTCTTAGATATTTCTTAAATGAATTCTGCTATGTATGTGTATTTGAGCTGGTATTTATATGTAGGTGGAAATAAATTCTTTTCAATATCGACATTTGGTACTATAAAATACTATCATATATCTGGACTTCCCTAATTCTAGTATGCTTTTATACTTACGATTGCTTTATATTTTCTCATGCTTAAATTTGTCTTGCGTTAAAGTCTGTCTGTGTGAAATTTGTTTATACAGGGTGGGCAAAAAGAAACCAAGGGGTGTAAAAGTTTAATAACTTTTTTGTTTATTAACTTTTTTTATTTTTTTTTCAGATTATATAATATAGAAAATAGAAATTTTTTTACACTAAGTATGAAAAATGATGTCTCTTAAATGACCACCGTTTTCAGCTTCTAAATTTTGCAGTTAAATTTCAAGAGTTGGCCAGAAATGAAATCAACTTTATTGAAAATTTGATTATGAGTGATGAAGCTCATTTTCATTTGAATGGCTTTGTTAATAAGCAGAACTGTAGGTTCTGGGGTTCTCAAAATCCAAGAGCCATTCATCAACGCCAATTGCACCCCATCAGGTGTACAGTATGGTGTGGGATCACATCTGAAAATGTCATTGGGCCCTACTTCTTCGAGAATGAAGATGGAAGTGCTGTAACCGTAAATGGAGAGCGGTATCGGTTTATGATAGAAAATTTTTTACGTCCTGCTCTTGAAAACAGACCTGGTATGTGGTTTCAGCAGGACGGAGCCACTGCCCATACTGCCCGAGACACAATGGCACTTTTAAGTCAAATTTTTGGAGAGCGAATAATTTCTCGAAATTCGGAAATTATTTGGCCAGCGCGATCGCCAGATTTGACAGCACCCGACTATTTTCTTTGGGGTTTTTTGAAGGAGCGAGTGTATATGAACAAGCCAGAGACAATCCTTGAACTCAAGGCAAACATTGTTGCAGAAATTCGAACAGTACAGCCACAAGTTTTGAAAGATGTTATGGAAAATGCCCTAAAAAGAGCCCATCAGTGCGAAGCTGAAAACGGTGGTCATTTAAGAGACATCATTTTTCATACTTAGTGTAAAAAAATTTCCATTTTGTATATTATATAATCTGAAAGAAAAAATAAAAAAAAAATTAATAAACAAAAAAGTTATTAAAATTTTACACCCCTTGGTTTCTTTTGGCCCACCCTGTATTACGGATTTTGTTTATTTAACTACATCCGTCTTCTTCGACTGAAAGAGTTTTCTACACACAGAGAAAAACCAACTTAAAATCAGTAAAAACCATGCTGAATTAATAAGAAACATTAACGAAGGTTTAGTCATATTAAAATTTCTTATTTCAATATGGACAAAATATTAATTTACAGTATTCATTTATTAAACTCATTGGTTTGTAGATATCTCAATATACATTTTCTATTATATTGAAAATTATTGAATTAATGTGACGCATTCTTACTTTTAACCTGCAGATTTTCCCTGAGTGTATGGATTGTTTATATTTGCATTGTGCTTTAACTAAACGACGCTTCATATATTTTCATGATGTAGATCTAATAAATACTTAAGCATTGATAAGAAATTTCATATATATACATACATATCTACAAATTGATTTTATGTATGTATTTATGTATGTATGTATGTACATACAAATAAGTGTTTAACTCAATCTTTGAATACATTTTATATTTTTTTGTCATGTGATATCTGTTGTTGTTGTTGTTGTTGTTGTTGTTGTTGTTGTTGTTGTTGTTGTTGTTGTTGTAAATATTCGCCTGTGTATAGATGCGAAATATTCATGGTTTTTTTTATTTGAAATTAAAAACGTTTTAATTTTTATCTGCGTTTACTTAAAAGTTTGTGAGGATTTTCTGTTTTAAGTAAAACTGTATTCCTGAAGATACATACTCTATAGTAATAGTAACTATAATAGAAATATTTCTTATACTTAATCTATATTTTTTAAAAGTTGATGCAACGTTAGTTAGTCAACGTTTGACAGTTTTGGGGTATAAAGTTTTTTCTAACTATAACCTTCTACATTTATTTTGGAAATCTTGCTTTGCTTTTTAAATATGTATAAACATTTTTAAATGAAATTGATCTGGCACCCCAGCTTAGGTACTGATAGTTATTTTGCTGTTAGTTAACTTATTTCTTTTTTATTTTTTATTGATAAACATTTAAAATCAAAAGGTAGTTTTATATTGTAATTATTATTTTCATAATTGTTGAAAACAATCGCTGCTTTTTGTTTGTTTTTTGCGATGAAATCATTTGAATTTCTTTTGAAACCTTACGCGTTTATAAAAATTATGTTATTTTCTATATTTCTTAATTTATACGACTTTTAGACTTTGTCCTTTAGTGGATATATATTCTATTATACGATTATGAATAAGAATGCAGTAAACTGATGTATTTGCTTACTGCTGCAAATTAAAATTTTATTCAATTGAATAAAAGGAGCTTTTTTCTTAAACTCTGATGTAGTTAGAAGCGCTGGAGATTCTTTCATATAACAGTTTTTTTTGTAATTTTAGATACATAGTATAATATAGAATTGGGTAACATTTATTTTTAATTTTTATGTTAAGAAGTACGGATATGAGACTGAATTTAAATGTACTTTTAAATTAGTTAAATCATAATGAACAAACATATTTTCTTCTTGAATAGCGATCAACAGAAAACGAACTCGTTTTCATTTAATTTAGGTATACCCTATCGACGGCTCCTCTAGGATACAAGATGACTTTGTATGACGAAATTTCTGTTGCATATGTTTATATACATATGCATGTTTATTTTATGAAGGGTGAGCACCTATGTCTTTTATTTGATGTTCTATATGCTTTTTTGTTTTCATTTTATTAAAGTTCAGCGTATTGTGTACTCATATATTTCTGAAATGTTTAAGTGTGTTTTTTGTGCCCATCGGACAGAGTGTACGTATTAGTTGGTCAGTCAGTCTCTATTTTTATTTATTTTTTTCTTCTAATGTGCCACTCCTTTTTTCAGATTTTACTACTTGGAATAGAGAATTTTTGTCTAATTTTTTGCTGGGTGTATACATTAGGTATGTAGAAATTAGTTTACATACAAAGAAATGTATTTTTAATAAACAACTATTGTAGCAAATCGATCTCAAATAACTCAGTTACCTCTACCAGCAATTCACCGTCGGTGTTTTCATAAAGTGTTAGAAAAAATTAAATATCTATGTTTGGGAGAATTTTTCCCCTCAAGTATTTCTACATGAGGTTTGCTGGTTGACCCCTATCGCATTCATGTGTAATGATTATTCACTTAAAAAAGGTCATCATCACCATCAATCATTCCCGTATACAATACATTCATGAGTTGGGTTGATCCAGATACAATTGTATTTTTTGACCACAAAATCATAAAATTTCTTTGCTTACAAAATTGCATGACGTGAGGATTTTTTTTTTGAAATTATACATGCTTCGGCATGCTTTCATTTTTTTCTTTCTATAAATTTATTTAATACTCATACAGATACAGATATAAAGTAGGATCTGTTTACTGTACATTTTAAAATTTATGCATGCTTCAGCATGATTCTAGTTGAAGCGTATATTCATTCACTAAGTTGTTTGATACTTATTCATACACATGTACATTCTTAAAGATTGGATATCAAAGTCCAATTTCCGTAGTTTATCTATATTTTCTAAGGATCTGATAGCTAAAGAAATAAATAGAGTGAAGATCTTCTACAATAATTCCATTTTCATATTGTAAAATTTTGCGTGCTAGCGCTTTCGATGGGAAAATATACATTCAACTTTATAAAAAGTGATAATATGATGTGCTGCTGAATATTGCACTATGTTATAGTTCATTTTAAACACTGAAGTTTTAGCAATACTTCGTTCAGACCAACAAGTTTAGAGAATTCCACTACATTTTGTTAATTATCTTTCATAAGACCCATCATTCCTAATCAATCCTACAAAAAACAACACAAACTAGATTTTTCGTTTTAATTTTATTTTTAATCAAATTCAACATTTTTTACATCTTTAAATTACTTTATACTATATTAGGTAGCTTTTTCTCATTTGTGGAATGTTTAATCGTAAACATTTTAATGGTGAGATGAATTTTTCTATTTTATGCACTAAGTAAATCTTTATATATACCAATCCACTTATATGAACCATTAAAGATAATTCTTTTCACATCATTCCTTTCAATGATCTATTAAATCATTCTAGTATTGATGCTTTCATATTAAGTAATGTTTAATCTTCTATTTATGTATAAGTTTTCCCAAGTATTTATTAAAAAATTCTTTAGAATCATCTGTTTGTAAGTTTTTTGGTACCCGTACCACTTCAAAAATATTTTCCATTGCCTTGGTTTTTAGAGTGCAGCTTTTATTTTCAGCTGTACTTTGAGAATGTGTCAATTACAGTCTTCAAAAATCAACAATTTCTATTTTCTGTAGAATAGTTCTACATTTCACCTAACTTAGCTCCATAAAACATCATATATTCCTGTCATTACATCTCTACAAGCACAAACAATTGTTGAGATTTAATATGGAGTTCGTTTACTAAATTCCTTTTTAAAGACATTGGGTCTCATGCATAAAAACGAGTAAAAGCGCTGAGTTGAGTCAGGTGAGCAATTGCTCATAAAGTCGAGTTCTAAACAGCAGCAGCTTTTGCTCAATTTCGTATGCATAAAAAAGAGTTCAAACCAATTGCAAATACTTGAGCAAAGGGAGTTCAAAAGTGTAATTGTTATTGAAGTGTAAACATGTCGTCAAGTGAAAGTGAAGTAGAAATAGAACTAAATAATAATAATAAAGTAGAAAATGACGACATTTCTAAATTTTTAGTGGAAAAAATAAAACAAAATAAATATTTATTAGAAAAGAGTCAATTACCAAGTATAAAAAATAAAAAAAAAAACAAACTATAGAAGAATGTGTAAAAGAAATTAACCAGAAATTTGGAATTGAATTAATGGGCAAAAATATAATAAAAAAATAGCTAATATGAAATGTCGTATAAAAAATAAAATAGACATAAATAAAACAGGCAATAAAAAAATAAATTTAAAAAACTGGGAAACTGATTTGTCACAATTGCTTTGTGCTAATTGAAATTCCTCAACAAACAAATTTCCAGGTAAGTGTAACGTTATCGAATTCCAATTTTGTTGTTGATTTCGCTCTTCGTTTATTTTTTTACAGTTCATCTCTATCTTGGAACTAATGATGGCAACTGTACGTTTGATAAATTAGAAGAGATATCAGCAACAACATCCTCAGAAACAAAAAGAACAGCAATACCAGTAGCAAAACATCAAAGAAAGCGCCGTTGCACTGATAATGATGACCAACCTGTAATATTTTTTTTAATTTTATTTTACATTTTGCTATATGTTGTTTATTTTGAAGGTTAACAAAAAGTCAACAGCAGTTTTGAGTCGCTATGAAACTGATGAGACAAGAGATTTGAATTTCCAAAGTCTGCAGAGGCTTGTTTTGTTAAAACAAAACAAAGTCCTTTCTGCAAAAATGTAAATTTTGCAAGAAAAACTTGTGGAAAGAAACTTGATTTGATTTTTATTAATATATATTTAATGCCTAAAATTGAATTACATATATTTTATTGTTGTATAAAACAATGAAATGTATTTACGTTTTTTTATTTTTATAGACCAAAAATATATTTAAGATTTCCATTTATATTATTTGTATAATAAACTAATTTGATAACAAATTTACGATCATCATCCTTTTGTTTTTTCCAGCTTCTGAATTTCTTGCTCTTTGTTGTTCGATATCATTTTCTAATTGGCATACATCATTATTGTTGTAATCGTCATTGATAAGGATATAATCGTCTTTTACAAATTTAGCTACATATGTTATGCAAAATGAAACAACTGGCTATTAGTGGGGCGTTAACTCTGTCGATACACGAATTTTGTATTGAAGTATCGAAAATCTTTGCTTCAATTGCCCAAAACACCGTTCTATGATGACACGTTCCCTTGCAAACACTTTGTGAGTCATGAACTGAACCAGGACAGGATATGTCAACGCTTGTAAAAGTTCTTTTCCATCACAAGTTGCCTGCACATGTATAGAGTGGAAGCCTTTTCTATTTTTCTGATTTGAGGGTTTTTTAATTTTTATATGCGTACAATCAATCACTCCAATTGCAAATGGAAAGCAATAATTTCCTTGCCATTTCATTTGAGCATCTTTTATTTCATCAGCATCTTTCGGGAATTTTATCCACTCGCTTGCTTTGGCAGATATAAGTTTCGCAACTTCCGCAATAGTTCGCGACACAGTTGATTGATGGACTCCAATATCTGTGGCTATACCATTTTGGAATCCATAATCGGCACAAAATCTTAAATACAGTTTAATTTTATCATAGTTGCTGAGGGCACCACCACGTGTTTCTTCTGACTCCTCAAAAAAGTAATTAGCCAACCAGCAGATGCTACTATCATCAAACCTATGTATTTATCATTTTATTATTAATTAAATAACAAAAAATATAATTAAGAATACAAACCTGTAAAATTTTTTATTATTAATTAAATAAAAAAAAATATAATTAAGAATACAAACCTGTACAATTTTTATCCTCACTTGCTAAATTTTTTTACGCTGTTGATAACATTTTGTATTTCTTTGCGGTACAAAATATTCAGCCATGATTCCTTGAATTTATAAATTAATGCAGCCATACCATATCAGAAATTATTTTCTGAAATCGTGTAGCTGCATTCGTTTATTTTTTCTATAATAAGAGATAATGATCCACACTCATAATATATGAGTATGCATAAATATTTATAAAATGCCTTTAGTTAGAAAAATGTGGTTAGTAAAACAAAGTATATTTTAACAGCCTTATTTATAACACTTATTAGGGCTTTATAAAGACTTTTTAAGAAAAATTTTGTATGAAAATTTGTTTTGAAAAGCCTTTACAAAGCCTTTACAAAGCCTTAATAAGTTTTATAAATAAGGCTGTAAGAGTTTTAAATCAGTATTTTGTATGATAATACTGATTTGAGACTCTTAAAATATTCTTTATTTTAACTATGAGTAGGGGCCATTATCTCTTATTATAAGATAAATAAAATAATATAGCTATACGATATCAGAAAATATTTTCTGATATCGTATAGCTACATTATTTAATTTTTTTATAATAAGACATAATATTTATGAAATACATTTCATAAATATTGGCGCATACTCACTAGTTTTTACGGTGAAATAGATACAAGTGAACAACTAAAAGATACATTTAAACCTATAACAGAAGAATTCATAAATAGTTCTAAAAATATTAAAAGAATTCTTATGAAAGAAGAAAGTAAAATCAACACAGAAGTTGAAAATATACAAGTTTAAAGCATGAGAAACCATCAGTCAAGATAGAGACAAGTACACCAAAGAAACTAGTAGAAGGAACAATATTTGATAATACCATCATATTTAATGATGCTAATACTGAGAATGGTGATGACGATGATTTTACTCATAGACTTCCAATTCTGAAGACATTTATACTGACTTATCAGCATTGGAAGGCAGAAATGAATTAGATACAAACTATTGTTGATAGTTACCTCAAACTGAATGAAGATAAAATACAAGACAAATTAATAATATAGCTTAAAGCATTAATATTCAAGAATATATTTAAATGCAAATTGAGGATCTACAACGTGAAATAAAATTAGAGAAAGAAGACAGTTATAAAATTGAAAAAGCAATTCTAAAAATTAAATAATTAAAAACAAATTGAAGAGTTTACGATTAAATATATAGATTAGAAAATTAACTACATGTTAGTATAAATAGCTGAAAGTGCAACATGTAGATCACAATACTTTCGGAAAAATCTGTGAAACAACTCAATTTCTTTAAAAAGGAATTTAGTAAACGAACTCCATATTAAATCTCAACAATTGCTTGGGCTTGTAGAGATGTAATGACAGGAATATATGATGTTTTATGGAGCTAAGTTAGGTGAAATGTAGAACTATTCTACAGAAAATAGAAATTGTTGATTTTTGAAGACTGTAATTGACACATTCTCAAAGTACAGCTGAAAATAAAAGCTGCACTCTAAAAACCAAGGCAATGGAAAATATTTTTGAAGTGGTACGGGTACCAAAAAACTTACAAACAGATGATTCTAAAGAATTTTTTAATAAATACTTGGGAAAACTTATACATAAATAGAAGATTAAACATTACTTAATATGAAAGCATCAATACTAGAATGATTTAATAGATCATTGAAAGGAATGATGTGAAAAGAATTATCTTTAATGGTTCATATAAGTGGATTGGTATATATAAAGATTTACTTAGTGCATAAAATAGAAAAATTCATCTCACCATTAAAATGTTTACAATTAAACATTCCACAAATGAGAAAAAGCTACCTAATATAGTATAAAGTAATTTAAAGATGTAAAAAATGTTGAATTTAATAAAAATAAAATTAAAACGAAAAATCTAGTTTGTGTTGTTTTTTGTAGGATTGATTAGGAATGATGGGTCTTATGAAAGATAATTAACTAAATGTAGTGGAATTCTCTAAACTTGTTGGTCTGAACGAATTATTGCTAAGACTTCAGTGTTTAAAATGAACTATAACATAGTGCAATATTCAGCAGCACATCATATTATCACTTTTTATAAAGTTGAATGTATATTTTCCCATCGAAAGCGCTAGCACGCACAATTTTACAATATGAAAATGGAATTATTGTAGAAGATCTTCACTCTATTTATTTCTTCAGCTATCAGATCCTTAGAAAATATAGATAAACTACGGAAATTGGACTTTGATATCCAATCTTTAAGAATGTACATGTGTATGAATAAGTATCAAACAAACTTAGTGAATGAATATACGCTTCAACTAGAATCATGCTGAAGCATGCATAAATTTTAAAATGTACAGTAAACAGATCCTACTTTATATCTGTATCTGTATGAGTATTAAATAAATTTATAGAAAGAAAAAAATGAAAACATGCCGAAGCATGTAAAAAAAAATCCTCACGTCATACAATTTTGTAAGCAAAGAAATTTTATGATTTTGTGGTCAAAAAATACAATTGTATCTGGATCAACCCAACTCATGAATGTATTGTATACGGGAATGATTGATGGTGATGATGACCTTTTTTAAGTGAATAATCATTACATATGAATGCGATAGGGGTCAACCAGCAAACCTCATGTAGAAATACTTGAGGGGAAAAATTCTCCCAAACATAGATATTTAATTTTTTCTAACACTTTATGAAAACACCGACGGTGAATTGCTGGTAGAGGTAACTGAGTTATTTGAGATCGATTTGCTACAATAGTTGTTTATTAAACATACATTTCTTTGTATGTAAACTAATTTCTACATACCTAATGTATACACCCAGCAAAAAATTAGACAAAAATTCTCTATTCCAAGTAGTAAAATCTGAAAAAAGGAGTGGCACATTAGAAGAAAAAAATAAATAAAAATAGAGACTGACTGACCAACTAATACGTACACTCTGTCCGATGGGCACAAAAAACACACTTAAACATTTCAGAAATATATGAGTACACAATACGCTGAACTTTAATAAAATGAAAACAAAAAAGCATATAGAACATCAAATAAAAGACATAGGTGCTCACCCTTCATAAAATAAACATACATATGTATATAAACATATGCAACAGAAATTTCGTCATACAAAGTCATCTTGTATCCTAGAGGAGCCGTCGATAGGGTATACCTAAATTAAATGAAAACGAGTTCGTTTTCTGTTGATCGCTATTCAAGAAGAAAATATGTTTGTTCATTATGATTTAACTAATTTAAAAGTACATTTAAATTCAGTCTCATATCCGTAAAAAAATTAAAAATAAATGTTATCCAATTCTATATTATACTATGTATCTAAAATTACAAAAAAGCTGTTATATGAAAGAATCTCCAGCGCTTCTAACTGCATCAGAGTTTAAGAAAAAAGCTCCTTTTATTCAATTGAATAAAATTTTAATTTGCAGCAGTAAGGAAATACATCAGCTTACTGCACTCTTATTCATAATCGTATAATAGAATATATAACCACTAAAGGACAAAGTCTAAAAGTCTTATAAATTAAGAAATATAGAAAATAACATAATTTTTATAAACGCGTAAAGTTTCAAAAGTTATTCAAATGATTTCATCGCAAAAAACAAACAAAAAGCAGCGATTGTTTTCAACAATTATGAAAATAATAATTACAATATAAAACTACCTTTTGATTTTAAATGTTTATCAATAAAAAATAAAAAAGAAATAAGTTAACTAACAGCAAAATAACTATCAGTACCTAAGCTGGGGTGCCAGATCAATTTCATTTAAAAATGTTTATACATATTTAAAAAGCAAAGCAAGATTTCCAAAATAAATGTAGAAGGTTATAGTTAGAAAAAACTTTATACCCCAAAACTGTCAAACGTTGACTAACTAACGTTGCATCAACTTTTAAAAAATATAGATTAAGTATAAGAAATATTTCTATTATAGTTACTATTACTATAGAGTATGTATCTTCAGGAATACAGTTTTACTTAAAACAGAAAATCCTCACAAACTTTTAAGTAAACGCAGATAAAAATTAAAACGTTTTTAATTTCAAATAAAAAAAACTATGAATATTTCGCATCTATACACAGGCGAATATTTACAACAACAACAACAACAAAAACAGACATCACATGACAAAAAAATATAAAATCTATTCAAAGATTGAGTTAAACACTTATTTGTATGTACATACATACATACATACATAAAATCAATTTGTAGATATGTATGTATATATATGAAATTTCTTATCAATGCTTAAGTATTTATTAGATCTACATCATGAAAATATATGAAGCGTCGTTTAGTTAAAGCACAATGCAAATATAAACAATCCATACACGCAGGGAAAATCTGCAGCTTAAAAATAAGAATGCGTCACATTAATTCAATAATTTTCAATATAATAGAAAATGTATATTGAGATATCTACAAACCAATGAGTTTAATAAATGAATACTGTAAATTAATATTTTGTCCATATTGAAATAAGAAATTTTAATATGAATAAACCTTCGTTAATGTTTCTTATTAATTCAGCATGGTTTTTACTGATTTTAAGTTGGTTTTTCTCTGCGTGTAGAAAACTCTTTCAGTCAAAGAAGACGGATGTATTTAAATGAACAAAATGTGTAATATAAACAAATTTCACACAGACAGACTTTAACGCAAGACAAATTTAAGCATGAGAAAATATAAGGCAATCGTAAGTATAAAAGCATACTACAATTAGGGAAGTCCAGATATATGATAGTATTTTATAGTACCAAATGTTGATACTGAAAATAATTTATTTCCACCTACATATAAATACCTGCTCAAATACACATACATAGCAGAATTCATATAAGAAATATCTAAGAAAATTTCAACAACACCCCACCTTTCACAAATCATGACCAGCCTTAAATTCTCCCTCAGATATACATACACAAATTCCCATGGTCATACATACATCCATATACAATATACGAGATTAATCTCAACAACACAACACTCTCACCTACCCGAAATTACAGATAGTCTTAAACTTCTACAGACATCTATACACATAGATTCTCACGGCTACATATTACAAGAACACCTCGCCCCTAATAAAGCACAATCATCTTAAATTCTTACAGAAATACATACATCCATACACATAGCCAATTTAACTCAACAACATCCTCACCCACCTCAAATCACGATCAGCCTTAAACTACTATAGATAGACACATCCACAAATCCCAATGGCTACATATTACGTCAACAACCCTGCCCACTCAAATCATGGTCAGCCTTAAACTCCTACAGACATACAAACACACAGATTCCCCCAGTTGCATATTACTAGAACACCTTACCCCTCATAAATTACAATCAGCCTTAAGCTCCTACAGAAATGCATACATTGAAATTCCTATACACACACACACGCACACATACACACATATATACACGCAATCGATCTACCTCAACTACACCCCGCCCCCTGCCAATCAAACCATCACCTAAATTCTCTCAGACAGACAGACACATCCACAAATTCCTATGGTTACATATTACGGCAACAACGCCACCCACTCAAATCACGGTCAGCCTTAAATTCCCACAGTCTAGCAACACCTACATTAACATTAGAAAAAAATAACTTTCACGTTTTCCCGTCGTCATTTGGAAAAATCATTTTCCCGTCGGCATTTAAAAAAACAATATTCATGTATTGCCCGGGATTAGGAAAAATTATCATGCATTGCCGTAGGCATTAGGAAAAATTAATAATCACTATTTCATCATTGGTATTAGGAAAAATAATTTTCATGATTTTCCGCGTCTGTATATACACACATAAAAACCGCCAAACTATGAACCCCGTTAATACATTCACACAAAATATTCCACACACAAATTTCCACGGTCAAGCAGACAGACCGACACCCAGACAGACAGACATACACTTAATGTAAATAAAAACTCCTAATGTAAACAAAAAACACAAATTTCCAAGAATTTAACAATTTTAAAATTTTAATTACCAAAATTTAACAATTTCAGCAACAATTTAACAATTTTAGCCCACAATTTAACAATTTCAGCAACAATTTAACAATTTTAATTGGTCCAGAAGTGGGATTTCCCTACTACTCCCACAGAAGCAGAAGACGAAATATTGCGTGATAGTTTAAAAGTAGGCCGCGAATGCGACCGTAAACATAGATTTAACATCGAAGAAACAGAGTTCGGGCTACAACAGGGGTGCCTTTTAAGAGGGATTCGTGTTTACATTCCAAAAGAGCTTCGACAGCGGGTCTTATCGGAAATACACGCCGTACATTTTGGAATAACTAAAATGAAGTCGTTAGCCGGAGCTTACTGCTGGTGGCCCTCACTTGATCGTGACATTAAAAATGTAGTGTCAAACTGTATGGAGTGCCAATCAGTTCGTCCGTCAGCCCTAAAAGTTATGCCAACACATATGTGGAAACCACCAACTAAAGTTTTAGAAAGAGTCCACGCGGACTTTGCGGGGCCTTATAAAGGAGAATATCTTTTTATCTTAGTGGATGCTTTTAGCAAATGGCCCGAGGTTCATGTTGTGCCAGATATTACGGCAAAATCCACAATAAAGATATGTCGCGACATTTTTGCCACATTTGGACTACCAAATATCATGGTAACTGATCACGGTACGCAATTCACAGCAGAAGAATTTGAGAGTTTTTTGAAAATTAATGGAGTTGTGCACAAAATGGGGGCACCATACCACCCAGCTACAAACGGACAGGCCGAAAGATTCGCGCAAACCATTAAGAACTAATTAAACGCTGTGAACTGTAAACCTTCAGAAATTGAAAAAGAAATAGCCAACATTTTACTTGCCTATCGCCGTGCAATCCATCCAGCTACAGAAAAGTCCCCTTCACACCTGATGTTCGGTCGACAAATCAGAACCAGATTAGATATAATGGTACCGAGTGATAGAGTCGCTGCCCGTGACTACTTAACTAAAGAAAAGTGGAGATTCGGTACAATTACAAAAACATTCGGTAAGCTGCATTATGAAATTAAATTAGACGACGGAAGAGTATGGAAACGTCATGCTGATCAGTTACGCCGAGTCGGTAATAACCTTAGAACTAATCCCATAAAAGATCAAACATCATTTACCCAACAAACAAACGATGATACACCCCAACGTATGTTATTCGAGCCAACAACCACAACAGAAACCCCTGCTGTCAAACTACCAACATACACTATGGGCAACATCTCTCATACGAATTCGCCATTATCCACGAACGTACTTCCAGAGCCAACGAATGATGACCACCAGACTACGTCCACAAATCATGAAGAAATGCAAACCGAGAACTTGTCTGATAGGCCTACACGAGCGAGAAAATATCCATCGTGGTTAAATGATTATATTAGAGAGTAAGCAATTATTGTAGAATTGAAGAGCTGTTATATATTAGATAGTATATAGGTATTATATGGCAACTCTGTTACGATTACCGGTAACCATACTAATCAGTAACAATACAATAGATAAACTGACGTGAATAAACTTACTTGTCTTATGAATACCGAAAAGGAAAAACGTGTTTTAAAAAAAATTTAAATTAAAAAAAATTATAATTTTTGGTACTCTCGGGACCAAAAAAGTACTCGAAAATTATTTTTGATACCGAAATGCAAATCGCATTTCCCATCACTGATTTAATGATTTGATTAATCTAGTTTAAGTGTATTTGTAAATAAAACTTGTATCATTCTTAACCCTAATCAATACACTCGGGTCTTGTATTCATTTGCAAATCTTCGAGTCCACGGAAAAGCGTTTTTAAAGAGAGAAAAACGTATTAATATATATAAAATCGTATTGTCTGTTTGTTCCTAACGCATGATCTCTGGAACTATAAGAGCTGTGGAGCTGAAATTTCCAACACTGGTTCGAGTCAATACAAGTGACCACAGGGTGGAGTAATTTGGAATTAGAAAATAAATTATTGAGTGTACGACAATGTTTGCCGGGCTCAGCTAGTAGTATTACAAAAAAATAATGGAGCAAAAAGTTTGTCACCTCTTAATAAATTAAATATTAATTTTTCAATATCTTGCTAATTGGATAGAAAATAATCGGGATTGAACAAGTGAGCGTCAAATAGAGAAAATGTTTACTTAAAAAAAATATCTTACTAATGACATTTATGTTAATAAATATTATACAAGGTAGAGAATGTTGAACCGCAAGCGTGCCAGGCCTCATTCGTGTTTAAGAGCTTAAACGCGATGATTTTGAGATGTTTTACCATACATTGACTTGTTTTGTTAAACATCTCAAATGAACTGTAACACGTAAATAGAGTATGTTCAGTCCGTTTTTTGATAACTCTGGCAACTTTGTGTAGTTATTAAATGGCGCCACGTCAAAAATTATTTAGTAAACAAATAATTAGTTAAAAAATTCTCAATTATTTACAAAAACATTTGTTGTTTGAAAATAATAAACCAGTAAAAAAGCATAATTGTTCTTAATTTTTTTCAAATACAATAACTTATTGACAAAACGTCAACCTTAAACATTTAAAATGTAATGTGAACGATTGTGTTCAGTTTTTTAAAACAATTTCCTTAAACACGTTTAAGACCATAAATTTGAACATGGTAAAAGCAATAAATACACTTAAAAAATATTTGGATTGAATTTTTATGACATTTTGATAAAAAAAAAATAGAACAAGATATTGATCATTTCGAAACTCTAAAAAGCGGAATAGAAATTCGAAGGGGGATCGAGCTACGAAAGGCGGGATAATATCGCCTAAAGCGGGATGTCTGGTCAGGTTAGGGAAAGGTGATGCTAGATAAATTAGGAATAAACCTGGAGTAGAACGTTATCATTCCTCAAAATTTTCTAACATCGTCTACCGTAGCTGGACGTAAAATACTCGCTATTGCCTGTATTTTTGCTGGTGATTTTGAAATTTTATTTAGCTGGACCACGTGTCCTAAGTATTCTATTTGCGTTTGAAAAAATAAGCATTTACCCTTATTTCTATGTAAGTCGTGTTCTTTTAATCGCTGTAGATATAAAACTAAGTTATTTCTGCATTCTGCTTCTGTTGTTCCATGCACTATGATATCGTCGAAATATGACATGGTATTCTTCAATCCAGCTAAAATTTGTTCGATGATACGGTTGAACTCAGAGGGTCTGTTTTAAATCCACAGGAGAGTCGATTCACTTTGTATTGTTATCGTTTGAATGATGCTGGATGCTTGGATGACGCGCAGATGTAAATAAGCCTTATAAAGGTCAAGGCGAGAGAAATGTTTTGATCCTTTGAGGCTGTTTAGAATTTCGTCAATACGACGTATTGCAGATTCTGCAAATAATCAGTTATCTCTGCCATATTAAGCAAACGAGAAATTTTATTCACATTTTTTGTGTTAAGTATTTGACTGTCCACTTGTAGGAGATCAATGTTTAAATGACGTATGCAACTTCGTCTCAAAAGCGTGTCGTACTCATTGGGTACTACATACATTTCTTCCACTGTTCCGCGATTATTGTATTTTACTTCGACTTTTACTTTGCCATCCGGAACTACAATATATTTGGCATACGATCGAAAAGCGATACAAGAGGGTTTTAGTTCGGTTTCGATATTAAGCTGTTCAAATTGATTTCTTGGAATTAAGGTAAATCCAACGCCGGAGTCCACTTCAAACTTTTGAGGACGTTCATTTATTTTAAGAATTATATAGTATTTTGCAACGTAATATTTTTCAGTGCAATGCTGACTGTTGTGAATATCTATTATCTGATTGATGCCATACATCTGGTATACTTCATTATCTTGCTCATCATTTTTTTTTTTTTTTTTGTAATGCATGTATTTATTTTTTTATGAACTAACAATAAGTATTCAAATCTTAAATCTATAAAATAAAATTATTAGGCCCGACCAGTGTCGGACATAAACTTAGTGGTAGTTATAAATAATACATTAGTAGTGATAATCAAAAAAAGGGGGGGGGGAGTATTTTCAAGTAGTCCCATCTGGAGTGTTAGGTATAAGAGCCCGTGTGTCCCTCTTTTTTAAGCGGACGTGTCCAGTAAAGTTCAAAATATTACGAGCAAGCGGATTAGAGTAGTAGGGAATTGCCGGTTCTACCGCAATTAAAATTGTTAAATTGTTGCTGAAATTGTTAAATTGTGGGCTGAAATTGTTGAATTGTGGCTGAAATTGTTAAATTGTTGCTGAAATTTTAAAATTTTTGGAAATTTGTGTTTTCGGCGGCGCTTTGATGTTTTTTGTTTACATTAGGAGTTTTTTGTTTGCATTAACTTTGTGTGAACGGGTGATTTTTTGGGTTACATTAATTGTGATAACGGGTGATTTTTTTGAGGTTTCATATGAGTGTATATGCCGACGGCAATGCATGGTAATTTTTCCTAATGTCGGGCAAAACATGATTATTATTTTTCCTAATGCCTACGGCATGCATGATAATTTTTCCTAATGCCTACGGCAAAACATGTTTATTAATTTTTCCTAATGCCGACGGCAAAACATGAATATAATTTTTTCAAATCCCGACGGGAAAATGATTTTTCCTAATGACGACGGGAAAACGTGAAAGTTATTTTTTCTAATGCTAATGTTCGTGTTGATAGACTGTGAGAATTTGGACGTGATTTGAGTAGGTGGCGTTGTTGCCGTATTATGTAACCATAGGAATTTGTGGATGTGTCTGTCCGTCTGTGAGAATTTAGGTGAGGGTTTGATTGGCAGGGGGCGGGGTGTAGTTGAGGTAGATCGATTGTGTGTATGTGTGTGCGTGTGTGTGTGTGTGTCTGTGTATGTTTGTATTAATTTCAATGTACATATGTATTTCTGTAGGAGCTTAAGGCTGATTGTGATTTTTGAGGGGCGAAGCATTCTATTAATATGTAACCGGGGGAATCTGTGTGCTTGTATTTCTGTAGGAGTTTAAGGCTGACCATGATTTGGGTGGGCAGGGTTGTTGACGTAATATGTAGCCATGGGAATTTGCGAATGCGTCTGTCTATAGTAGTTTAAGGCTGATCGTGATTTGAGGATCTTGTTGAGGTAAATTGGTTATGTGTATGTATGTATCTGTTTCTGTAAGAATTTAAGATGATTGGGATTTATTAGGGACGAGGTGTTCTTGTATTATGTAGCCGGGAGAATCTATGTATATATGTCTGTAGCAGTTTAAGACTATTCATAATTTAGGGTAGGTGAGTGTTGTGTTCTTGAGATTAATTCTGTAATTGTATATGTATGTATGTATGACAATGGGAATTTTTATATGTATATCCTGGGGGAGAATTTTAGGCTGGTCGTGATTTGTGAAAGGTGGGGTGTTGTTGAAATTTTCTTGGATATTTCTAATATGAATTCTGCTATGTGTGTGTGTATTTGCGCTAATATTTATATGTAGATAGAAATAAATTGTTTTCAGTATCGACATTTGGTACTATAAAATACTATCATATGTCTGGACTTCCCTAATCCTAGTATGCTTTTATACTTACGCTTGTTTTATATTTTCTCATACTTAAATTTGTCTCGCGTTAAAGTCTGCCTATATGAAATTTGTTTATATTACAGATTTTGTTTATTTCAATCTTTGAATACATTTTTTTTTGTCATTGATGTCTTTTGTTCTTCTTGTTGTTGGTGTTGTTGTTGTTGTAAATATTCGTCTGTGTATAGATGCGATATATTGAGTTTTTTTTTATTTGAAAATAAAAACGTTTTAATTTTTATCTGCGTTTACTTAAAAGTTTGTGAAATAATAGAAATATTTCTTATACTTAATTTAAATTTTTTTAAAGTTGATGCAACGTTAGTAAGTTAACGTTAGAAATTTTTGGGGTACATAATTTCTCCTAACTATAGACTTTTTTCTTCACTTTCTACATTTGTTTTCGAAATCTTGCTTTGCTTTATGAAAATGTATAAACATTTTTAAATGAAACTGATCCCGGCACTCCAGCTTATATACTGATATTTTTTTTTCTTTGGTAGTCAACTTACTTCTTTTTTTATTTTTATTGATAAACATTTAAAATCAAAAGGGAGCTTTATATTGAAATTATTATTTTCATAATTGTTGAAAACAATCACTAGTTTTTTTTTGTGATGAAATCATTTGAAGTTGAAGCTGATATCTTTGCTTACTGTTTTAAATTAAAATTTTATTCAATAGAATAAAAGGAGCTTTTTTCTTAAATTCTGATCCAGTTAAGATCGGATATGAGACTGAATTTAAATGTACTTTTAAATTAGTCACAATGAACAAACTTATTTTCTTGTTGAAAAGCGATCATCAGAAAACGAAGTGGTTTTCAGAGACTTTAGGTATACCCTTTCGACGGTTCCTCTAGGATACAAGATGACTTTGTTTGACGAAATTTCTGTTGCTTTATACTGATAATATTTTTACATTAATAAGGTACATATGTATATGTCTATGGCTTTCTTTTGACGTTCTATATGATTTTTTTCTCATTTTATTAAAGTTCAGCGTGTTGTGTATATATTTCTGAAATGTTTAAGTGTGCTTTGTGTGTCCATCGGACAGAGTGTACGTTTTAGTTGGTCAGTCAGTCTATATATTTATTTTTTTTTCTTCTAATGTACCACACCTTTTTTTCACATTTTACTACTTGAAATAGAGAATTTTTGTCTAATTTTTTTCTGGGTATCTACATACATTAGTTAAATATGTGTATGAATTTTTAAGAAAAAATTTTAAATAAAATATTGGAAAAATAATTAATTATGTGAATGGTTTTTATTTCTTTATTAGCTTTACTTCGCTAGATCAAAAAAATTTTTGTTTTTGCTTATTTGTAAATTCTTGTTTTCATGTCGCTTAAACATGTACAGTCTTGTTTTCATGGCGCTTAAACATGCACAGTCTTGTTTCCATATCGTTTAAACATGCACAGTCTTGTTTTCATGTCGCTTAAACATGTACAGTCTTGTTTTCTTTGAAAAGTTATGCACATGACAAATTGAATTTCACAATGTTATGAAATTCCATTAAATTTCATTAGATTTTTTCATAAAGAGAAACAATTTAGACAATCGGATAAGTCCTTATATTTTTCACTACATACAAGTTTCTGTTATTTTATATTCGAATAGATGAATCCTAAATTTCCTTTAAAAAATAACACAAAACAAGGATAAATTTAATTTAATTTAATTTATATTAATAATACATTTTAATTTAATTTTATTTATTTTTATTATAATGATGGAAACATTTCATAGTATCTAATTATTAAATTTTCTAATATACTTTTACGCAAAAAATATATTGTACATCTGCAAGTATCTGGTCCTTCCTCACACTCAGGATTATACCAAGGACAGCTTCTGAAGTGGCCTTCTGTGTTGTCTTCATCTTCCATGATACCATATTCTTCGTTCTCATCCAGCATATTTTGAAAAAATTTGATCATCTCCCAATGATCAAAAAGCCTGAAGCTTTCAAAAGCTCTTATAAATTGGTTTAGAGTACGTCTGATTTGACTCATTTTATTTGCTTATAAGTTAATGAATGATGATTGTTTGAAGGTTCCTTTAAGACTAATTTCTTCTTTTAAATTTTTAAAGTAGTATCTCTTGATCTTTAAAATATCTATACCATCATCTATATTCCATACCTCTTTTTTAGCACTCTATCTCTCTCTACCCCTTTTCTCTCTATAACTGTCTCTTTCTGTCTATCACTACCCCTCCACTTATTCACTATTTCACCATATTTTCGATTAGCCTTCTTGAAGTCGTCATCGCTACTTTCAAGATCATTTTTAGTTAAACATTCAAAGTGCGGAGAAGTAAATAAAAAAAAAATAAATAAATAAAACAAAAATGGAGTCTACAACAAATCTAACATCAAAATTTAATTCACTAAAAAATAAAACCTTAATCCACATAAAGGAGCTTGAGACATCAACTAAATACACCATTCGAAAAGTGTCAAGAGTAACAACAAAATATGGGCCAACACTAAAAGTTGAAATGGAAAACCACATAATGTTCCTCCCAAAGCGATATAATGCTTTAATCGATGCTGAAATTAAAGAACTCTCGAGCGGATCATATTGCTTAAGTAGAGAAGGTGAACAAACCTTAATTGTTGAAAGCTAGCTGAGTGAATTTCTAATTCAAAATTCCCAATTTCCAATTTGGCAATAATATATAATAATTTTGTATTTTAAATTATAAATAAAAATACATGAAAGAGTTTTGTAAAATATAAATGTTTGTGCTTTTTTATTTAATATTTTCAGTTATTTCATAAAGAAATTTAAGACATAAATGACCACAGGTAAATGTATTGAAATTCTGATGTTGATTACAGTTGTATTTTATATTTGTACCAAGATATTTGACTACTTCCGAAGGAGGTTGTAAGTTTCCAAAGCTGTCGAAATATTCTTTTTCATTGTTGTTTTTATAATATGCTACCCAATGTGTACCAGGTCCTGTTGATACGTCTAAATTGATTATTCCACATTCTATTTTCTGTGTTCGTTTTCGTAGAGTATTCAACATGAAAAGTCCTCTAAAATGTGGAATATTTATAGAGAAACGGTTTATGTCCACATCAGATAGTGGTCTGTTGGGTATCATCTCTAAGAGTTTTTTGATTCTTCTTTGTAAACTAAACCATAACCCTTTTTATATGGTTTTAAGTAAAGTCCCTTTCCAACTGCTATAGATTCCATCGCTCTATTATGTCTAGTTGCTTCATCAAGTTGATTTTTTACATTCTTTGTTGCACTTACAGCTTTTGCTATAGCAGCACCTCCAGTTGTTAGACTACCAATTGCACCCAGAGCAGTTAAAATCGGTATTAGAGGTAAAAAACCACCAATTTTTGGGACACGTATTACACGTGGTACTATAATTTGAGATTTTCTTCCTTTTAATGATTTGTTGATAGTTTTTCGGACAATTTTAATTGCTGAGTTAATATCTAATGGTTTTTCCTTCTTTAGTATTTTTGTTGCAGCTCTAATTGATGTTCTAAACAGTTTTTTATCATTTATCTTGTTCTTTTTAACATTTTTCTTTTTCTCCACACCCATACCAAATTTTGTTTTGGCTTTCATTGCGTTAGTAACCATATAGGCAAATGGTTTTTCAGCAATACTACTATCTTTTGATAAAACTCGATCCCAAGCTGAATTTTCAAGTATTTTATCAGCTTTATGTCTAGTGCTTAAATCCTTATTTTTTGAATAAGCTATATCGTGATCTTTACAAGCAGAGTCCAATAAATTAATTCCTTTATCACCTCAATTTACACGTTTTTGTAGTTTTGTTTCAGGTCCACAATACTAATATCCGGGAAGATAAAGTTCACCAGTTAGAGAGTTTATTTTTTTATCTACTATACCTCCTCCAACGAAGGTGTTTTTATGACTAAACGTCTTCTGATATTGTATAACTATATCATCTAATTTTGTCGATAATAACAGGTAACATTTATAAAATCTATTTAGTTCGTAATATTGTTCCTTCTACTATTTTTTTTTGCTTACTTGCCTCTATCTTGACTGATGGTTTCTCAGTCCTTAAACTTGTATATTCTCAACTTCTGTCTTGATGTTACTTTCTTCTTTCATGCGAATTCTTGTTTTTTCTTTTCATATCGCTTAAACATGCACAGTCTTGTTATCTTTGAAAGGTTCTGCACAAAACAAATCGAATTTCACAATATTATGAAATTCCATTATATTTCATTAGGTATTTTCTTATCGACACCAACTGCTTTAACACCATCTCATTTACGTTTGCTAACAGCAAATAGTACAATAGGTGTCAGCTATTAGATCAGCTTATCAGCTATTAGATCAGCTTATTAGCACCTGGTCTGTTTTTCAGATCAGCTTTTCAGGAGCTGGTCTGGTTTTCAGATCAGCTTATCAGGACCTGGTCTGGTTATCAGATCAGCTTATCAGGACCTGGTCTGGTTATCAGATCAGCTTATCAGAACATGGTCTGGTTTTCAGATCAGCTTATCAGGACCTAGTCAGGTTTTCAGATCAGCTTTTCAGGACCTGGTCTGGTTTTCAGATCAGCTTTTCAGGACCTGGTCTGGTTTTCAGATCAGCTTATCAGGACCTGGTCTGGTTTTCAGATCAGCTTTTCAGGACCTGGTCTGGTTTTCAGATCATAAAGGTACATTCGTAGATTCGACTATTATATTAGAGATTAAAATAAAACACACACAAAAAAATTAAAGAGAACATAGGCAAAATTAATATCACTATATAGTTAAACATTGACATTTTTAATTTGTACCGAGTAACTCGCGGTAGTACCACGGTACCAACAAGGTCAAAAATGTACCATAAAAAGTACAATTGTACCATGATTTCCATCCGTGTAACACAATGTCCGATGAGAGAGAGATGAGAGAGTTGAGAGACAGAGATGCCTTTTCCTTATATTTTGTTTTCTATCATATGAAAAATTTCCAATTTTTACTGTGGCACCCAGTTAAAGTCGGTTCAACTTAACACACACTTTGTTTTTGACTATAGTAGAAAAATATTTAAAAACAGGTTTTTAATTTTAAGTTGTTTCTAAAACGAACCGACTTTATTGTATGAATATGGTTATGGGCCAATGTCTTTAAAAAGAAATTTAGTAAACGAACTCCATATTAAATCTCAACAATTGTTTGTGTTTGTAGAGATGTAATGACAGGAATATATGTATGATGTTTTACGGAACTAAGTTCTAAGTTAGGTGAAATGGAGAACTATTCTACAGCAAATAGAAATTGTTGATTTTTGAAGACTGTAATTGATACATTCTCAAAGTTTATATAGTTAGTACAACTGAAAGTAAAAGCTGCACTCTAAAAACCAAGGCAATGGAAAATATTTTTGAAGTGGTACGGGTACCAAAAAACTGACAAACAGATGATTCTAAAGAATTTTTTAATAAATACTTGGAAAAACTCATACATAAATAGAAGATTAAACATTACTTAATATGAAAGCATCAATACTAGAATGATTTAATAGATCATTGAAAATAATTAGCTTTAATGGTTCACATAAGTGGATTGGTATATATGTGTAAAGATTTACTTAGTGCATAAAATAGAAAAAATTCATCTCACCATTAAAATTTTTACGATTAAATATTCAACAAATGAGAAAAAGCTGCTTAATATAGTATAAAGTAATTTAAAGATGTACAAAATGATGAATTTAATAAAAATAAAATTAAAAACGAAAAATCTAGTTTGTCTTGTTTTTTGCAGGATTGATTAGGAATGATGGGTCTTAAGAAATATAATTAACTAAATGTAGTGGAATTCTCTAAACTTGTTGGTCTGAATGAAATATTGCGAAAACTTAATGCAAACATATTATCAGTATAAAGCAACAGAAATTTCGTCATACAAAGTCATCTTATAACCGTCAAGAGGTTATACCTAAATTATATGAAAACGAATTCGTTTTCTGTTGATCGCTTTTCAAGAAGAAAATATGTTTGTTCATTATGATTTAACTAATTTAAAAGTACATTTAAATTCAGTCTCATATCCGTTCTTCTTAACATAAAAATTAAAAATAAAAGTTATCCAATTCTATATTATATGCATCTAAAATTCCAAGAAAGCTGTTATATGAAAGAATCTCCAGAGCTTCTAACTACATCAGAGTTTAAGAAAAAAGCTCCTTTTATTCAATTGAATAAAATTTTAATTTGAACACTTACTGCATTCTTATTCATAATATATAACCACCAAAGGACAAATTCTAAAAGTCTTATAAATTAAGCAATATAGAAAATAACATAATTTTTATAAACGCGTAGGGTTTCAAAAGTAATTCAGATGATTTCATCGCAAAAAAAAGTAGCGATTGTTTTTAACAATTATGAAAATAATAATTTCAATATAAAGCTCCCTTTTGATTTTAAATGCTTATCAATAAAAATAAAAAAAGAAGTAAGTTGACTACCAAAGAAAAAAAACTATCAGTATATAAGCTGGAGTGCCGGGATCAGTTTCATTTAAAAATGTTTATACATTTTCATAAAGCAAAGCAAGATTTCGAAAACTAATGTAGAAAGTGAAGAAAAAAGTCTATAGTTAGAAAAAATTATGTACCCCAAAAGTTTCTAACGTTAACTTACTAACGTTGCATCAGCTTTAAAAAAATTTAAATTAAGTATAAGAAATATTTCTATTATAGTTGCTATTACTATAGAGTATGTATCTTCAGGAATTCAGTTTTGCTTAAAAACAGAAAATCCTCACAAACTTTTAAGTAAACGCAGATAAAAATTAAAACGTTCTTATTTTCAAATAAAAAAAAAACTGAATATATCGCATCTATACACAGACGAATATTTACAACAACAACAACACCAACAACAAGAAGAACAAAAGACATCAATGACAAAAAAAATGTATTCAAAGATTGAAATAAACAAAATCTGTAATATAAACAAATTTCATATAGGCAGACTTTAACGCGAGACAAATTTAAGTATGAGAAAATATAAAACAAGCGTAAGTATAAAAGCATACTAGGATTAGGGAAGTCCAGACATATGATAGTATTTTATAGTACCAAATGTCGATACTGAAAACAATTTATTTCTATCTACATATAAATATTAGCGCAAATACACACACACATAGCAGAATTCATATTAGAAATATCCAAGAAAATTTCAACAACACCCCACCTTTCAGAAATCACGACCAGCCTAAAATTCTCCCCCAGATATACATATAAAAATTCCCATTGTCATACATACATACATATACAATTACAGAATTAATCTCAAGAACACAACACTCACCTACCCTAAATTATGAATAGTCTTAAACTGCTACAGACATATATACATAGATTCTCCCAGCTACATAATACAAGAACACCTCGTCCCTAATAAATCCCAATCATCTTAAATTCTTACAGAAACAGATACATACATACACATAACTAATTTACCTCAACAAGATCTTCAAATCACGATCAGCCTTAACACAAAAAATGTGAATAAAATTTCTCGTTTGCTTAATATGGCAGAGATAACTGATTATTTACAGAATCTGTGAGGTGTGTACAGAATTATGAAGTTGCGCTTTAACTTAACTGTTTTTCAGCACTGCGTGATCGTGTCGAAAAGCAGCTTAACGATTTGGAAGCCGCTGGAATTATTTCCAAGGCAAAAAGTGACTGGGGTTCCCCGCTAGTAATTATCCCTAAGGCTGACGGTGGACTACGACGCTGCGTCGATTACAAAGTCGGGGTAAATCAACAACACGTATCTGCAAATTATCCAATACGTCGTATTGACGAAATTCTAAACAGCCTCAAAGGATCAAAACATTTCTCTCGCCTTGACCTTTATAAGGCTTATTTACATCTGCGCGTCATCCAAGCATCCAGCATCATTCAAACGATAACAATACAAAGTGAATCGACTCTCCTTTGGATTTAAAACAGCCCCTCTGAGTTCAACCGTATCATCGAACAAATTTTAGCTGGATTGAAGAATACCATGTCATATTTCGACGATATCATAGTGCATGGAACAACAGAAGCAGAATGCAGAAATAACTTAGTTTTATATCTACAGCGATTAAAAGAACACGACTTACATAGAAATAAGGGTAAATGCTTATTTTTTCAAACGCAAATAGAATACTTAGGACACGTGGTCCAGCTAAATAAAATTTCAAAATCACCAGCAAAAATACAGGCAATAGTGAGTATTTTACGTCTAGCTACGGTAGACGATGTTAGAAAATTTTGAGGAATGATAACGTTCTACTCCAGGTTTATTCCTAATTTATCTAGCATCACCTTTCCCTAACCTGACCAGACATCCCGCTTTAGGCGATATTATCCCGCCTTTCGTAGCTCGATCCCCCTTCGAATTTCTATTCCGCTTTTTAGAGTTTCGAAATGATCAATATCTTGTTCTATTTTTTTTTTATCAAAATGTCATAAAAATTCTATCCAAATATTTTTTAAGTGTATTTATTGCTTTTACCATGTTCAAATTTATGGTCTTAAACGTGTTTAAGGAAATTGTTTTAAAAAACTAAACACAATCGTTCACATTACATTTTAAATGTTTAAGGTTGACGTTTTGTCAATAAGTTATTGTATTTGAAAAAAATTAAGAACAATTATGCTTTTTTACTGGTTTATTATTTTCAAACAACAAATGTTTTTGTAAATAATTGAGAATTTTTTAACTAATTATTTGTTTACTAAATAATTTTTGACGTGGCGCCATTTAATAACTACACAAAGTTGCCAGAGTTATCAAAAAATGGACTGAACATACTCTATTTACGTGTTACAGTTCATTTGAGATGTTTAACAAAACAAGTCCATGTATGGTAAAACATCTCAAAATCACCGCGTTTAAGCTCTTAAACACGAATGAGGCCTGGCACGCTTGCGGTTCAACATTCTCTACCTTGTATAATATTTATTAACATAAATGTCATTAGTAAGATATTTTTTTTAAGTAAGCATTTTCTCTATTTGACGCTCACTTGTTCAATCCCGATTATTTTCTATCCAATTAGCAAGATATTGAAAAATTAATATTTAATTTATTAAGAGGTGACAAACTTTTTGCTCCATTATTTTTTTGTAATACTACTAGCTGAGCCCGGCAAACATTGTCGTACACTCAATAATTTATTTTCTAATTCCAAATTACTCCACCCTGTGGTCACTTGTATTGACTCGAACCAGTGTTATATTAAATTATATTCATGTTTTGCCGTCGGCATTAGGAAAAATTAATAAACATGTTTTGAAGTCGGCATTTGAAAAAAATAATAATCATGTATTGCCGTCGGCATATAAACTCATATGAAACCTCAAAAAAATCACCCGTTATCACAATTAATATAACCGGAAAAAAATCACCCGTTCACACAAAGTTAATGTAAACAAAAAACTCCTAGTAAACAAAAAAACTCCTAATGTAAACAAAAAACATCAAAGCGCCGCCGAAAACATAAATTTCCAAGAATTTTAAAATTTCAGCAACAATTTAACAATTTCAGCCACAATTCAACAATTTCAGCCCACAATTTAACAATTTCAGCAACAATTTAACAATTTTAATTGCGGTAGAACCGGCAATTCCCTACTACTGATTAGGATGTGATTCGAGTTTTGTTAAATATTTGCCTGCGTATTTTGCAATTTCTTCAGTCACTAGTGGCATATTTAAATCACGATGTATAATAGAATTTTGGATGTACCATGGAGCCGATGTTATTAACCGTAAAATTTTGTTTTGCCTTCGTTGGATTCTCTCGACATTGGAAGCTGAAGCAGTGCCCCATAACTGAATTCCGTAGCGCCATATTGGCTTCAAAAGCGACTTGTATAATAAAAGTTTGCAGTCTTGGCTGAGTGTTGAGTTTCTGCCAATCAACCAATATATTTGAGTTAACTTAAGTTTCATCTGAGTTAACTTAGAGTCAATATGATGTTTCCATATAAGTCTTCGATCAAGGTGTATACCAAGGTATTTCACTTGGGAATGTTGAGGAATATTTTGATTGTTGATTCGAATAAGGGAGCAAGTATCTCCTCTTAGGGTGAACGTTATATGGACACACTTTTGTTCATTGACTTTAATTCTCCATAAGTTCAACCATATTTTCAGCTGAGTGATATGTTCCTGGAGATTGCGGGATGCCTCATAAGGGTTTTCGTGCACACTCATACAGGCTGTATCATCGGCAAAAGTAGAAATATTGATATTATTGGTCACAGGCATATCACAAGTATATATTAAATACAAGACAGGACCCAGAATACTACCCTGGGGCACACCAGAAGATATAGTTTCGGGCACACTCGTGAACTCTCCTTCCACAACAGTGAACTTTCTATCAATAATATAACTTTCCAAAAGCTTTTGAATGTTTATTGGCAGATATGTCTTCAATTTTAAAACTAGGCCTTCGTGCCATACTTTATCAAACGCCTGAGAAACATCAATAAAGAGAGCAGAACAATACTTCTTTTCTTCAAATGTTCTTCTTACAACTTGCACCAGTCTATGCGTTTGTTCAATCGTGCTGTGCTGACTTCTAAAGCCAAATTGATGGTCCGGGATGCACCCATTATCAGTTAAAATTTTGAACAATTTAGTCATGAGCAGCTTTTCGAAAAGCTTTGAGATTGTAGATAGTAAGCTTATAGGCCTATATGACTCAGTCTTGGTAAGATCTTTGCCCGCCTTTGGAATCATTTTGATCTTGGCCAGTTTCCAGTTATGTGGAAAATACTGCATTCTTAAAATAGCATTAAAAGTAAATAGCAGGATTCTTATTGCAATATGAGGCAAGTTCATGAGCATTTTGTTACTAATGCCATCAATACCTGGAGCTTTCTTCGGGTTGAGTTCAGCAATTACTTTTTGTACTTCACGCATCTTAAACCTTAAGGGACGAGGGGGTAGACAAACTACACACGGTAAATCAGCAGCACCCGTACATGAATGGGGAGTGAATAAAGATTTTAAATGCTCAGAAAATAAGTTAACTTTCTCACTATCACTTCTTGCCCAGCCTCCGGTCGCAGTACGCAATGGTGATTTAAGATCAACGGGTCGTTTAAGATTTCTAATAGCGCGCCATAAAGAGTAATTAGATGCGGACGTTACATCAAGACCTTCTAAATACTTTTCCAGTAGTGCAGTTTTTTCCGACGATAGCAGCTCTTTGCGTCGTTTAGTACATTCTTTAAGTCTGATTTTATTTAGGGGTGATCTGTGTTGTTGCCATTCTCTTCTAGCTCTCCTTTTTTCACATACAAGACGTTCAATTTCCGTAGAATAAATTCTGTTCAAGCCGGTCTGCGGATAGGAGGTAGTGGCGTGTTCAGCAGCCTGTTAATATTTTCGTTAAGATTGGCAATGTTAAATTCAATATCATCGCATGATCTAAGCTGAATGTTTTCTACGCAGTGACTACTAAGATATTTTTTGAATGCCAGCCATTTGATTCCATTAATCATCTTCACATATGAGTTAGTTAAATCACTCCTTAGTGGGTTGAAAATTGTAACTATTATTGGAGAGTGATCGGAGGACAGATCTAGAGAGGCCTCTACATGAATTAAGTCCCTATGAATATTTTTCGTGGCGGCAAAATCTATAACATCTGGAATTTTTCTTACGTCAGTATGCCAGTAAGTAGGCTCCCCACTCGAAATGACATCTAAGCCCATTTTTGAAATTGTATTGAACAAGGCTTGACCTCTAGATGTAACAAGACGCGATCCCCAGTACGTATGTTTTGCATTGTAGTCACCAGCTGCCACGAAACAAGATCCAAGCGATTTGTAGAACTTCTCATACTGATCTTCGGTAACTGAAAATCTGGGAGGTGAGTAAATTGATGATATCACGAAATTCGCACAAAAATTTTCTACGAAAATATTCGTTGCTTGCAAATATTCTTCACTAAGGTTGTCAAGGACATAGTGCTTGAGTCTTGACTTAATCAGAATTGCTGATCCACCACATGCTCTCTCTCTCTCTCTCGGGTCCTTTGTATCATATAAAGTGTAACCATTTATTTTAAATAAGCTTCTTGAGGTCAAATGAGTCTCAGAAACCAACATTATATCAAGTTCATTTTTATGTTAGCGAATGCCGTTTGCGTTCCAGAAACATATTTTTAACGTGTTCATGGTTTATTAACTAATGCTTGAAGCAGTGTATTCTGCATTCGCAGCATTTCTTGCATCATACTTGTCATATTTGTAGTAAAGTTGTTTATAGTTAGCACCAGATTCTCAATAGTAGCTTCAAGGCGACTAAAGTTAAAGCTTGAGTTTGAATTCGTTGAATTATTTGGCGGTGGAACATTTTGCGTGGGAATTGAACTAGTCTTAGCAGCATCAGCATACGATACACGTGAAGTAACTGGTTGGCTGATTTGAGCAAAAGTGTCGGAGTTCGCGTTTACTTGTAGAGCTGGAGTTAACTTGGGTTTTTGACCCATAGCCTGTTTAGCGAAAGAAAATACAGGGCACCCTCTATAGTTAGCTGTGTGATTACCTCCACAATTACTACATTTTTTTCTGCTTGATCTTTTTGCTTAGTGCAGCTAGCAGTACCATGCAATTCACCGCAGATAACACACACTGCAGGTAACTTGCAGTAAGTTTTCGTATGGCCATATTCTTGGCAATTATGGCACTGTACGGGACCTGAACGCTTACGTGGCTCTTCAACTGTGATTTTTCGATGTAAGAGATACTTTACGTTATAAACTGGATGGGTTTCATTTTTTTTCAATTGTATGTCATTCGGCTCCAGTTCAACCCGAAATAGGGGTTGGGGGACCTTTTCTCTATTAAATATGTTGGTAACATTTTTTACCTTGAATCCTTGGTCGACAAGTGCACATTTTACTTCTTCGGGTTCAACATATGAATCTATGCCCTTTAATACTATCTGTAGCCCTTTAGCGCTCTTAAGTTGGTATGTGTAAAAATTTGTTTTATTTTTTTCGAATTCACTAACAATTTTTCGGAAATCTTTTTCATTATATATTTGGATTTTAGTTTCATCAATATTACCTCGTTTAATTGGAATGATGTGAAAAGTATTTGCACCAATGGTCGACAGTAGTTTTTTTATAAGCGCGTTAGAATTTTTTTCTCTCAGATAAATAGGTGGTGGCTTAAAAGACTTTTGCGATGATGTAGCGGGCTTGTCGTCGGTGTCTTGCAATAATGAAAAACGATTTTGACGATTGGTAGATGATGCGCTGTTATCCCTAGACATCTTTGGAGCAGATGAAATTTTTGAAGAATTTGGGCTTCGCCCACGCTTTACCACTGTTATATATCTGTCAATTCCCACTTGTACCTTGGGTTTTGAGCTACTGTTATCTGTAGTGATAACTTGGTTTAGTGATGAAGGCGAGCCCGATGCGGATGATATCGCAGACTTCAATGAAGAAGTACTAGGCAATGGTAATGTTAACGATTCACTAGTTGGCATTGGACAAAGCGAAGTTGATCGCTGACGAAAAATTGGCTTTGCCGTTAAAAAAAGATTTTCATCAGATTTATTATTTATATTTTTTTCATTAAGAGTTTCAGAACTCACAGTAAAATAAGCATTTCTGCCGTTAGAACTCACTTCAAAATTTTTTTCCTTTGAGGTACTCATACAGAGTATTATTCTTCAAGGGCACTTTGTTTGTGTTTACGTTTTTTTTTTTTGTTTTTGCTATTTCTTGCTATGTAAAAAATATTAGTAAAGCCAATAAGCTTATTTATCAAGGTGAATATGTATTACGAATATTTTTTGTATGATTTTTGATTTTGTTGTTTTTTATATTTGTTTCGTATGTATGTATGTAAAAAAAAATCCGCTTTAATGTCTCTTCACTATGAAGGTTCAACGAGAACTGATCATTTCTAGACATTGAATTTTTATTACCTGAAGTCATCAAAGTTTTGAGACATACTTGCGGTACATGTCATATTTTACCACAAAACCTGCATTTGAAGTTATGTTGATTCGTGCGACATTCGTTTGCCTTGTGATTATCTCTTGCACATATAATGCATACATTTTCAATACCCAGTTGATTAAAATTTATTTTTGATTTTGAACGCATACCTGCTTTTGATGATGAGAGATTCCTTGAACTGTTTCTACAGCAATTTGAATTGATAGATTTTGTGTGTAATTTGTTGACATAATTTATGCTGCTTGGTTGCTTTAAATTGAGCTCGCGGCAATCAATTTTAGATGCTTCCAAAGTCAACGCTTTTTGAACAATTTTCACAAAATCGGTCTCTTCATATTGAAGGAGTTGTTCCCGTATATTATTTTTATCTTTAATATTAGAAATGCCAGCCTGGCATTCACATGTCGACACAAACGCACAATCATTGATATCACGTCTGAGATGCGCCACATATTAGCCAGTGATTGTTCTTCACCTTGACACTAGCAGCCGAAAATATGTTGATCCGATTGAATTTAAAAGCATTTGCTGGCACAAGATTTTATTTGTCAATACTCCCTTCATTTTCAAGTAATTTTCGAACTTTTTGGATGGTATAATTCATGACACAATAATATAAAGGTACAACTGTTCCTTCTTTTTGACACCATATTAACCTTCTGACGTTTTTCCCGATTATTTTTTACTCTTAAAATTAATGCTACTTTATTAGTTTATGAAATCCGAGTTTTTGATTAATTGTTTGACTTTGTTGTTTATTTATTGAAAAATATTTAAATTTTTTCATTATAAAAAAACACGGCAGCTCCAACAACGGCAGCAGCAAATATAGAACAGCAAGGAAATGAACAGCTGCGAGGGAATTCCTAACTGAACAGCATCTGCCTCTTCCGAATCATAGGCGGGACTTCGTGTTCGTGCTTCCCTGTATTATTGCCTTACATCAGGTACGTCCAAGGCATATGCACAATGTGTAAACTTTTAAAAAGGAGGTTTTGTGCTTTCACACCGACAGGAGCAGAAGAGATCCCAACAACCAATAAGATCTCGACGACAACAATGCTTGCTCTTATTTTGTAAAGAAACAATAAAAAATTCAAGAGCTTTCAAAGCTTTTTACCTCAAATACAAATGTCGGATCATGTGTGTTTGGACGTAAGTAGCTGCTGTAAATACAACTGGGACAGTTATGAATATTCTTCGTTAGATATAAAAAACAATTTTGTGTATATGAAAATACTCACAATCAGTACGTTGGATAAAAGTTTCCCTGTGTAACTAACTGGCGATAGTTTATTTTTTACGTCGTCGAACGATGACCAACTGTTTGTTAGGGTGCCCCTGTGGCTGAGTGGCAGCGATGCTAGCCTCTCAGTCCAGAGGTTGTGGGTTCGATTCCCACCATAGAACCTGGGTGTTTTTCGCAGACAAGCTAATCGCTTTGCGAGTTGTGTTTGTTAAAAAAAAAACTAATTAGTAATTAGTAATGAATGTTTATGTCCATTGTAGTTTCATTACGACATCAAAATTATACAAAAACGTTTACTAGACATTGCAATTTCTACGATGTTAGGATTTTTTTGCGATTTATCTGATTTTCTGAGATTTTATTCTTTGCAGTGTAAGTTATTTCTTCAATGCATTTAAAAATTTTTCACGAACTTGCGATGTTTTTGCGTTAATTCCGAGTTAATTTTCTTTTTAACGTGTTTTGCAATGTTCGCCAAGTAAGTGATTTTTTTTAATGTATTCTGCTTCATAACAATTATCATTAATTTTTAACTTTGCTGTTATGCCTCTTCAACAAAAACTTGCGTTTTCAAACATCGATGTTTTTAAGAATGATGTTGCATCCCTAGCCATGAGGCTTTTTTATTATGTGGTGAAATAAATAATAAATCAAACATTTGGTAACTTTTGTAGGATATGTTACACACAGACAAGGCAAATTTACTCCATCTAATATCAGGATTACAAAAACAATGAAAAAATACAACAATGAAAAAAACAGCAATGTTTTTAGTTTATCCGAAATGTCAAAAATAGAATTTGTTTAAAATAATAATAATACAAATTATTTACAAAAAGTTGACAAAATCCCTCCACGACAGCTACCACTAACAAAATTTGCAATGCACAGTGGCGTGAAATAAAAAAAAGCTATAAAAAGTCCGCAACTTTTGAAGTAGTGAACCGATTTCAATGAAACTAACTGTTGAAGTGTTGAACATTTGAGAAAGTATATTTGGAGGCACCCTGTTGTAAGACAGGGTAGCATTCCAACGCCAAAATATAGTAAACATTTTACGGTGAACGACGCACCAGCACTCATTCTTAATTTGGGCCTATTTTAGAAATAAATGCGATATAAGGAAGGTGCTTAAGGAAAAAAGTGAGCCTTTGCACGCGGGTGTTTACATTCTGAAAATCCATATGATCCATCACATCACCATTTGTATATTACTGTTAGTTAAGAATTATTACTTGTATCTAAGTCTCCTTCTTCAAAAGTAGCGATTAGTGTTGATGCTGTATTATAAAGAAGGTCTAACAAACCAATGACCTCGCTTCGATTATCCACTATTATCGGAGATGGTAAAATTTCCGTTTTTCTTTTTAACAACAACGTATTTAATGGAAAAGGTCCACTTTTTTCTTTACGAATCTTCCTTATATCGCATTTCTAAAATAGGCCCAGATTAAGAATGAGTGCTAGTGCTTCTTCCACCGTAAAATGTTTACTATACTTTGGCGTTGGAATGCTTTCCACCATCCGTGTTAATCTTTTTGTAGATCTTTAATTTCAATATCCGAATTTATATTATTTATAAAGGCTTCTTTTTTCATCCTTTTGCTCCTGCATAGAACGTTATCGTAATCCTTACCTGGACGATCAAATAAAATTGTTAGGAAAAAGAACTTCATACTCCTGTTGGCTACTTTAAAGTTAATAAAAACTACCCAAAATTTTAATGATCGCCATTAAATAGCACTTGAAAATGCCTGAATTTGGCGAATACGAATATGAATGTCTAAAGATGACCGAATATTCGGCCATTCGAATACGAATACGAATATCCGTGCATCACTAGCATGTACAGATAACCAATCCTTATTTCTATTCTAACATTTCGAAATTTATTTATTGCTCACTTATCTTTTTTTCATATAATTTAAAAAATTTCAATCGGTGTTTGCAGATGAACCATATTTAGTAGTTATTATTTACAACATTTGGTCAACCTTGTCCGACCGAGTAGTGCCATCATTGAGGCTTTCCCATGTTAATTTACAGAGCGATTTATTTTTAATTGTTATTTCCATGATATATATAACTGAAATAATAAAATTGAACCCATCGCAACTTAAATGTATAGGTATGTATTTTATACACAACGGATACAAAAGCGATACAAATATTAGGTAAAAACATATTTATAATAGGGGTGTGCGCTCCGCGCAGGTTCCTTTATCCTTCTGGGTATACATATATACTGTCTGTGTATATTAATTTTTATATGTTTGAGCCAAATAGTAATTAATTACAAAAAAATATTTCATACACCTTCAAGAGGTCATAAAAAATGTGGGTTTCTTTGAATAGTAGCGAGAACACGTAAATTTTCACCTGAGGTGTTATATTTGTGTATACATTTTAAGACTGATGTAATGGCAAAGGTATACATATTATATACCGTTGAATAGACAATTATGTCTTTTATATACATATTATATACGGTTGAATAGATATTTATGTCTACTATTGTAATGATAGCATAAAAAAAGTTTAGAAACTTTTGAAGTAAAGAAAATGAGATCAATAATTTAGGCAAAAATAAAAAATTTAGGAGATTTAATTTTGTAATCAAAATTGGATTTTGAATATTTCGAAGAGTATTGAAGGTATGAGAATATTTTTTTTCAGTTTGCAAAGCTAAATGTATACTATTGAAATAAATCAAAATGTTTCCCAATATATAATTTTATAAAACTTTTTTTTGTTGGGAAAATTTGTGTTAGAAAAATTTAAGAATTTTTAGAAAACCTCCTCTCCTGTAACATTTATGTGCAGGATGTCAAGAGTATCTTACAAGTTATTTAAAACAAGTTTATTTATACTAAAAATCAAAACATTTACAAAATCGAGCGTGCAATTTTTTTACCACATCCAAAAATTAGATTTTTTGCAAAAAAAATGCTAATTTTCGACAAATGCTGGATGTAGGGTGCACGATCAGAACTTTTTTTTAATGCATGTATTTACTTATTGTATCTTCAAATATGAACTTACAATAAGTATTCAAATCTTAAATCTAGAATATAATTATTAGGCCCGACCACTATTGGACATAAACTTAGTGATAGTTATAAATAATACATAAGTAGTGATAATCAAAAAGGAAAAAAAATTATTTTCAAGTAGTCCCATCTGGAGTGTTGAGTATAAGAGCCCTTGTGTCCCTCTGTTTTAGGCGGATGTGTCCAGTAAAGTTCAAAATATTACGAGCAATCGGATTAGGATGTGATTCGAGTTTTGTTAAATATTTGCCTGCGTATTTTGCAATTTCTTCAATCACTAGTGGCATATTCAAATCACGATGTATATTTGAATTTTTGATGTACCATGGAGCCGAAGTTATCATACGTAAAATTTTGTTTTGCCTTCGTTGGATTCTCTCGACATTGGAAGCTGAAGCAGTGCCCCATAGTTGAATTCCGTAGCACCATATAGGTTTCAAAAGTGACTTGTATATCAAAAGTTTGCAATCTAGACTAAGAGTTGAATTTCTACCCATCAGCCAATATACTTGAGCTAATTTTAGTTTCATTTGTGTTAGCTTAGAATCAATGTGTTGTTTCCATGTAAGCCGTCGATCAAGGTGTATAACAAGGTATTTTACATGTGAATGTTGAGCAACAATTTGATTATTGATTCTAATGGGGGAACAAGTATCTTTTCGTAGAGTAAATGTTACCTGCGCACACCTCCGCTCATTTACTTTAATTCTCCATAACTTTAACCATAGTTCCAGCTGGGTAATATGTTCCTGAAGATATCGAGATGCCTCGTTAGGGTTTTCGTGCATGCTAAAGAAGGCTGTATCATCGGCAAAAGTAGATGTATGGATTTTAGTGCTAACAGGCACATCACAAGTATAAATCAAATACAAAACTGGTCCCAGCATACTGCCCTGTGGCACACCGGTAGAGATAGATTCGGGAACACTCATGAAGTCTCCTTCCGCAACAATGAATTTCTGGGATAGAATATAACTTTCCAATAGCTTTAGAAAATTTATTGGTAGATATGTCTTCAATTTTAAAATTAGGCCTTCATGCCATACTTTATCAAATGCCTGAGAAACATCAATAAAGAGAGTAGAACAATACTTCTTTTCTTCAAATGTTCTTCTTATAACTTGAACCAATCTATGCGTTTGTTCAATTGTACTATGCTGACTTCTAAAACCAAATTGATGGTCCGGTATGCACCCACTATCAGTTAGAATTGGGGACAATTTTGTCATGAGCAGCTTTTCGAAAAGCTTTGATATTGTTGATAGTAAACTTATTGGCCTGTAAGACTCAGCTTTAGTAAGATCTTTGCCTTGGCTTTGGAATCATTTTGACCTTGGCAAGCTTCCAGCTGTGTGGATAATACTCTAGTCGTAATGTGGCATTAAAATTAAATAGTAAGATTCTAGTTGCAGTGCGAGGCAGGTTCATCAGCATCTTGTTACTAATACCATCAATACCTGGAGTTTTCTTCGGGTTGAGCTCAGCAATTAGTTTATGTACATGTATTTGGGCTTAATACGGATTTTAAATGCTCGGCAAATATTTTACCTTTTTCAGTATCGCTTCTTGCCCAATCACCGGTCGAAGTCCGCAGAGGTGGTTTAAATTCAACGGGTCTTTTAAGCTTTTTAGCAGCGCGCCACAAAGAGAAATTAGATGCTGGTGTGACATCAAGACCTTCCAGAAAATTTTTAAAAGATGCACTTTTCTCAGATGCAAGCAACTCTTGGAGTCGTTTCGTGCACTCTTTAAATCTAATTTTATTTTGGGGTGATCTGTGCTGTTGCCATTCTCTTCTAGCTCTTCTTTTTTCACGTACGAGACGTTCAATGTCTGAAGAATAAATTTTATTAAACCCAGTCTGCGGATGAGAGGTAGTGGCATGTTCAGCAGCCTGTTTAATATTCTCGTTGAGATTGGAAATGTTAGATTCAATATCATTTGGTGTTCTTAGCTTAATATTTTCCGTACAATGACTACTAAGGTATTTTTTGAACCCCAGCCAATTAACACGATTTATCATCTTCATATATGGATGAGGTAAGTCACTTCGTAGTGGGCTACAGATTGTAACGATCGTGGGAGAGTGATCGGACGGGAGATCTAAGGAAGCTTCAACGTGAATTAATTCCCAAGAAATACTTTTTATGACGCCAAAGTCTATAACATCCGGAAGTTTTCGTACGTCAGCAGGCCAGCTAGTGGGCTCCCCACTCGAAATAATATCCAAACCCATTTTTTAAATTGTGTTGAACAACGCCCTACCTCTAGGCGTAATAAGATGCGAACCCCAGAACGTATCCCAGCAAAAAATTTAAAAAAAGGTAATCGAGTTTGGAGCTAATCATTTTTGGTAGAAGCACTTCTCTACTGAATTACCAACTTAATGATTTTAACAAAGCGTGAGACTAAAATAATCGATTCTTGAGAAGTACTTACATTTTTTTTTATATGTCAACATTTCACGTAATCTATTTCGTCTAAAAAAATCATTCTCTTCATTTAGCAACTTGCACGTAATTTTTTTTAATTTTAGGTAATGTGATTTGTAAGCGAGTAATGAAAATTGGCAATCAAAAAAGTAAGTCATTATATGGCAAGTAGTTCTAATGGCAATATGTAATTTTTTGCTGGGATGCTTAGCATTGTAGTCGCCAGCTGCTACGAAACAAGGTCCAAGAGATTTGTAGGATTTCTCAGTAGTAGGGAACTGGGCATTCGGCGACAGTTAAAATTGTTAAATTGTGGGTGAAATTGTTAAATTTGGGTAATTAAAATTTGAAAATTTTAAAATTCTTGAAATTTGATACCTACGAGGGTGGTTCAATAAGTCCTTTAAATATTTTTCGAGGGTGGTTCAATAAGTCTGTCTTTTTTCAAATGCCGACGGCAATGCATGATTATTATTATTTTTTTCCTAATGCCGACGGCAATGCATGATTATTATTTTTTTTTCCTAATGCCTTCCGCAATGCATGATATTTTTTTTTCAAATGCCTACGGCAATGCATGATATTTTTTTCAAATGCCGACGGCAAAAGATGATTATTATTTTTTCCTAATGCCTACGGCAATGCATGATATTTTTTTCAAATGCCGACGGCAAAAGATGATTATTATTTTTTTCAAATGTCGACGGAAAAACATGATTATTATTTTTCCTAATGCCTACGGCAATACATAATTATTTTTTTTTCAAATGCCGACGGCAAAACATGATTGTTATTTTTTTCTAATGCTCCCAGTGTTGCCAGACTGTAAAAATTTGTTATCATAATACTATGTCAGTAATATCAGAGAAACAAGGTTTGATGACTACTAGGCGATTCTCATATGAATCATGGGAATGGGCTTGTGTGATTTCCTCACGCTAATAAATTGTTTATAAATAAACAATAAATAAATTGTTATAAAATAAAATAATTAAATAAATTATTTTATTTATTTATAAAACGTTCTCATGTATGTGAACACCCATAATGCTTGTGTGTGGGGGGTCCAGCTTGCTTATCGCTGGTAAGCTTATATTCTGTTTATTTGTTTAAGAAATATATTTGTATGTATGTATGTATGTGTATATGATGTATGTATGTATGTGTGATCGAAGGAACTTGTGCGTGGAATATTTTGTGGCTGTGTAGAATACATTTATATTTTGCAACGTAATCATTTTCTTTGTCTGCGATTATTTTAAAGCAGCAAAGTTTCAACTAACTACAGTCATAAGCAGAGAAACAAAAAGTAAAAATTTGCAAGTTAGCAAAAAAAGCTAACTTCTCCTCCTCCTTCCCACTTCATTCTCTTTCCTTTATGTAATTTGTATTTGAAATAAGAAAACACTTGTAGATTTTTTATTTTTCTATACATTTATTGTTTAAAATTTTCAAAATTTTATAATAATACATACATTAATATTTTAAAGAGTGAAAAAGTTCATTTAAAGCAAGATATTTCTTTTGTTAGTAAAATAGCATTTTTTTAATGCGCAAACACCAAGTTTATGATAATTACAATAAAAATATTCGGGATACTTAATCTCCATTTGTTTAAAGTTGATACAGCCTATATCCTCAACGTTAAAAATTGTTCGGCATAAGATTTTTTCCAACCATCGTCTTTTCTCTTCACCTTTTACATAAATTTTAGAACATCTTGCGTTGGCTTTTAAAAAATTGCAAACGCTTTCAAAAGAAACTGATCCAGTAGTCCAGCTGAGGTGATGATAATTTTTCGTTAGCCACTTTACTTCTCTTTGCTTTTTTATTGATAAGCATTTAAAATCAAATGGGGATTTTTTAATGAAATTGTTATATTCATAATTGTTGAAAACAATCGCTACTTCTTTTGCGATGAAATCATTTGAATTACTTTTGAAACCTTGTACGTCTATAAAAATTGTGTTATTTTCCATATTACTCAATTTATAAGACTTTTCGAACTTGTCCTTTGATGGGTATATATTCTATTATGCGATCATGAATAAGAATGCAGTAAGCTGATGTCTTTGCTGTAATATTAGTTGCTGTTTCAAATGCTATTTTTATATCAATCGGTTCATTATTGAGTGATTCATTCTGATGACTGACATCTACTACAATAATAGGAGCTTTTGTCTTAAACTCTGATGCAGATAGAAGCGGTTGAGATTCTGTCATATAGTAGCTTTGTTGGAATCTTAGATACATATCATATAGAATTGCATATCGTTCATTTTTGAACTTTATGTTAGAATCATCATATGGATATGAGACTGAATTTAAATGTACTTTTAAATTAGTCAAATTACAATGAACAAACTTATTTTCTTGTTGAAAAGCAATCAATATAAAACGGGGCCGTTCTCTATTTGCAGCCAGTTTAACATTCCAAATATGGCTAGTACCTGTGTTTAATTGTGGATTAACATGACAATCCCAACTGCGAAATGCCATAGGTATTGAAGCAACATTGTTAATAATTTTTATCATATTCAATTTGCTAAAGTCGGATAATTGTACATGAGGGATTCTCCATGAGATGAGTGAAATTGTAAGTTTAGCTTTTTCAGTAGAAACACTCGAGCGTACAAAATCTTCATCATTCTTATTGCGCAAGAGTATCAATTCATGTTTTCCATTTAGTATAACTTTGTTGTAGGCTTCGGCGAATCCTAGAAGCATTTTTAGAGGTACATAAAAATTAAAAAATCCATTTTCAAGAGTGACATCGTCAATTTTGTTCCATCCAGCATTTTGCATCACATTGCTTTCTGTTGGTGACAGAGAAACCAAATTTTTTATAGTGCTTGTGGCTCCTAAATATCTTGTATGGTCAATTTCAATTCCATTGAGCTCATAGCGAATTTCATCAAATAGATATGCCACAAAGTTGTTTTTTAATAAAAAGTTCTCCGAAGAAGAAGAAGAAGATTTGGCCTTATTATCATCGGCAACAAACCCCTCTACATAAATGTAGCTCTCACTGGGTAGCACATACAAATCTTGATTTTGTATTGAAATTCTAATTTCATCATTATTCTTGTAAGATTGTAAGTATGGTACATATGTATGATAATCCTTTTTGGTTATATTCTCATCAGACAAGGGTTTATCTAAGACATCTATTATTGAACTCATTTTGTCTTCAATTTAAAATTCAAGGACTTTAGAAAATTTTTATTTGATGTTGTTAGAGCTTTTTGTTGAGCTGGTCGCTTTAATGTTGTTGTTGTTGTTCTTGCTGCTATATTTTTCAATGTATTTGTGTTTTATATTAGCATTATTTAGTTGGCCTTAAATGTATTCGTATTGTAATTTCCACGCAGCGCTAGTGAACTTACCTCTCTGGTGTTTACAGGTAAATAGATAAGATTTCTTGGAACCTCATCTATTTCATAGCCTGGAGGCACATTAATCGGAAATTCATGAAGTGTATGCGATTTCGAGTTATTCATATATGTGTTTATAGCGATACTACTTTCAATTCGCAAGAGATTCACTTTAAATATATTAACTGGAAGATCTGAATAATAATATTTGTTTGGTGTTAGGATTTTGCTATTGAATCCTAAAAGTTTTCCAATTGTATTGTCTTTATTAAAATATACAGGATCCTTGGAACTATTAACATTAACTTGCATTGTATGGTTATTGGCTTCAATAAAAATCTTATTTGCTGGGCAGAGTCGTTTGTATTGCTCTTCTATAAAATCAACTATATCATTTAATTCGTAAGATCCAATTGGTATTTCAATTATATGTTCTCCTATATGAAACATATTGTTGTAGGTGTCTACATTTGGAATACTGTTGTATGAATGAAAATCAGTTAGACCACACTCATATGCACCATGTAATTCAATAGGAGGAAAGTAACTAGCAGATAGTTCTGATGAGTTAGAGCTCAGAATAAGTGTTATTGACATTATAACAGACTGATTACAATTAAATAATGTTTAGTACACAGTATGGTTTATATGCATGATTTACATATTTATTTCATTTTCTAATTTTAAAATTAACATTAATTTCTTAATATTAATGCTATTGTTGTTGTGGGTATTGATATTGTTATTGTTGCTAATTTAGTTTCTCTTCCAACTGTAATATTTCATCTTTACTTATCCAAGAATTGTGTTGATTAGAAAATCCTAGCCATTTAACATATACCTCGTTCCCTTTAATTTTAAGAACCTTTTCAACTAGATATGTATTTGGAAATCTAGTTTTTGAAAGTTCCTCAGTATAGAAGGCACCTTTAATAGGATTGCCAAGATAATCTTCTAATATGTATGTTGCAGGATTTGTATTTTGAACTCTTGTAATTGTGAAAATTTCTGTAGTCCAATTTGGAGTATAAGCTTATATTTGCTTATGCGCACACGATCTCCCACACTAAATTTCGACATTTTATACATTTTCAAATGACTGTATACTGTATTTAGTAGGGTGATCGACTCGGTTTTTCAACCGGTTTTAAAACTCAGTTTTTTTACAATACGGTTGTCGGTTTTTTCAAAATGTTGATTTTTCGAATGTCGAATAGTCCGGTTTTTTCACAATTTAAACACCGGCTGAGTCGAATACTTTTCGATTTGCATATTTTGCAATAAAATTAGTTTTTACTATGTGAAAACGTAGAGTGACGTGTTCTGTCGATTGATGGACTACAACGTGAAATAAAATTAGAGAAAGAAGACAGTTATAAAATTGAAAAAGCAATTCTAAAAATTAAATAATTAAAAATTAAATGAAGAGTTTACGATTAAATATATAGATTAGAAAATTAACTACATGTTAGTATAAATACCTGAAAGTGCAACATGTAGATCACAACACTTTCGAAAAAATCTGTGAAACAACTCAATGGGCCATAACCATAGTTAAGAAAAAAGTCTACTTTTTTAGTTTTAGAATGCACTTTTTTAAAACATGTACTTTTACCCTACCATAGACGAGAAAAACTGCACTTTAGAGGAAAATGTCGGTTCTAAAGTTAAAACATGCTGAAGTTGTTTTTAACTAGATTAGCATCGACACTGGCTCTTTAGTTCAACACAAAACACATTAAAATAAAAGAGAACACATATGTATGTATGTCTGTATGACTTTCTATTTCTTGGCTTTTTTTGTTTCTATAAACAATTTATAATCCAATCATTGAACAGTTTATAGTATTAAAATAATACAAAATACAAACACCTTTTTCATTTTCTCTATATTAATTATTTGTTAGCTTATTTTTATGTTCGGTTGTTATATTTTATCTTGTTCTTAAACTCAACCCTTTTTCATAACAAAACAGGGAAGGAAAATGACTTCTTGGATTTTGTACCAACTATGAAAATAAAATGTACTTTTTAGATCATGACGGTACCAATTTTTAATATTTATTAATAAGAACAGAAACGTAAAAAAATTAGTATAAAAATACAGAAGTTTATAATAAAAAACAGAAACTTAACACAGAAAAACATTAAATATTACATTCATAAAGGTACATTCGTAGATTCGACTATTATATTAGAGATTAAAATAAAACACACACAAAAAAATTAAAGAGAACATAGGCAAAATTAATATCACTATATAGTTAAACATTGACATTTTTAATTTGTACCAAGTAACTCGCGGTAGTACCACGGTACCAACAAGGTCAAAAATGTACCATAAAAAGTACAATTGTGCCATGATTTCCATCCGTGTAACACAATGTCCGATGAGAGAGAGATGAGAGAGTTGAGAGACAGAGATGCCTTTTCCTTATATTTTGTTTTCTATCATATGAAAAATTTCCAATTTTTACTGTGGCACCCAGTTAAAGTCGGTTCAACTTAACACACACTTTGTTTTTGACTATAGTAGAAAAATATTTAAAAACAGGTTTTTAATTTTAAGTTGTTTCTAAAACGAACCGACTTTATTGTATGACTATGGTTATGGGCCAATGTCTTTAAAAAGAAATTTAGTAAACGAACTCCATATTAAATCTCAACAATTGTTTGTGTTTGTAGAGATGTAATGACAGGAATATATGTATGATGTTTTACGGAACTAAGTTCTAAGTTAGGTGAAATGGAGAACTATTCTACAGCAAATAGAAATTGTTGATTTTTGAAGACTGTAATTGATACATTCTCAAAGTTTATATAGTTAGTACAACTGAAAATAAAAGCTGCACTCTAAAAAGCAAGGCAATGGAAAATATTTTTGAAGTGGTACGGGTACAAAAAAACTTACAAACAGATGATTCTAAAGAATTTTTTAATAAATACTTGGGAAAACTCATACATAAATAGAAGATTAAACATTACTTAATATGAAAGCATCAATACTAGAATGATTTAATAGATCATTGAAAATAATTAGTTTTAATGGTTCACATAAGTGGATTGGTATATATGTGTAAAGATTTACTTACTGCATAAAATAGAAAAAATTCATCTCACCATTAAAATTCTTACGATTAAATATTCAACAAATGAGAAAAAGCTGCTTAATATAGTATAAAGTAATTTAAAGATGTACAAAATGATGAATGATGAAATTAAAAACGAAAAATCTAGTTTGTCTTGTTTTTTCGTTTTTAATTTCATGCAATGCATGATTATTATTTTTTTTTCCTAATGCCTTCCGCAATGCATGATATTTTTTTTTTCAAATGCCTACGGCAATGCATGATATTTTTTTCAAATGCCGACGGCAAAAGATGATTATTATTTTTTCCTAATGCCTACGGCAATGCATGATATTTTTTTCAAATGCCGACGGCAAAAGATGATTATTATTTTTTTCAAATGTCGACGGAAAAACATGATTATTATTTTTCCTAATGCCTACGGCAATACATAATTATTTTTTTTTTTCAAATGCCGACGGCAAAACATGATTGTTATTTTTTTCTAATGCTCCCAGTGTTGCCAGACTGTAAAAATTTGTTATCATAATACTATGTCAGTAATATCAGAGAAACAAGGTTTGATGACTACTAGGCGATTCTCATATGAATCATGGGAATGGGCTTGTGTGATTTCCTCACGCTAATAAATTGTTTATAAATAAACAATAAATAAATTGTTATAAAATAAAATAATTAAATAAATTATTTTATTTATTTATAAAACGTTCTCATGTATGTGAACACCCATAATGCTTGTGTGTGGGGGGTCCAGCTTGCTTATCGCTGGTAAGCTTATATTCTGTTTATTTGTTTAAGAAATATATTTGTATGTATGTATGTATGTGTATATGATGTATGTATGTATGTGCGATCGAAGGAACTTGTGCGTGGAATATTTTGTGGCTGTGTAGAATACATTTATATTTTGCAACGTAATCATTTTCTTTGTCTGCGATTATTTTAAAGCAGCAAAGTTTCAACTAACTACAGTCATAAGCAGAGAAACAAAAAGTAAAAATTTGCAAGTTAGCAAAAAAAGCTAACTTCTCCTCCTCCTTCCCACTTCATTCTCTTTCCTTTATGTAATTTGTATTTGAAATAAGAAAACACTTGTAGATTTTTTATTTTTCTATACATTTATTGTTTAAAATTTTCAAAATTTTATAATAATACATACATTAATATTTTAAAGAGTGAAAAAGTTCATTTAAAGCAAGATATTTCTTTTGTTAGTAAAATAGCATTTTTTTAATGCGCAAATACCAAGTTTATGATAATTACAATAAAAATATTCGGGATACTTAATCTCCATTTGTTTAAAGTTGATACAGCCTATATCCTCAACGTTAAAAATTGTTCGGCATAAGATTTTTTCCAACCATCGTCTTTTCTCTTCACCTTTTACATAAATTTTAGAACATCTTGCGTTGGCTTTTAAAAAATTGCAAACGCTTTCAAAAGAAACTGATCCAGTAGTCCAGCTGAGGTGATGATAATTTTTCGTTAGCCACTTTACTTCTCTTTGCTTTTTTATTGATAAGCATTTAAAATCAAATGGGGATTTTTTAATGAAATTGTTATATTCATAATTGTTGAAAACAATCGCTACTTCTTTTGCGATGAAATCATTTGAATTACTTTTGAAACCTTGTACGTCTATAAAAATTGTGTTATTTTCCATATTACTCAATTTATAAGACTTTTCGAACTTGTCCTTTGATGGGTATATATTCTATTATGCGATCATGAATAAGAATGCAGTAAGCTGATGTCTTTGCTGTAATATTAGTTGCTGTTTCAAATGCTATTTTTATATCAATCGGTTCATTATTGAGTGATTCATTCTGATGACTGACATCTACTACAATAATAGGAGCTTTTGTCTTAAACTCTGATGCAGATAGAAGCGGTTGAGATTCTGTCATATAGTAGCTTTGTTGGAATCTTAGATACATATCATATAGAATTGCATATCGTTCATTTTTGAACTTTATGTTAGGATCATCATATGGATATGAGACTGAATTTAAATGTACTTTTAAATTAGTCAAATTACAATGAACAAACTTATTTTCTTGTTGAAAAGCAATCAATATAAAACGGGGCCGTTCTCTATTTGCAGCCAGTTTAACATTCCAAATATGGCTAGTACCTGTGTTTAATTGTGGATTAACATGACAATCCCAACTGCGAAATGCCATAGGTATTGAAGCAACATTGTTAATAATTTTTATCATATTCAATTTGCTAAAGTCGGATAATTGTACATGTGGGATTCTCCATGAGATGAGTGAAATTGTAAGTTTAGCTTTTTCAGTAGAAACACTCGAGCGTACAAAATCTTCATCATTCTTATTGCGCAAGAGTATCAATTCATGTTTTCCATTTAGTATAACTTTGTTGTAGGCTTCGGCGAATCCTAGAAGCATTTTTAGAGGTACATAAAAATTAAAAAATCCATTTTCAAGAGTGACATCGTCAATTTTGTTCCATTCAGCATTTTGCATCACATTGCTTTCTGTTGGTGACAGAGAAACCAAATTTTTTATAGTGCTTGTGGCTCCTAAATATCTTGTATGGTCAATTTCAATTCCATTGAACTCATAGCGAATTTCATCAAATAGATATGCCACAAAGTTGTTTTTTAATAAAAAGTTCTCCGAAGAAGAAGAAGAAGATTTGGCCTTATTATCATCGGCAACAAACCCCTCTACATAAATGTAGCTCTCACTGGGTAGCACATACAAATCTTGATTTTGTATTGAAATTCTAATTTCATCATTATTCTTGTAAGATTGTAAGTATGGTACATATGTATGATAATCCTTTTTGGTTATATTCTCATCAGACAAGGGTTTATCTAAGACATCTATTATTGAACTCATTTTGTCTTCAATTTAAAATTCAAGGACTTTAGAAAATTTTTATTTGATGTTGTTAGAGCTTTTTGTTGAGCTGGTCGCTTTAATGTTGTTGTTGTTGTTCTTGCTGCTATATTTTTCAATGTATTTGTGTTTTATATTAGCATTATTTAGTTGGCCTTAAATGTATTCGTATTGTAATTTCCACGCAGCGCTAGTGAACTTACCTCTCTGGTGTTTACAGGTAAATAGATAAGATTTCTTGGAACCTCATCTATTTCATAGCCTGGAGGCACATTAATCGGAAATTCATGAAGTGTATGCGATTTCGAGTTATTCATATATGTGTTTATAGCGATACTACTTTCAATTCGCAAGAGATTCACTTTAAATATATTAACTGGAAGATCTGAATAATAATATTTGTTTGGTGTTAGGATTTTGCTATTGAATCCTAAAAGTTTTCCAATTGTATTGTCTTTATTAAAATATACAGGATCCTTGGAACTATTAACATTAACTTGCATTGTATGGTTATTGGCTGCAATAAAAATCTTATTTGCTGGGCAGAGTCGTTTGTATTGCTCTTCTATAAAATCAACTATATCATTTAATTCGTAAGATCCAATTGGTATTTCAATTATATGTTCTCCTATATGAAACATATTGTTGTAGGTGTCTACATTTGGAATACTGTTGTATGAATGAAAATCAGTTAGACCACACTCATATGCACCATGTAATTCAATAGGAGGAAAGTAACTAGCAGATAGTTCTGATGAGTTAGAGCTCAGAATAAGTGTTATTGACATTATAACAGACTGATTACAATTAAATAATGTTTAGTACACAGTATGGTTTATATGCATGATTTACATATTTATTTCATTTTCTAATTTTAAAATTAACATTAATTTCTTAATATTAATGCTATTGTTGTTGTGGGTATTGATATTGTTATTGTTGCTAATTTAGTTTCTCTTCCAACTGTAATATTTCATCTTTACTTATCCAAGAATTGTGTTGATTAGAAAATCCTAGCCATTTAACATATACCTCCTTCCCTTTAATTTTAAGAACCTTTTCAACTAGATATGTATTTGGAAATCTAGTTTTTGAAAGTTCCTCAGTATAGAAGGCACCTTTAATAGGATTGCCAAGATAATCTTCTAATATGTATGTTGCAGGATTTGTATTTTGAACTCTTGTAATTGTGAAAATTTCTGTAGTCCAATTTGGAGTATAAGCTTATATTTGCTTATGCGCACACGATCTCCCACACTAAATTTCGACATTTTATACATTTTCAAATGACTGTATACTGTATTTAGTAGGGTGATCGACTCGGTTTTTCAACCGGTTTTAAAACTCAGTTTTTTTACAATACGGTTGTCGGTTTTTTCAAAATGTTGATTTTTCGAATGTCGAATAGTCCGGGTTTTTCACAATTTAAACACCGGCTGAGTCGAATACTTTTCGATTTGCATATTTTGCAATAAAATTAGTTTTTACTATGTGAAAACGTAGAGTGACGTGTTCTGTCGATTGATGGACTACAACGTGAAATAAAATTAGAGAAAGAAGACAGTTATAAAATTGAAAAAGCAATTCTAAAAATTAAATAATTAAAAATTAAATGAAGAGTTTACGATTAAATATATAGATTAGAAAATTAACTACATGTTAGTATAAATACCTGAAAGTGCAACATGTAGATCACAACACTTTCGAAAAAATCTGTGAAACAACTCAATGGGCCATAACCATAGTTAAGAAAAAAGTCTACTTTTTTAGTTTTAGAATGCACTTTTTTAAAACATGTACTTTTACCCTACCATAGACGAGAAAAACTGCACTTTAGAGGAAAATGTCGGTTCTAAAGTTAAAACATGCTGAAGTTGTTTTTAACTAGATTAGCATCGACACTGGCTCTTTAGTTCAACACAAAACACATTAAAATAAAAGAGAACACATATGTATGTATGTCTGTATGACTTTCTATTTCTTGGCTTTTTTTGTTTCTATAAACAATTTATAATCCAATCATTGAACAGTTTATAGTATTAAAATAATACAAAATACAAACACCTTTTTCATTTTCTCTATATTAATTATTTGTTAGCTTATTTTTATGTTCGGTTGTTATATTTTATCTTGTTCTTAAACTCAACCCTTTTTCATAACAAAACAGGGAAGGAAAATGACTTCTTGGATTTTGTACCAACTATGAAAATAAAATGTACTTTTTAGATCATGACGGTACCAATTTTTAATATTTATTAATAAGAACAGAAACGTAAAAAAATTAGTATAAAAATACAGAAGTTTATAATAAAAAACAGAAACTTAACACAGAAAAACATTAAATATTACATTCATAAAGGTACATTCGTAGATTCGACTATTATATTAGAGATTAAAATAAAACACACACAAAAAAATTAAAGAGAACATAGGCAAAATTAATATCACTATATAGTTAAACATTGACATTTTTAATTTGTACCAAGTAACTCGCGGTAGTACCACGGTACCAACAAGGTCAAAAATGTACCATAAAAAGTACAATTGTGCCATGATTTCCATCCGTGTAACACAATGTCCGATGAGAGAGAGATGAGAGAGTTGAGAGACAGAGATGCCTTTTCCTTATATTTTGTTTTCTATCATATGAAAAATTTCCAATTTTTACTGTGGCACCCAGTTAAAGTCGGTTCAACTTAACACACACTTTGTTTTTGACTATAGTAGAAAAATATTTAAAAACAGGTTTTTAATTTTAAGTTGTTTCTAAAACGAACCGACTTTATTGTATGACTATGGTTATGGGCCAATGTCTTTAAAAAGAAATTTAGTAAACGAACTCCATATTAAATCTCAACAATTGTTTGTGTTTGTAGAGATGTAATGACAGGAATATATGTATGATGTTTTACGGAACTAAGTTCTAAGTTAGGTGAAATGGAGAACTATTCTACAGCAAATAGAAATTGTTGATTTTTGAAGACTGTAATTGATACATTCTCAAAGTTTATATAGTTAGTACAACTGAAAATAAAAGCTGCACTCTAAAAAGCAAGGCAATGGAAAATATTTTTGAAGTGGTACGGGTACAAAAAAACTTACAAACAGATGATTCTAAAGAATTTTTTAATAAATACTTGGGAAAACTCATACATAAATAGAAGATTAAACATTACTTAATATGAAAGCATCAATACTAGAATGATTTAATAGATCATTGAAAATAATTAGTTTTAATGGTTCACATAAGTGGATTGGTATATATGTGTAAAGATTTACTTACTGCATAAAATAGAAAAAATTCATCTCACCATTAAAATTCTTACGATTAAATATTCAACAAATGAGAAAAAGCTGCTTAATATAGTATAAAGTAATTTAAAGATGTACAAAATGATGAATGATGAAATTAAAAACGAAAAATCTAGTTTGTCTTGTTTTTTGCAGGATTGATTAGGAATGATGGGTCTTAAGAAATATAATTAACTATATGTAGTGGAATTCTCTAAACTTGTTGGTTTGAATAAAATATTGCGAACATTTCAGTGCTTAAAATGAACTATAACATAGTGCAATATTCAGCAACACATCATGTTATCACTTTTTATACAGTTGTAGGTACATTTTCCCATTGAAAGCGCTAGCACACAAAATTTTACAAAATGAAAATGGGATTATTATAGGAGATATTCGCTCTATGTATTTCTTTAACTATCAGATCTTTAGAAAATATAGATAAACTACGGAAATTGGACTTTGATCTCCAATCTTTAAGAATGTACAGGTGTATGAATAAGTATCAAACAAACTTAGTGAATAAATATGGACTTCAACTAGAATCATGCTGAAGCATATATAAATTGTAAAATGGAATGTAAACAGATCTTACTTTATATCTGTATCTGTATGAGTATTAAATAAATTTACAGAACAAAAAAAAAATTAAAGCATGCCGAAGCATGTATAATTTCAAAAAAATCCTCACGTCATACAATTTTGCAAGCACAGACATTTTATTACCTTGTTGCAAATGAAATACATATGTATATAATTTGTAAAAAATTCAAAAGAGTGAACTGGTAAATTTTGATAGTAAAGATTTTTAATTGTAACACTACTAAATCTCGGACTCTTACGTCACTATCGATAGAAGCATGCGAAGGCATGGATACCAGCAAAATATATAAACCTGCTAGAAGGTAATGAGAGGAAAAATTCTCCCAAACAGATATTTCAATGTTTCTAACACTTTATGAACGGTGAATTGCTTGTAGAGGTAACTGAGTTATTTGAGATCAATTCGTTACAATAGTTGTTTATTAAACATGCATTTCTTTGTATGTAAACCAATTTCTGCATACATACACATATTCATCTAATGTATATACCCAGCAAAAAATTACACAAAAAGTCTCTATTTCAAGTAGTAAAATCTGGAAAAAGGAGTGGCACATTAGAAGAAAAAAATAAATAAAAATAGAGACTGACTGACCAACTAATACGTACACTCTGTCGGATGGGCACACAAATCAGCTTGCCAAAGATCACATATTCCTTTCATTACAACTCTGCGACGCACAAAATGTTTTCGTGCTTGCTTATGGAGTTCGTTTACTAAATTTCTTTTTGAAGACATTAAGTTGTTTTTAAAGATTTTTTGCAGAGTGTTGTGATCTACTAACGCACTTTCAGCTATTGATACAAACATGTAATTTTCTAATCTATAATTTTTTTCATTTAGCTGTTCAATTTGTTCTTTAAAGGATGCTTTAATTTGTAGAATATCTTTTTCAATTTTATAATTTTCTTCTATCTCTAATTTTATTTCACGTTGTAGTTCCTCAATTTGTATTTGAATATCTTCTCGTATTATAGTATTGTCTCCCTTAAAGTATGTTAATAATTTCTCTTCTAATTTTTCGATTTGAGTTTGCAAAAACAATTTATTGATAACATCGTTTTCCTCCAGAGCTTTTGCAACATTTGTGATCCTTTTGTTTTGGATATCAATGTTGTTGTTCGTATCCACAAAGAACCCCAGTATCGTTTAAATAGTGTCCAAATTTATCAACAGACATACTCTATATACTTTATTAAAGTTAGTGTATTATATTCGCTTTACGTAGTTCTTCAATAATTGATACAATCTCGTTATTGTGATTAGTATGACCTGCACCTTGTGATGCGAGCAGTAGTCGAAGTCGATCCACTAACTCATTTGGATCGTCCCAGTATATATAGTTGGGCTTATTGATGTTAAATTGCATCATTCCATCACCTAAATAGCTACCTTTGGGCTTAGATCCTGTTGATTCAGGTAAATTCTTCTGGTTTTTTTCATCAACAAATTTCTTAATAATATGTTTATATTTATATCCTCTTGTACCCTTAATTTGACCGTCAGGTTTAAAGTCTCTTCTATATGCATTAGTAGTAATTAAAATCTTTCAGTTTTAGGTTACTATCACCAAATTTCCATTCATTATTGTAATCTTTATGCCTGCCATAGTTTGTATCTAACTCATTTCTTCCTTCCAAAACTGATAAATCAGTATAAGTATATTCTGTATTGGAAGTCTGTGGAAGTAAAAATCATCTTCATCATCATCATCATCATTTTCAGTATTAACATCATTAAATAAGATGGTATTATCAAAAATTGTCCCTTCTATTTACTAGTTTTGTTGGTGTACTTGTCTCTATCTTGACTGATGGGTTTTCAGGCTTTAAATTTGTATTATTTTCAACTTCTGTCTTGATGTTACATTCTTCTTTCATGCGAATTGTTTTAATATTTTTAGAACTATTTATGAATTCTTTAAGAGGTTCTGTTATAGGTTTATCTCTTAATTGTTCACGTGTATCTATTTCACCAGTTTTTATACTACGAAGCTTTTTCTTCAACACATTTCTTGTCAACACCAACTGTTTTAAAATTTTCTCATCCATGTTTGCTAAGGGCAAATAACACGTATCAGCAATCAGATCAGCTTATCAGGACCTGGTCTGGTTTTCAGATCAGCTTTTCAGGACCTGGTCTGGTTTTCAGATCAGCTTTTCAGGACCTAGTCTGGTTTTCAGATCAGCTTATCAGGACCTGGTCTGGTTTTCAGATCAGCTTATTAGGAGCTGGTCTCGTTTTCAGATCAGCTTTTCAGGACCTGGTCTGGTTTTCAGATCAGCTTATCAGGACCTGGTCTGGTTTTCAGATCAGCTTATCAAGAGCTGGTCTGGTTTTCAGATCAGCTTATCAGGAGCTGGTCTGGTTTTCAGGTAGCTGGTCTAGTTTGGAGATCAGCTTATCAGGTATCAGATGAGGTTATAGCAAATAGATGTATCAAGTTTAAAGTTAGATTAATAACTAAAGTCAATCTTTTATGAGAAGTAGTTTATATAGTTATGAAATAGTCAAATTGTTTTCTGTAGCGACCATCACTTAATTCATTATCTTTGCTTATCACTAAAAAGCCATATTTATCCTTCCAACACTCTCGACAAATTTCTTGGAACTTTTCATAACTTATATCGCTGCCAACATGATCCCTATAAACATGCTTCATATTTGTCTCATCTTGCTTAAACATTATAATAACATTTGCATTGTCTCTTATTAAATGTTTGGGAATTCTAGTATAAGTTTGACACAAGTAGAATGAATCAACATCCCTATGCCGTCCCATACAAAAATATGAACGTATATTATTCTGCTTCTCACATGCAACATCATCAAATATCATAATTGAATTAGTTTTAGCTTCGTCAGGTGGAATAACTGATTCATTATCGGTGAATGTATAATATCCCATTCCTTTAATTGGTGAAATTAGTTTCTTCAAGTACTCAGTTTTAGGTTGATAAAGAGATTTTGAGTATAAATAGATGTTTCCAAACTTGAGTCCATTAGGACTTTCTAGTAAGCCGATCATAACATTAGTCTTTCCACAATTTGATGGCCCTACTATTAGAGCACGAATAGAATTTGGTAAGAGGGGGCTATGCTTTATTTTTGAAGTGATGTTCGATGATTCATCAATATTACGAACTAAAATATTCTTATGTTCTTTCACTAACTGCATTTTTGTAACTAAATACATTTCATAAATGTTACCTCTTATTATAGAAAAAATCAGATAATATGGTTATACGATATCAGAAAACGTTTAGTCATAAAAACACCTTCGTTGGAGGAGGTATAGTATATAAAATAATAAACTCTCTACCTGTTGAACTTCATCTTCCTGGATATCAGTACTGTGGACCTGGAACAAAACTACAAAAACGTTTAAATCGAGGTGATAAAGGAATTAATCTATTGGACTCTGCTTGTAAAGATCACGATATAGCTTATTCAAAAAATAAGGATTTAATCACTAGACATAAAGCTGATAAAATACTTGAAAATTCAGCTTGGAATCGAGTTTTATCAAAAGATAGTAGTATTGAATGAAAGCCAAAACAAAATTTGGTATGGGTGTGGAGAAAAAGAAAAATGTTAAAAAGAACAAGATAAATGATAAAAAACTGTTTAGAACATCAATTAGAGCTGCAACAAAAATACTAAAGAAGGAAAAACCATTAGATATTAACTCAGCAATTAAAATTGTCCGAAAAACTATCAACAAATCATTAAAAGGAAGAAAATCTCAAATTATAGTACCACGTGTAATACGTGTCCCAAAAATTGGTGGTTTTTTACCTCTAATACCGATTTTAACTGCTCTGGGTGCAATTGGTAGTCTAACAACTGGAGGTGCTGCTATAGCAAAAGCTGTAAGTGCAACAAAGAATGCAAAAAATCAACTTGATGAAGCAACTAGACATAATAGAGCGATGGAATCTATAGCAGTTGGAAAGGGACTTTACTTAAAACCATATAAAAAGGGTTATGGTTTAGTTTACAAAGAAGAATCAAAAAACTCTTAGAGATGATACCCAACAGACCACTATCTGATGTGGACATAAACCGTTTCTCTATAAATATTCCACATTTTAGAGGACTTTTCATGTTGAATACTCTACGAAAACGAACACAGAAAATAGAATGTGGAATAATCAATTTAGACGTATCAACAGGACCTGGTACACATTGGGTAGCATATTATAAAAACAACAATGAAAAAGAATATTTCTACAGCTTTGGAAACTTACAACCTCCTTCGGAAGTAGTCAAATATCTTGGTACAAATATAAAATACAACTGTAATCAACATCAGAATTTCAATACATTTACCTGTGGTCATTTATGTCTTAAATTTCTTTATGAAATAACTGAAAATATTAAATAAAAAAGCACAAACATTTATATTTTACAAAACTCTTTCTTATTTTACTGTGAGTTCTGAAACTCTTAATGAAAAAAATATAAATAATAAATCTGATGAAAATCTTTTTTTAACGGCAAAGCCAATTTTTCGTCAGCGATCAACTTCGCTTTGTCCAATGCCAACTAGTGAATCGTTAACATTACCATTGCCTAGTACTTCTTCATTTAAGTCTGCGATATCATCCGCATCGGGCTCGCCTTCATCACTAAACCAAGTTATCACTACAGATAACAGTAGCTCAAAACCCAAGGTACAAGTGGGAATGGACAGATATATAACAGTGGTAAAGCGTGGGCGAAGCCCAAATTCTTCAAAAATTTCATCTGCTCCAAAGATGTCTAGGGATAACAGCGCATCATCTACCAATCGTCAAAATCGTTTTTCATTATTGCAAGACACCGACGACAAGCCCTCTACATCATCGCAAAAGTCTTTTAAGCCACCACCTATTTATCTGAGAGAAAAAAATTCTAACGCACTTATAAAAAAACTACTGTCGACCATTGGTGAAAATACTTTTCACATCATTCCAATTAAACGAGGTAATATTGATGAAACTAAAATCCAAATATATAATGAAAAAGATTTCCGAAAAATTGTTACTGAATTCGAAAAAAATAAAACAAATTTTTACACATACCAACTTAAGAGTGCTAAAGGCCTACAGATAGTATTAAAGGGCATAGATTCATATGTTGAACCCGAAGAAGTAAAATGTGCACTTGTCGACCAGGGATTCAAGGTAAAAAATGTTACCAACATATTTAATAGAGAAAAGGTCCCCCAACCCCTATTTCGGGTTGAACTGGAGCCGAACGACATACAATTGAAAAAAAATGAAGCCCATCCAGTTTATAACGTAAAGTATCTCTTACATCGAAAAATCACAGTTGAAGAGCCACGTAAGCGTTCAGGTCCCGTACAGTGCCATAATTGCCAAGAATATGGCCATACGAAAACTTACTGCAAGTTACCTACAGTGTGTGTTATCTGCGGTGAATTGCATGGTACTGCTAGCTGCACTAAGCCAAAAGATCAAGCAGAAAAAAAATGTAGTAATTGTGGAGGTAATCACACAGCTAACTATAGAGGGTGCCCTGTATTTTCTTTCGTTAAACAGGCTATGGGTCAAAAACCCAAGCTAACTCCAGCTCTACAAGTAAACGCGAACTCCGACACTTTTGCTCAAATCAGCCAACCAGTTACTTCACGTGTATCGTATGCTGATGCTGCTAAGACTAGTTCAATTCCCACGCAAAATGTTCCACCGCCAAATAATTCAACGAATTCAAACTCAAGCTTTAACTTTAGTCGCCTTGAAGCTACTATTGAGAATCTGGTGCTAACTATAAACAACTTTACTACAACTATGACAAGTATGATGCAAGAAATGCTGCGAATGCAGAATACACTGCTTCAAGCATTAGTTAATAAACCATGAACACGTTAAAAATATGTTTCTGGAACGCAAACGGCATTCGCCAACATAAAAATGAACTTGAGCACTTCCTCATGGAAAAAAATATTGATATAATGTTAGTTTCTGAGACTCATTTGACCTCAAGAAGCTTATTTAAAATAAATGGTTACACTTTATATGATACAAAGGACCCGAGAGAGAGAGCATGTGGTGGATCAGCAATTCTGATTAAGTCAAGACTCAAGCATTATGCCCTTGACAACGTTAGTGAAGAATATTTGCAAGCAACGAATATTTTCGTAGAAAATTTTTGTGCGAATTTCGTGATATCGTCAATTTACTCACCTCCCAGATTTTCAGTTACCGAAGATCAGTACGAGAAGTTCTACAAATCGCTTGGATCTTGTTTCGTGGCAGCTGGTGACTACAATGCAAAACATACGTACTGGGGATCGCGTCTTGTTACACCTAGAGGTCGAGCCTTGTTCAATACAATTTCAAAAATGGGCTTAGATGTCATTTCGAGTGGGGAGCCTACTTACTGGCCTACTGATGTAAGAAAAATTCCAGATGTTATAGATTTTGCCGTCACTAAAAATATTCATAGGGACTTAATTCATGTAGAGGCCTCTCTAGATCTGTCCTCCGATCACTCTCCAACAATAGTTACAATTTTCAACCCACTAAGGAGTGATTTAACTAACTCATATGTGAAGATGATTAATGGAATCAACTGGCTGGCATTCAAAAAATATCTTAGTAGTCACTGCGTAGAAAACATTCAGCTTAGATCATGCGATGATATTGAATTTAACATTGCCAATCTTAACGAAAATATTAAACAGGCTGCTGAACACGCCACTACCTCCTATCCGCAGACCGGCTTTAACAGAATTTATTCTACGGAAATTGAACGTCTTGTATGTGAAAAAAGGAGAGCTAGAAGAGAATGGCAACAACACAGATCACCCCTAAATAAAATCAGACTTAAAGAATGTACTAAACGACTCAAAGAGCTGCTATCGTCGGAAAAAACTGCACTACTGGAAAAGTATTTAGAAGGTCTTGATGTAACGTCCGCATCTAATTACTCTTTATGGCGCGCTACTAGAAATCTTAAACGACCCGTTGATATTAAATCACCATTGCGTACTGCGACCGGAGGCTGGGCAAGAAGTGATAGTGAGAAAGGCAACTTATTTTCTGAGCATTTAAAATCTGTATTCACTCCCAATTCATGTACGGGTGCTGCTGATTTACCGTGTGTAGTTTCTCTACCCCCTCGTCCCTTAAGGTTTAAGATGCGTGAAGTACAAAAAGTAATTGCTGAACTCAACCCGAAGAAAGCTCCAGGTATTGATGGCATTAGTAACAAAATGCTCATGAACTTGCCTCATATTGCAATAAGAATCCTGCTATTTACTTTTAATGCTATTTTAAGAATGCAGTATTTTCCACATAACTGGAAACTGGCCAAGATCAAAATGATTCCAAAGGCGGGCAAAGATCTTACCAAGACTGAGTCATATAGGCCTATAAGCTTACTATCTACAATCTCAAAGCTTTTCGAAAAGCTGCTCATGACTAAACTGTCCAAAATTTTAACTGATAATGGGTGCATTCCAGACCATCAATTTGGCTTTAGAAGTCAGCACAGCACGATTGAACAAACGCATAGATTGGTCCAAGTTGTAAGAAGAACATTTGAAGAAAAGAAGTATTGTTCTGCTCTCTTTATTGATGTTTCTCAGGCGTTTGATAAAGTATGGCACGAAGGCCTAGTTTTAAAATTGAAGACATATCTGCCAACAAACATTCAAAAGCTTTTGGAAAGTTATATTATTGGTAGGAAGTTCACTGTTGTGGAAGGAGAGTTCACGAGTGTGCCCGAAACTATATCTTCTGGTGTGCCCCAGGGTAGTATTCTGGGTCCTGTCTTGTATTTAATATATACTTGTGATATGCCTGTGAGCAATAATATCCATATTTCTACTTTTGCCGATGATACAGCCTGTATGAGTGTGCACGAAAACCCTTATGAGGCATCCCGCAATCTCCAGGAACATATCACCCAGCTGGAAATATGGCTGAACTTATGGAGAATTAAAGTCAATGAACAAAAGTGTGTCCATATAACGTTCACCCTAAGAAGAGATACTTGCTCCCCCATTCGAATCAACAATCAAAATATTTCTCAACATTCCCAAGTGAAATACCTTGGTATACACCTCGATCGAAGACTTACATGGAAATATCATATTGACTCTAAGTTAACTCAGATGAAACTTAAGTTAACTCAAATATATTGGTTGATTGGCAGAAACTCAACACTCAGCCTAGACTGCAAACTTTTATTATACAAGTCGCTTTTGAAGCCAATATGGCGCTACGGAATTCAGTTATGGGGCACTGCTTCAGCTTCCAATGTCGAGAGAATCCAACGAAGGCAAAACAAAATTTTACGGTTAATAACATCGGCTCCATGGTACATCCAAAATTCTATTATACATCGAGATTTAAATATGCCACTAGTGACTGAAGAAATTGAAAAATACGCAGGCAAATATTTAACAAAACTCGAATCACATCCTAATCCGCTTGCTCGTAATATTTTGAACTTTACTGGACACGTCCGCTTAAAAAAGAGGGACACACGGGCTCTTATACCTAACACTCCAGATGGGACTACTTGAAAATACTTTCCCCCCTTTTTTTTTTGATTATCACTACTAATGTATTATTTATAACTATCACTAAGTTTATGTCCGACACTGGTCGGGCCTAATAATTTTTTTTTTATAGATTTAAGATTTGAATACTTATTGTTAGTTCATATATGAAGATACAATAAATAAATACATGCATTAAAAAAAAAAAAAAAAAAAAAAAAAACTCTTTCATGTATTTTTATTTATAATTTAAAATACAAAATTATTATATATTATTGCCAAATTGGAAATTGGGAATTTTGAATTAGAAATTCACTCAGCTCGCTTTCAACAATTAAGCTTTGTTCATCTTCTCTACTTAAGCAATATGATCCGCTCGAGAGTTCTTTAATTTCATCATCGGTTAAAGTATTATATCGCTTTGGCAGGAATATTATGTGGTTTTCCATTTCAACTTTTAGTGTTGGCCCATATTTTGTTACTCTTGTCACTTTCCGAATGGTGTATTTAATTGATGTCTCAAGCTCCTTTATGTGGATTAAGGTTTATTTTTTTTAAGGAAGCTTGCCAAGGTTAAAATGATTCCAAAGCCGGGCAAAGATCTAACCAAGGCTGAGTCATATAGGCCAATAAGTCTACTATCAACTATGTCAAAGCTTTTCGAAAAACTGCTCAAAACAAAATTGTCCCCAATTCTAATTAGTAGTGGGTGCATACCAGACCATCAATTTGGTTTTAGAAGTCAGCATAGCACCATTGAACAAACTCACAGACTGGTTCAATTTATAAGAAGAACTTTTGAGGAAAAAAAGTATTGTTCTGCGCTCTCTATTGACGTTTCCCAGGCATTTGATAAAGTGTGGCATGAAGGCCTAATTTTAAAATTGAAGACTTACTTACCAATAAACATTTTAAATATTTTGGAAAGTTACACTATTTTCCGTAAGTTCACTGTTGTGGAAGGAGACTTTACGAGTAGGCCTGAAACTATTTCATCCGGTGTACCACAGGGGAGCATACTGAGACCAGTTTTATATTTGATTTATACTTGTGATATACCTGTGAGCAATAGTATCCATACTTCCACATTTGCCGACGATACAGCCTGCCTTAGTATGCACGAAAACCCTGATGAGGCATCCCGCAAACTCCAGGAACACATTAGCCAGATGGAGCTTTGGTTAAACTTATGGAGAATTAAAGTCAATGAACAAAAGTGTGTCCATATAACGTTCACCCTAAGAAGAGATACTTGCTCCCCCATTCGGATTAACAATCAAGTTGTTCCTCAACATTCACATGTGAAATATCTTGGTATACACCTTGATCGACGACTTACATGGAAACATCACATTGACTCTAAGTTAACTCAAATGAAACTTAAATTAACTCAGGTACATTGGCTGATTGGTAGAAATTCAACACTTAGCCTAGACTGCAAACTTTTAATATACAAGTCGCTTTTAAAGCCAATATGGTGTTACGGAATTCAACTATGGGGCACTGCTTCAGCTTCAAATGTAGAGAAAGTTCAACGAAGGCAAAATAAAATTTTACGCATGATAACATCGGCTCCATGGTACATCAAAAATTCAAATATACATCGCGATTTGAATATGCCACTAGTGACTGAAGAAATTGTAAAATACGCAGGGAAATATCTAACAAAACTCGAGTCACATCCTAATCCGCTTGCTCGTAATATTTTGAATTTTACTGGGCACATCCGCTTAAAAAAGAGAGATACACGGGCTCTATTATTCAACACTCTAGATGATGAAGCTGCTTGAAAACACTTTTTTCTTTTTGTTGCTTATCACTACTTATGTATTATTAAACTATCACTAAGCTTATGTCCGACATTGGTCGGGCCTAATAATTTTTTTATAGATTTAAGATTTGAATACTTATTGTTAGTTCATATTTGAAGATACAATAAATAAAAAAACATGCATTAAAAAAAAAGGTTTTATTTTTTAGTGAATTAAATTTTGATGTTAGATTTGTTGTAGACTCCATTTTTTATTTACTTCTGCTCACTTTAAATGTTTAACTGAAAATGATCTTAAAAGTAGAGATGATGACTTCAAGAAGGCTAATCGAAAATATTTATGTTGAAATAGTGAATAAGTGGGGGATAGTGATAGACAGAAAGAGATGGTTATAGAGAGAAAAGAGATAGAGCGAGATAGAGTGCTAAAAAAGAAGTATGGAATATAGATGATGGTATAGATATTTTAAATATCAAAAGATAGTATTTTAAAAATTTAAAGAGCAAATTAGTTTTAAAGAAACCTTTAAACAATCAGCATTCATTAATTTATCGGCAAATATAATGAGCCAAATTAGACGTACTCTAAGCCAATTTTTAAGAGATTTCGAAAGCTTCAGGCTTTTTGATCATTGGGAGATGATCAAATTTTTCGAAAATATGCTAGATGAGAACGAAGAATATGGTATCATGGAAGATGAAGACAACACAGAAGGACACTTCAAAAGCTGTCCTTGGTATGATCCTGAGTGTGAGGAAGGACCTGATACTTGCAGATGTACAATATATTTTTTGCGCAAAAGTATATTAGAAAATTTAATAATTAGATACTATGAAATGTTTCCATCATTATAATAAAAATAAATAAAATAAAATTAAAATGTATTATTAATATAAATAAAATTAAATTAAATTAAATTTTTCCTTGTTTTGTATTATTTTGTAAAGGAAATTTAGGAATCATTTATTCGAATAGAAAATTACAGAAACTTGTATGTAGTGAAAAATATAAGGACTTATCCGATTATCTAAATTGTTTCTCTTTATGAAAATATGAAATTTAATGGAATTTCATAATATTTTGAAATTCAATTTGTTTTGTGCAGAACCTCTCAGGGAAAACAAGACTGTGCATGTTTAAGCGATATGAAAACAAGAATTTGCAAATAAGCAAAAACGAAAGTTTTTTTTAATTCAACGGAGTAAAGCCAATAAAGAAATAAACATCATTCACATATTTCATTCTCTTTTCAATATTTTATTTCATTTTTTTTTCTTAAAAATTCATTTACATATGTATGTACAATAGTTTTTCTTAAAAATTCATATACATTTGTACAATAGTTTTTCTTAATAAATAGGATTTTATTTACAACCATTTTTCTTAATAAATAGGATTTTATTTACAACCATTTTTCTTAATAAATAGGATTTTATGTACAATAATTTTTCTAAATAAAAAGGGTTTTATTTAAAATCATTTTAACAACAATAAATAGGATTTTATTTACAATAATGTTTCTTAATAACTAAGATTTTATATACAATTTAAAAATTAACTACTTAGCTAAAAATTAACTAATTTTAGCTATTTTCTGGCATTCTAGCAATTTCATCTAGCAACATATCAAGTTCGTATTCAGGGTTAGTTTCCTTAATACGAAAATGATACCATGCATATGTGTTAATATTATTTGACCTAATTTTTCTCTTATCGTCTCCATAACTTAAGACTACCTTATTTAATTTACTAGTATATATATGGTGAAGCTTAGATTTAAATGTTAACATATTATCGTATACATTAGTCTTATTGAATAAACAGTTTCTATAAGTAGCTAAACTATATTTATCTAATATGGATCTTTTTACCCCCTTCGATTTTTTAACGTCATTTTGATTTTGTACACTGAATGAGTACATTTTTGATCGCAGCCCAACAAATTCTGTCATTATCTTACCGTAGTTTTTATCTTTCATCATACCTAAAACTTTTTTATTTATTAATGGGAAATTATAAGTATTGTCCGTGGGATAGTCCGATGTATCAAAATGTTCTTCTATGTCAGTGTAAAAGTCATCCGTCTTTATTGAATGTATAAAAGAGTTCGTTTCCATATAGTTCAATGAGAGTTTTGTCTTAAACTTAGGTTGCATGTACCCGTAATGAAAATTATACATTTTCCATTTGGACAATTCAAGTACACAAAATCCTAAGTAAATTGGTTTATTGTAGCAGGTTTTGACTCTACTCATTTTGATTGCTACCAGATCTTCGGAAAATATAGATAAACTATGAAAATTTAGTTTTGATATCCAATCTTGAGCCCCCAAACGATTACAATTCGCTCTCTCCCAATTATTGACAATTTTACCATCTCTCCTCTTATCCATATTTTCCATGGTTTTACCATAGACTGCATTATTAAGAAGTTTGAAAAAGTTTTTTTCAAAAGCATTTTTAGCAGTGGCTCTATGTCTGGTATTTAGGTCAATATAGCCTTTTAACCATGGAGATTGTTTAATTTCTAGAATACGATGTGTTTTCTTTAAAACTAAGCCATTTTATAAGCACTGTTTAAGAACTCTAAAGTGTATCACGTATGATTGCTTTGTAGAGAAATCGGTTATCAACTTGTTATACTTCGCTTGCAGTGGTTTTTTATTTTCAGCGCAAAAAGGTAGGTCATTATGCAAGTCATGTAAGTGAGAAGGATAATCTGAATTGACCTCATATTCATAACCGTCTGTTCCATTGTCAGATATGCTGTTTGGATCCAGATTCAGCTCGTCTTGCGATAACCATCTGAACCCACCATGAGGAAGATATTCCGACATTGCCCAACCGTTAAGGTTATTTACGTCTAAATAGACAAGAAACTCTGAGGGCTTCTCTTTATCGAAATCTTCCAAATATTTGTTATTCGCTTTCGAATATCTTTGGCGACACTGTATGATTCCCCCACATATACCTTTTTTCATAAAATTGTACATGTCTATGCCCGTCAATAATTCTAGTTCAATTTTTGTGTATTTTAACATTGCATCCCAGGAAAGTCCAGGTGCGGTATAGTATTGACATGGATCCAGCTCATAAATACCTTAACAAACTTTTCTAAAGTTCTCGAAAATATCTGTCAGTAAGAGGACATCTGGTTTTAAGTAAAGTTCCATGTAATCTTTCATTGTTTTACAACCAAAAGTATTCCATACCTCTATAGCATGTGAGTTTTCCTCTAACGAACACTCTTTATTGTTCAACTTATTAAAGAAATCACTGCGTGAAGGCAGCTGGCACTCGTCTAATTTTTTGAATGAATTTAGGTACTCATAGGGGAAAATACCTTTCTTCTTAATAAGCTGAAATTCTTTTTCTGATTGAAATAAGGACCTTATAGTGTTAAAATTATTATCCGACAAATTGTAGGCTAATGATTCTAAAAACTCTCAGCCATAAAGCGTAATGTATCAAGAAATCTTATTTCAAGATTATGACCATCGCTTATTTCTGTAAATTGCGAGAGTGATATATAAAGCTCCTTATTGAGAGGGAGTACTTTCAGTTGCATAGAAATTTCACCTAGTTCTTTAATATAAAGATGTGAGTCATAATTTGAGTAATTGTGAAAGTAAACTGGTATAAACTTGGGAATTTGGTAATTCAAATTACAGTTATTGTGGGCTGCACCTCTATATTTACCGCTAATGTGACAATGTCTCTAACGCGATCTTTACCTAGAAATTTTTGACAAATATGACAATTCACCGCACTATAAAAATTATAAATATCAGAAGGGAATAAAGTATCCATTTGCCTATTATTTACTAAATGATTATTATAAATATCCTCACAATCTTTAATTAAAAATGAAACAAATTTTTGTGAAGCATCTTTCCCTGTATAAACCCTTAATTTATCTAACTTATTGCTATGGAGACACTTAATGTAGTAACTAAAAGCACAAGGAGTGTGCTTTTTGACAAGACTGGTTTTACTACTCACGTTATTACTAATGTCTTCCAGGATGCATTCGAAGTCTGCGTACACGACAAAGGGGACATCCATTTTCCTCTGATGCCCCTTAAAACTTAGAACTGCATCTGGACCTGACGGCATAGTTGTCACTATTTTGCCGCATTCCGCCTTATGGCTACTCATACATACCATTTTCGTTATGTGTGTATTGGAGACAGGTGTTGCAGATATGTAGCTTATCATGGTGGTGAGTTATCTGACTTCGTAAAAGTCTGTGAATGACAAAAAATATACAAAAGTTTATTAGTAAAATGTCTCTATTATAAAATATATAAAACAAGTATATGTATCATTAAATTAAAGTGTTGAATAATTTTCTAACTTACCTTGATATGTCTTTTATCAAAATGTAGTGATGAACTTCACCATTCTCCAAAAGCAACAAGTTGACATGCTTTACTTTCTCATCCTTGGTCACATAATAGGGACCAATGATTTGATCTGCTCCCTCATCGTACCCAAACACATTTAGACTTATTGCTGGATTATTTACTTCGAACTCCTTAATTTTGTTTAGTGCTACTGGGTAATTTAAGTTTTTGAAATTTAGTGTTACACCATTTCGCGTAAAAATAATGTCTGCAGAAATGTCCTGAATATTATAAGAACTGCAACGTTTTGGCTGATCGTATTTTGTAGTATTTTCAATATTGATGCATGCAAATTTTCTTACTAATTTTGTAGGTGTGGATATCCAACTTGATCCTTTGACTAGCGAAGATTTGTTGATGTTGATTTCTGCTCGAACTATGCGTGACAAAGTCCAACCAGAATCTCGCTCTTCAAATTCGGACATTTTTGTTGAAATCTCCTCAACTTGTTTACGGAATAATTCTTCAATGTTATCTGCCTTCGTCAGCAAACTCATTTTGGCTACATGTGTTATAACACACCATTCCAATTCTTCTTCTACAATTTTGATGTACTCCGCCACAATACTCACATGAAATTTAATTATTATATGCTTAGACAAAGACATTTGAAGTCTCTCAATAAAAATATTCATGTTTTCTTTAATAAATTCTTCCAAGAGAAGTTGGTCCTTTTTATTTAGTATTACATATGTGGCGATATGGTTTTTGAAGGCTTTCGATATTTTGTAATATCTCACATTCTCTTCGACTTCTTCTTCTCTGCTAGCATGCGAAGTACTCATTGGAGTTGGCAGAGTTTCTTCTCTTTTTTCTTCTACTTCTCCATCACTTTCCGGTAAACTTATGTCCATAGCATCGTTGTATAAAGTCCCTCCAAGGATATCCACACCTTGTTGATGTTGTAACTTGGATACTCATATTGCATTGGTACTCCTGATGCCAAAAACTGATTACTCCATGACATTGCTGTAGGGTAACAGTTAGCCATACCGTATTGTTGATATTGGGGATACTGTAGAGAAGGGTGCTGCTGGTGATGAAATGAATTTATCTGCTGTTGAGGATTTTGAACAAATGTCTGCGGTTGCTCTTGATTTGTACCCCGACTTACGACCATTTGATCCTGCACGCTATGACTTTTCACATGATCCAAAAGGACTTTTGGTATTTGTATACCTTATGGCATCTATTACACTGATAACCTGTATAACTCATTTTTAATTATTTTATTATTATAAAACTTTAACACAATTGCTGATGATACTACTTGTAAATACAATAAAGTACTGATGTGTTGGTTAGAAAAGTTGGCGTATTTATACGAAAATTAGTAGCAGTATCCTTGCAGCATTCACAGTTTTTACTTTTTGTTTCTCTGCTGATGACTGTACTTAGTTGAAACTTTGCTGCTTTAAAATAATCGCAGACAAAGAAAGTGATTACGTTGCAAAATATAAATGTATTCTACACAGCCACAAAATATTCCACGCACAAGTTCCTTCGATCGCACATACATACATACATCATACACACATACATACATACAAATATATTTCTTAAACAAATAAACAGAATATAAGCTTACCAGCGACAAGCAAGCTGGACCCCCCACACACAAGCATTAGGGGTGTTCACATACATGAGAACGTTTTATAAATAAATAAAATAATTTATTTAATTATTTTATTTTATAACAATTTATTTATTGTTTATTTATAAACAATTTATTAGCGTGAGGAAATCACACAAGCACATTCCCATGATTCATATGAGAATCGCCTAGTAGTCATCAAACCTTCTTTCTCTGATATTACTGATATAGTATTATGATAACAAATTTTTACAGTCTGGCAACACTGGGAGCATTAGAAAAAAATAACAATCATGTTTTGCCGTCGGCATTTGAAAAAAAAATAATTATGTATTGCCGTAGGCATTAGGAAAAATAATAATCATGTTTTTCCGTCGACATTTGAAAAAAATAATAATCATCTTTTGCCGTCGGCATTTGAAAAAAATATCATGCATTGCCGTAGGCATTAGGAAAAAAAAAATAATAATCATGCATTGCCGTAGGCATTAGGAAAAAAAATAATAATCATGCATTGCCGTCGGCATTAGGAAAAAAAATAATAATCACGCATTGCCGTCGGCATTTGAAAAAAGACAGACTTATTGAACCACCCTCGAAAAATATTTAAAAGACTTATTGAACCACCCTCGTAGGTATCAAATTTCAAGAATTTTAAAATTTTCAAATTTTAATTACCCAAATTTAACAATTTCACCCACAATTTAACAATTTTAATTGTTCCCTACTACTTTTCTCGTATTGATCCTCAGTGATTGAAAATCTAGGAGGGGAGTAAATTGAAGATATCACGAAATTTGAACAAAAATTCTCAATGCAGATATTGGTTGCTTGTAGATGTTCTTCACAAATGTTGCCAAGAATATAGTTCTTGAGTCTTGACTTTATTAGAATTGCTTATTCAGCGCATGCTCTCCGTCTAGGGTCCTTTGTATCATATAACGTGTAGCCATTCATTTTAAAGAGGCTTCTAGAAGTCAAATGAGTATCAGAGACCAACATTACATCAATATTTTTTTCCGTAAGGAAGTGCTCAAGTTCATTTTTATGTTGTCGAATGCCGTTTGCGTTCCAGAAACATATTTTTAACGTCTTCATGGCTTGTTAATTAATGCTTGAAGCAGTGTATTCTGCATTCGTAGCATTTCTTGCATCATGCTAGTCATATTTGTTGTAAAGTTGTTGATAGTTTGCACAAGATTTTCAATAGTGGCTTCAAGGCGATTAAAATTAAAGTTTGAGTTTGTATTTGTTGAATTATTTTGTGGGTAAACATTTTGTCTGGGAAGTGAATTTGTCTTAGCAGCATCTGCATACGATACACGGGAAGTAACTGGTTGGCTAATTTGCGCAAAAGTGGCTGAAGAAGCGTTTGTTGTTTGAACTGGAGCTAATTTAGGTTTTTGCACCATTGCCTGCTTGACGAAAGAGTACACAGGACAACCTCTGTAGTTAGCGGTGTGATTACCTCCACAATTACTGCATTTTTTTCTGCTTGATCTTTTGATTCAGTACAACTAGCAGTGCCGTGTAATTCGGCGCACACAACACAAACAGTAGGTAAATTGCAGTAAGTTTTTGTATGGCCATATTCTTGGCAATTATGGCACTGCACGGGACCTGAACGCTTATGTGGCTCTTCAACTATGATTTTTCTGTATAAAAGGTATTTTAGGCTATAAATAGGATGAGTCTCGTTTTTTTTCAACTGTATATCATTCGGCTCCAGTTCAATACGAAATAGGGGTTGGGGTACCTTTTCTCTGCTTATTATGTTAGACACATTTTTTACCTTAAATCCATGGAGGACGAGTGCATCTTTTATTTCTTCAGGAACAGCATAGGAGTCTTTGCCCTTAAATACGATCTGCAGGCCTTTAGCACTCTTAAGCTGGTATGTGTAGAAGCTTGTTTTATTTTTTTTTTCAAATTCAGAAAGCATTTTGCGGAAATCTTTTTCGTCATAAATTTGAATTTTCGTTTCATCGATGGTGTCACGTTTTATTGGGACAATGTGAAATTTATTCTCACCAATGACCGAAATTAATTTTTTAATAAAGGCATTTAAATTTTTCTCTCTCAAATAGATTGGTGGCGGCTTGGATGTTTTATTCGAGGATACATCGGGTTTGTCGTTCTCATCTTGCAAAATTTTAAAGCGGTTTTGGCGATTAGTTGAGGCTGCGCTGTTATCCCTAGACATTTTTGGAGCAGATGAAATTTTTGAAGAATTCGGGCTTCGCCCACGCTTTATCACGGTTATATATCTGTCCATTCCGACTTGTACTTTGAGTTTCGAGCCGCTGTTATCGTAGTGATAACTTTGTTAAGTGATGAACACGAGCCTGAAGGGGATGATATTACTGGCTTATATGAAGAAGTACTAGGCAATTGTAATGTTAATGAAGCACTACAAGTTGACATTGGATAGAGCGAAATTGATCGCTGACGAAAAATTGGCTCTTCCGTAAAAAAAAGACTTTCATCAGGTTTATTATTTATATTGTTTTCATTAAGAGTTTCAGAATGCACAGTAAAATAAGCATTTTTGCCGTTAGAACTCACTACAAAATTTTTTGTATTTGAGGCACTCATACATAGAATTCCTCAAGGGTACTTCTTTGTGTTTTTTTTTTGTTTGCCGGTCTTTTTTTGTTTTTGTTATTTATGATTGTTTGTTTGTTTTTGAGGTACTCGTTAGAGTATTCCTCAATTCACTTTGTTTAAGTTTTTTTTGTTTGCGTTTTTTTTTTGTTTTTGTTATTTCTACTATGTAAAAAATATTAGCAAAGCATAAAGATTATTTATTAAAGCCAGTATGTACCTATTACGAATAATATGTACTACGAATATTTTTTTTTATAATTTTTTGTTTGTTTGGTAAGTATGTAAACAAAATTCCGCTAATCGGCTGTTCGCTATGAAGGTACCACGAGAACCATCAAAACTCTCTAAAATTTAATTCACAGTCTTTCCTAATGCCTCCTCTCTTTCAGAAACAATCAAAGTTTTTATCAAATACTTAATAATTTTTTTAAATATTCCAAAAAAAATAAGAATACTTTTTTTTACAAAATATGCACAATTTTCTCATATTTTTCAAAAATCCAAATTGAAAAATTATTTCTTGCTACAATTTTTGATATATCAAGAAAAAAATTTTTTCGTAAAAATTGTAATGAAGTTTTTTTTCACAAACAACAAAACCAACCGATTTTTGCCTAATAATATATGTAGAAGTTATGTACTAACGATTAAAAAAGTCAGGGCCAAAAATTAAAAATTTTTTTTTCAAGTCAAATAACTTGAAAACTATAAGAGGTAAAATGATGCTCTAAGCATGTTTTATTTTTGTTTCTTAACGTTGATTGTCCAGCTGAAAAAAATATTAAGATCGGTCCATATTTACAAAAGTTACAAGTTCCGAAAGAATTTCGACACCCGCAGTTTCCCACTGAGGCTCTTTGGAGCTACCCTGTCTTACAACAGGGTGCTTCCAAATATACTTTCTCAAAAGTTCACCACTTCTTTCCAAAACAATTAATTTGGTCGAAATCGGTTCACTAGTTCAAAAGTTGCGGACTTTTTACCACTTTTTTTTATTTCACGCCACTGTGCAATGTAAACTCGGTATTAAAAACATCGATATTTAGAAACATCGAAAATTCGGCAAAGGAAACGTGAAAATTCGCAAAAGCTTGATAAAAGTAGCATAGCATAATAATAGTTAAAATTACCGAAAACTGTTGAGAAGCAGAATACTTGAAAAAACTCGCTTACATGACGAACATTGCAAAAATTCGCGAGAATTTGCAAAAAAAGTCGCTACAACTGTTAAAAAGATTATTTTAATTTGAAATTTATTTGCTGGTGGTTCAGCGTTGTCAATATATTTCATTGTTGCTGTAACAAATCATCAGTAGACTTCAACCACACATTTTGAATAGTCACAAACCTCTTATCTTATGCACAGACTTTCAAGAACTATTTGAGAATTCACAAATAATAATATTTTTGAAAATCACAAAAGAAAAATAAGCGTAGTAGGCTTTCAAACTAATACAAAAAACCCAGCAAATAATTTATATTCGATTGAATCTATTTTATTTTTCTACACCTTTATACAATTAGAAATCCATTGAATAACAATAAAAGTAATTATAAGTCAAGATGAAAAATAAAATCTAAATTTAACATTTAAGAAATTTATTATTCGACATATTGGCAGAAGTTTATTTTAATTTGAAATTTATTTGCTGGTGGTTCAGCGTTGTCTATATATTTCATTGTTGCTGTAACAAATCTTCAGTAGACTTCAACCACACATTTTGAATAGTCACAAACCTCTTATCTTATGCACAGACTTTCAAGAACTATATGAGAATTCACAAATAGTAATATTTTTGAAAAGCACAAAAGAAAAATAAGCGTAGTAGGTTTTGAAACTAATACAAAAAACCCAGCAAATAATTTATATTCGATTGAATCTATTTTATTTTTCTACACCTTTATACAATTAGAAATCCATTGGATAACAATAAAAGTAATTATAAAGCAAAATGAAAAATAAAATCTAAATTTAACATTTAAGAAATTTATTATTCGACATATTGGCAGAAGTTTATTTTAATTTGAAATTTATTTGCTGGTGGTTCAGCGTTGTGTATATATTTCATTGTTGCTGTCACAAATCATCAGTAGTGGAGATGTGTGGTTCATGAACGAACGAGTACAATTGAACGAATCAGTGAAATGAACGAAGTGAGCCGGTCACTTTACTGATCTGTTTTGGCTCAGCAGTAGTATTGATTAAAAGTATAATTGAACGAACGAACGCACTTGGGTGTTTTTGTTTTGTTTTTTTCTTGGTTTTTCTTTATTCATGTGAAATTTTTTGTCACATTCTGGTTTTCATTTGCCTTTTTGCTTGCTTTCAGTAATAGTGTGACCATTATGAAATTAATAAAATTGCCATTAATATTTCTTAAGTTTTTAGAACATATTAATATATTTTTTATATGTATATGCATATATATACGTAGATATTATAAAGTTTATTTTTATTCTTTATATGTGGCTTTTTTTTGACAATATGAATCTTTTGATTTCTTATTCCTAAGAATATAAAATACTTTAATATATTAAAAATTTTTACTTCCTGATTTTTTGTTTGTTTTGCTTATTTTGCTAAATAATTCATAACAAACTCAATGCATTTGTCCCTTTTTATTTGACGGATCAACTGTTGGTTTTTATTTCGTTCTATTTCTTGAAAAGAGCGGATGAACGAAATGAACGAACTCGTTCTTTTTTAGGAAATGAACGAAAATGAGCGATCACTTGAATGAACGATTTGGCACAGCTCTAATCAGTAGACTTCAACCACACATTTTGAATAGTCACAAACCTCTTATCTTATGCACAGACTCTCAAGAACTATTTGAGAATTCACAAATAATAATATTTTTGAAAATCACAAAAGAAAAATAAGCGTAGTAGGCTTTGAAACTAATACAAAAAACCCAGCAAATAATTTATATTCGATTGAATCTATTTTATTTTTCTACACCTTTATACAATTAGAAATCCATTGGATAACAATAAAAGTAATTATAAGGCAAAATGAAAAATAAAATCTAAATTTAAAACTTAAGAAATTTATTATTCGACATATTGGCAGAAGTTTATTTTAATTTGAAATTTATTTGCTGGTGGTTCAGCGTTGTCTATATATTTCATTGTTGCTGTAACAAATCATCAGTAGACTTCAACCACACATGTTGAATAGTCACAAACCTCTTATCTTATGCACAGACTTTCAAGAACTATTTGAGAATTCACAAATAATAATATTTTTGAAAATCACAAAAGAAAAATAAGCGTAGTAGGCTTTGAAACTAATACAAAAAACCCAGCAAATAATTTATATTCGATTGAATCTATTTTATTTTTCTACACCTTTATACAATTAGAAATCCATTGGATAACAATAAAAGTAATTATAAGGCAAAATGAAAAATAAAATCTAAATTTAACATTTAAGAAATTTATTATTCAACATATTGGAAGAAGTTTATTTTAATTTGAAATTTATTTGCTGGTGGTTCAGCGTTGTCTATATATTTCATTGTTGCTGTAACAAATCATCAGTAGTGGAGCAGTGTCGTTCATGAACGAACGAGTACAATTGAACGAATCAGTGAAATGAACGAAGTGAGCCGGTCACTTTACTGAGCTGTTTTTGCTCAGCAGTAGTATTGATTAAAAGTATAATTGAACGAACGAACGCACTTGGGTGTTTTTGTTTTTCTTTATATATGTGAGATTTTTTGTTACATTCTGGTTTTCATTTGCCTGCTTTCAGTAATAGTATGACCATTATGAAATTAATAAAATTGCCATTAATATTTCTTAAGTTTTTAGAACATATTAATATATTTTTTATATGTATATAACATATATATACGTAGATATTATAAAGTTTATTTTTATTCTTTATATGTGGCTTTTTTTGACAATATGAATCTTTTGATTTCTTATTCCTAAGAATATAAAATACTTTGATATTTAAAAATTTTTACTTCCTGATTTTTTGTTTGTTTTGCTTATTTTGCTAAATAATTCATAACAAACCCAATGCATTTGTCCCTTTTTATTTGACGAATCAACTGTTGGTTTTTATTTCGTTCTATTTCTTGAAAAGAGCGGACGAACGAAATGAACGAACTTGTTCTTTTTTAGGAAATGAGCGAAAATGAGCGGTCACTTGAATGAACGAGTTCTCGTTGAACCTTCATAGTGAAGAGACATTAAAGCGGATTTTTTTTACATACATACATACGAAACAAATATAAAAAACAACAAAATCAAAAATCATACAAAAAATATTCGTAATACATATTCACCTTGATAAATAAGCTTATTGGCTTTACTAATATTTTTTACATAGCAAGAAATAGCAAAAACAAAAAATAAACCGTAAACACAAATAAAGTTCCCTTGAGGAATAATACTCTGTATGAGTACCTCAAAGGAAAAAAATTTTGAAGTGAGTTCTAACGGCAGAAATGCTTATTTTACTGTGAGTTCTGAAACTCTTAATGAAAAAAATATAAATAATAAATCTGATGAAAATTTTTTTTTAACGGCAAAGCCAATTTTTCGTCAGCGATCAACTTCGCTTTGTCCAATGCCAACTAGTGAATCGTTAACATTACCATTGCCTAGTACTTCTTCATTTAAGTCTGCGATATCATCCGCATCTGGCTCGCCTTCATCACTAAACCAAGTTATCACTGCAGATAACAGTAGCTCAAAACCCAAGGTACAAGTGGGAATGGACAGATATATAACAGTGGTAAGGCGTGGGCGAAGCCCAAATTCTTCAAAAATTTCATCTGCGCCAAAGATGTCTAGGGATAACAGCGCATCATCTACCAATCGTCAAAATCGTTTTTCATAATTGCAAGACACTGACGACAAGCCCTCTACATCATCGCAAAAGTCTTTTAAGCCACCACCTATTTATCTGAGAAAAAAAATTCTAACGCGCTTACAAAAAAACTACTGTCGACCATTGGTGAAAATACTTTTCACATCATTCCAATTAAACGAGGTAATATTGATGAAACTAAAATCCAAATATATAATGAAAAAGATTTCCGAAAAATTGTTAGTGAATTCGAAAAAAATAAAACAAATTTTTACACATACCAACTTAAGAGTGCTAAAGGCCTACAGATAGTATTAAAGGGCATAGATTCATATGTTGAACCCGAAGAAGTAAAATGTGCACTTGTCGACCAAGGATTCAAGGTAAAAAATGTTACCAACATATTTAATAGAGAAAAGGTCCCCCAACCCCTATTTCGGGTTGAACTGGAGCCGAATGGCATACAATTGAAAAAAATGAAGCCCATCCAGTTTATAACGTAAAGTATCTCTTACATCGAAAAATCACAGTTGAAGAGCCACGTAAGCGTTCAGGTCCCGTACAGTGCCATAATTGCCAAGAATATGGCCATACGAAAAGTTACCTACAGTGTGTGTTATCTGCGGTGAATTGCATGCATGCTAGCTGCACTAAGCCAAAAGATCAGGCAGAAAAAAAATGTAGTAATTGTGGAGGTAATCAAACAGCTAACTATAGAGGGTGCCCCGTATTTTCTTTCGTTAAACAGGCTATGGGTCAAAAACCCAAGTTAACTCCAGCTCTACAAGTAAACGCTCAAATCAGCCAACCAGTTACTTCACGTGTATCGTATGCTGATGCTGCTAAGACTAGTTCAATTCCCACGCAAAATGTTCCACCGCCAAATAAGTCAACGAATTCAAACTCAAGCTTTAACTTTAGTCGCCTTGAAGCTACTATTGAGAATCTGGTGCTAACTATAAACAACTTTACTACAAATATGACAAGTATGATGCAAGAAATGCTGCGAATGCAGAATACACTGCTTCAAGCATTAGTTAATAAACCATGAACACGTTAAAAATATGTTTCTGGAACGCAAACGGCATTCGCTAACATAAAAATGAGCTTGAGCACTTCCTCATGGAAAAAAATATTGATATAATGTTGGTTTCTGAGACTCATTTGACCTCAAGAAGCTTATTTAAAATAAATGGTTACACTTTATATGATACAAAGGACCCGAGAGAGAGAGAGAGAGCATGTGGTGGATCAGCAATTCTGATTAAGTCAAGACTCAAGCACTATGTCCTTGACAACCTTAGTGAAGAATATTTGCAAGCAACGAATATTTTCGTAGAAAATTTTTGTGCGAATTTCGTGATATCATCAATTTTCTCACCTCCCAGATTTTCAGTTACCGAAGATCAGTATGAGAAGTTCTACAAATCGCCTGGATCTTGTTTCGTGGCAGCTGGTGACTACAATGCAAAACATACGTACTGGGGATCGCGTCTTGTTACATCTAGAGGTCGAGCCTTGTTCAATACAATTTCAAAAATGGGCTTAGATGTCATTTCGAGTGGGGAGCCTACCTACTGGCCTACTGACGTAAGAAAAATTCCAGATGTTATAGATTTTGCCGCCACAAAAAATATTCATAGGGACTTAATTCATGTAGAGGCCTCTCTAGATCTGTCCTCCGATCACTCTCCAACAATAGTTACAATTTTCAACCCACTAAGGAGTGATTTAACTAACTCATATGTGAAGATGATTAATGGAATCAAATGGCTGGCATTCAAAAAATATCTTAGTAGTCACTGCGTAGAAAACAATCAGCTTAGATCAAGCGATGATATTGAATTTAACATTGCCAATCTTAACGAAAATATTAAACAGGCTGCTGAACACGCCACTACCTCCTATCCGTAGACCGGCTTTAACAGAATTTATTCTACGGAAATTGAACGTCTTGTATGTGAAAAAAGGAGAGCTAGAAGAGAATGGCAACAACACAGATCACCCCTAAATAAAATCAGACTTAAAGAATGTACTAAACGACTCAAAGAGCTGCTATCGTCGGAAAAAACTGCACTACTGGAAAAGTATTTAGAAGGTCTTGATGTAACGTCCGCATCTAATTACTCTTTATGGTGCGCTATTAGAAATCTTAAACGACCCGTTGATCTTAAATCACCATTGCGTACTGCGACCGGAGGCTGGGCAAGAAGTGATAGTGAGAAAGTTAACTTATTTTCTGAGCATTTAAAATCTGTATTCACTCCCCATTCATGTACGGGTGCTGCTGATTTACCGTGTGTAGTTTGTCTACCCCCTCGTCCCTTAAGGTTTAAGATGCGTGAAGTACAAAAAGTAATTGCTGAACTCAACCCGAAGAAAGCTCCAGGTATTGATGGCATTAGTAACAAAATGCTCATGAACTTGCCTCATATTGCAATAAGAATCCTGCTATTTACTTATAATGCTATTTTAAGAATGCAGTATTTTCCACATAACTGGAAACTGGCCAAGATCAAAATGATTCCAAAGGCGGGCAAAGATCTTACCAAGACTGAGTCATATAGGCCTATAAGCTTACTATCTACAATCTCAAAGCTTTTCGAAAAGCTGCTCATGACTAAATTGTCCAAAATTTTAACTGATAATGGGTGCATCCCGGTCCATCAATTTGGCTTTAGAAGTCAGCACAGCACGATTGAACAAACGCATAGACTGGTCCAAGTTGTAAGAAGAACATTTGAAGAAAAGAAGTATTGTTCTGCTCTCTTTATTGATGTTTCTCAGGCGTTTGATAAAGTATGGCACGAAGGCCTAGTTTTAAAATTGAAGACATATCTGCCAATAAACATTCAAAAGCTTTTGGAAAGTTATATTATTGATAGGAAGTTCACTGTTGTGGAAGGAGAGTTCATGAGTGTGCCCGAAACTATATCTTCTGGTGTGCCCCAGGGTAGTATTCTGGGTCCTGTCTTGTATTTAATTTATACTTGTGATATGCCTGTGACCAATAATATCAATATTTCTACTTTTGCCGATGATACAGCCTGTATGAGTGTGCACGAAACCCCTTATGAGGCATCCCGCAATCTCCAGGAACATATCACTCAGCTGGAAATATGGTTGAACTTATGGAGAATTAAACTCAATGAACAAAAGTGTGTCCATATAACGTTCACCCTAAATAGAGATACTTGCTCCCCCATTCGAATCAACAATCAAAATATTTCTCAACATTCCCAAGTGAAATACCTTGGTATACACCTTGATCGAAGACTTAAATGGAAACATCATATTGACTCTAAGTTAACTCAGATGAAACTTAAATTAACTCAAATATATTGGTTGATTGGCAGAAACTCAACACTCAGCCTAGAATGCAAACTTTTATTATACAAGTCGCTTTTGAAGCCAATATGGCGCTACGGAATTCAGTTATGGGGCACTGCTTCAGCTTCCAATGTCGAGAGAATCCAACGAAGGCAAAACAAAATTTTACGGTTAATAACATCGGCTCCATGGTACATCCAAAATTCTATTATACATCGTGATTTAAATATGCCACTAGTGACTGAAGAAATTGCAAAATACGCAGGCAAATATTTAACAAAACTCGAATCACATCCTAATCCGCTTGCTCGTAATATTTTGAACTTTACTGGACACGTCCGCTTAAAAAAGAGGGACACACGGGCTCTTATACCTAACACTCCAGATGGGACTACTTGAAAATACTTTCCCCTCCCTTTTTTTTTGATTATCACTACTAATGTATTATTTATAACTACCACTAAGCTTATGTCCGACACTGGTCGGGCCTAATAATTTTTTTATAGATTTAAGATTTGAATACTTATTGTTAGTTCATATATGAAGATACAATAAATAAATACATGCATTAAAAAAAAACTTGAATGAACGATTTGGCACAGCTCTAATCAGTAGACTTCAACCAAACATTTTGAATAGTCACAAACCGCTTATCTTATGCACAGACTTTCAAGAACTATTTGAGAATTCACAAATAATAATATTTTTGAAAATCACAAAAGAAAAATAAGCGTAGTAGGCTTTCAAACTAATACAAAAAACCCAGCAAATAATTTATATTCGATTGAATCTATTTTATTTTTCTACACCTTTATACAATTAGAAATCCATTGGATAACAATAAAAGTAATTATAAAGCAAAATGAAAAATAAAATCTAAATTTAACATTTAAGAAATTTATTATTCGACATATTGGCAGAAGTTTATTTTAATTTGAAATTTATTTGCTGGTGGTTCAGCGTTGTCTATATATTTCATTGTTGCTGTAACAAATCATCAGTAGACTTCAACCACACATGTTGAATAGTCACAAACCTCTTATCTTATGCACAGACTTTCAAGAACTATTTGAGAATTCACAAATAATAATATTTTTGAAAATCACAAAAGAAAAATAAGCATGGTAGGCCTTGAAACTAATACAAAAAACCCAGCAAATAATTTATATTCGATTGAATCTATTTTATTTTTCTACACCTTTATACAATTAGAAATCCATTGGATAACAATAAAAGTAATTATAAGGCAAAATGAAAAATAAAATCTAAATTTAACATTTAAGAAATTTATTATTCGACATATTGGCAGAAGTTTATTTTAATTTGAAATTTATTTGCTGGTGGTTCAGCGTTGTCTATATATTTCATTGTTGATGTAACAAATCATCAGTAGACTTCAACCACACATTTTGAATAGTCACAAACCTTTTTATAGCTTCTTTTTCTGTTTTTTATGTTTTTTTTCTATTGTAGTTTCTTATATCCCTTCCATTAAAACATCTCGGGAAGTGTAGTTTAATATAACACAAAAATAAGCGCTTCGGATGCGCGGAAAAGCCTTACGAGGATGAAATAACGTAAGCGAATGACGAAATTTAACACAAACTCTACGAAGTCAGTCGGCTGTTTATATTCAAACTCTCAAAGTTTTTTATAGATCTTCGTCTCTCGGTTACCTGTATACAAATTTGAAAGCGAATGAAATTTTTAAATCGAGTTTTAATTTTTTATTTTTTAAGTGAATTGTGTATAAAAATAAATACATATTTGCTTCGGTAGTTCAGTGGGCACTTATAAAGGGTGTTTTTTATTGAGGTATAGAACTTTAAGTTGGCATCACTTTTTTAACTGGCGGCCATTTTGTCAGCTGTCAAGTGATTAATATTTAGTTTGGTTTGCCATTTCATCATGAACAGGTTGACAAAAGAACAACGCTTGCAAATCGTGCAAATTTATTTCGAAAATAATGGTTCAGTTCGCGAAGTTTACCGCAAGCTCCGTCCATTTTATGGTCGACATAATCGTCCATCAGAGCAATTAATTCGGTTAAACATGGATCGTTTTCGCACTACGTTTACTCTATGTGATAATACGCATCCGCAGAGACGTCGAACAGTGCGCACCGAAGAAACAATTGCCGCTGTAGAGCAAAGTGTTGAAGAGGACCCGAATGAATCGATTCGCCACCGTGCACAGCAATTGGAGCCGACTAACCGACTATTTTGTTCCCGAATTGGATGGCATGAATGTGGATGAGTTGTGGTTCGAACAAGACGGCGCTACATGCCACACAGCGCACGTCACAATCGATTTATTGAAGGAAACATTCGATGAGCGCATAATTTCGCGGAATGGACCTGTCAATTGGCCACCAAGATCGTGTGATTTGACACCATTGGATTATTTTGTTTGGGGATATGTGAAGTCGCTCGTCTACGCCAACAAACCAGAAACGTTAGGGGACTTGGAAGCCAACATTCGTGACGTTATTGCCAACATACGGCCCCATATGCTCGAAAAAGTGGTTGAAAATTGGACTTTAGAATTAGAATTAGAATTAGCTTTATTCGAGCCAGCCGCGGCGGCCACATGCCCGAAATCATATTTAAACATCAATGGCATAAAATTATCCTTCTAATAAAGCCAAATTGATGGACATTAAAACGATTTTCTTGTGTTTTATTTCAATTCGAAGTTCTATACCCCTCAAAAAAACACCCTATATATGTAGGTGCTTCCAGCGAAGTACCATTTTTTGCTGGGTACGTTTTTATTTAATTTCTTGAATTTTACCAATAATTTTTTTTTTCTCAAACCGATGTTTATTTTATGAAGTTTTATTCTAAATGATGATTGATAAGTTTGTGTTAAAATATCAATCACACACGTATACTAAGGGTATACATACTGCTTGCAGTAGCTGCAAGCAGTATATGTCTATGGGCCACTTAACATCGCAGAAATTGCAATGTCTAGTAAATATTTTTGTATAATTTTGTTGTCGTAATGAAACGACAGCACTACAATGGACATTTTTTGATATTTTCTAATTAAAAACAAAATATGCAAGCTGTTAGTCGTCGTTCGACGACTTAAGAAATAAACCTATTGCCAGTTCGTTGTACTTAGGGTGTGTATTTTATACATATACGCAAATGTGTTTTTTATTTCCTACGACGAATATTCGTAACGAAAAATTCGTCGTTGGTCACAGTTGTGTTTCCAGCATTACTAGGTTTTGAAATAATGTAGCCGTTGTGCTTGGGCGCCTACGTCAAGATTTTCATCGTCAACGTCTTACAGAAACCGCCTGTTAGTTTTTCTTAATAATTTTTTATGTTAAGATACTGCACTTGTCGGTTAACATCAAAATTTTGTTTGCAAATGGCATGACCTATGACTGCACGACATAGGACCATGTTGCAATTATTCCATTTCTCTTAAAAATGGACCACGTAGTCCAATAATATTTGGAGTGATGCTACAACCAATACAACAATTTCGCCTGATAATAATGCAGGGCATGGTATGGAAGCACCAAGCACACATACTCACATTTGCATTTGAGTTGAAATAGTTGTAAAAGCTCTTAAATTTGTTCTTGGTTGGGTAATGCGTTCTGATTTGCACATTGGGCATATGGCTTGGACGTAGCACGAAGAAAGTTGAGCCTTTGATACGGAAGTGGTGCAGAGGCTGTTCAGTTGGAAATTTCCTTAAAATTGTTCCACAAAATACATATGTCACCTCTGTATACTTTGTAATTGTTTTTTTAATTGCTGTGTTATCTTTGCTGCTGCCGTTGCTGGTGCTGCTGTAATTTTTCTTCTGTTTGTATGAAATAATTTAAATATTTTTCAATATTAAAGAAAATTTATTATTTGACATATTGTCAGAAGTGTACATAAAATAATTGAAATTTATTTGCTGGTAGTTTAGCAAAGTTTAGTTTGTGACTGTTTAAAATTTGTGGTTAAAGTCTACTGATGATTTGGTTCAAGCGCCAATGAAATACGTATATAGACATGCTAAACTACCAGCAAATAAATTTCAATTATTTTTCAATATTTTTAATTTAAATAAATAAAAAAATCAAAAAATTAATCAAAAACTCGGAATACATAAACTAATAAGGTAGCATTAATTTTGAGAGTAAAAAAATAATCGAGCAAAACGTCAGAAGGTTAATATGGCGACAAAAAGAGAGAACGGTTGTACTTTTGTATTATTAGGTGTGTTCCGCTAGATTTCGTATAAGTTCGGACTAATGAGAGTAAAAACAAAATTACTCTCTGAATTTGCAAAAGTTATCTCAAATTGCTGGAACGCAATAAACCATAATCAGCGATGCCAACTATTTATAACCCAAACGCGCTACTACCCTTCTCAAAACGCGCTAGAACGCGCTAAGTTACAACATTGTTAAATATTTATAACAAAAACGCGCTATTTTCTATGCGCTTAATTAAATTCAATAAAAGTCGATGTATGTACTAGTACTCGTATCACAATTAATTTGTCAGATTTTGCAATATTGCTTCCTCGACATTATGTTTTAATAAACTTTTTTTTCATGTATTTATTTATTGTATCTTCATATATGAACTAACAATAAGTATTCAAATCTTAAATCTATAAAAAAAATTATTAGGCCCGACCAGTGTCGGACATAAACTAAGTGATAGTTATAAATAATATATTAGTAGTTATAATCAAAAAAGGGGGGAGAAAAAAGTATTTTCAAGTAGTCCCATCTGGAGTCTTAGGTATAAGAGCCCGTGTGTCCCCCTTTTTTAGGCGGATGTGTCCAGTAAAGTTCAAAATATTATGAGCAAGCGGATTAGGATGTGATTCGAGTTTTGTTAAATATTTGCCTGCGTATTTTGCAATTTCTTCAGTCACTAGTGGCATATTCAAATCACTATGTATAAAAGAATTTTGGATGTACCATGGAACCGATGTTATTAACCGTAAACTTTTGTTTTGCCTTCGTTGGATTCTCTCGACATTGGAAGCTGGAAGCTGAAGCAGTGCCCCATAACTGAATTCCGTAGCACCATATTGGCTTCAAGAGCGACTTGTATAGTAGAAGTTTGCAGTCTAGGCTAAGTGTTGAGTTTCTGCCAATCAGCCAGTATATTTGAGTTAACTTAAGTTTCATCTGAGTTAACTTAGAGTCAATATGATGTTTCCATGTAAGTCTTCGATCAAGGTAATGCTAAGGTATTTCACTTGGGAATGTTGAGGAATATTTGATTGTTTATTCGAATGGGGGAGCAAGTATCTCTTCTTAGGGTGAACGTTATATGGACACACTTTTGTTCATTCACTTTAATTCTCCATAAAATCAACCATATTTCCAGCTGGGTAATATGTTCCTGGAGATTGTGGGATGCCTCATAAGGGTTTTCGTGCACACTCATACAGGCTGTATCATCGGCAAAAGTAGAAATATGGATATTATTGCTCACAGGCATATCACAAGTATATATTAAATACAAGACAGGACCCAGAATACTACCCTGTGGCACACCAGAAGATATAGATTCGGGAACACTCGTGAACTCTCCTTCCACAACAGTGAACTTCCTATCAATAACATAACTTTCCAAAAGCTTTTGAATGTTTATTGGCAGATATGTCTTCAATTTTAAAACTAGGCCTTCGTGCCATACTTTATCAAACGCCTGAGAAACATCAATAAAGAGAGCAGGACAATACTTCTTTTCTTCAAATGTTCTTCTTACAACTTGGACCAGTCTATGCGTTTGTTCAATGGTGCTGTGCTGACTTCTAAAGCCAAATTGATGGTCCGGGATGCACCCATTATCAGTTAAAATTTTGGACAATTTAGTCATGAGCAGCTTTTCGAAAAGCTTTGAGATTGTAGATAGTAAGCTTATGGGCTTATATGACTCAGTCTTGATAAGATCTTTGCCCGCCTTTGGAATCATTTTGATCTTGGCAAGTTTCCAGTTATGTGGAAAATACTGCATTCTTAAAATAGCATTAAAAATAAATAGCAGGATTCTTATTGCAATATGAGGCAAGTTCATGAGCATTTTGTTACTTATGCCATCAATACCTGGAGCTTTCTTCGGGTTGAGTTCAGCAATTACTTTTTGTACTTCACTCATCTTAAACCTTAAGGGAAGAGGGGGTAGAGAAACTACACTCGGTAAATCAGCAGCACCCGTACATGACTTGGGAGTGAATACAGATTAAATGCTCAGAAAATAAGTTACCTTTCTCACTATCGCTTCTTGCCCAGCCTTCGATCGCAGTACGCAGTGGTGATTTAAGATCAACGGGTCCTTTAAGATTTCTAGGAGCGCGCCATAAAGAGTAATTAGATACGGACGTTACATCAAGACCTTCTAAATACTTTTCCAGTAGTGCAGTTTTTTCCGACGATAGCAGCTCTTTGAGTCGTTTAGTACATTCCTTAAGTCTGATTTTATTTAGGGGTGATCTGTGTTATTGCCATTCTCTTCTAGCTCTCCTTTTTTCACATACAAGACGTTCAATGTCTGGAGAATAAATTCTATTAAAACTAGTCTGCGGATGGGAGGTAGTGGCATGTTCAGCAGCCTGTTTAAGATTTTTGTTAAGATTGGCAATGCTAGGTTCAATATCATTGGGTGTTCTTAGCGTAATATTTTCCGTGCAATGACTACTGAGAAATTTTTTGAACCCCAGCCAATAAACACGATTGATCATCTTCACATATGGGTCAGGTAAGTTACTTCTTAATGGGCTAAAAATTGTAATGATCGTTGGCGAGTGATCGGACGAGAGATCAAGAGAAGCTTGAACCTGAATTAAATCCCTAGAGATATTTTTTATGACGCCAAAATCTATAACATCCGGAATTTTTGTATGTCAGTAGGCCAGTAAGTAGGCTCCCCACTCGAAATTGCATCTAAGCCCATTTTTGAATTATGTTGAACAAGGCTCGACCTCTAGGTGTTACAAGACGCGATCCCCAGTACGTAAGTTTTGCATTGTAGTCACCAGCTGCCACGAAACAAGATCCAAGCGATTTGTAGAATTTTAGTTTTTTTGTTTTAATAAACTGAAATCATTTAATACAGAATCAGAATCGCCTTATTTAAATAAATTATTAAGGCTTTATAAAGGCTTAATACGAAAAAGTTTGTATGAAAATTTCTTTTAAGAAACTTTTTTAAAGCCTTAATAATTTTTATAAATAAGACTGTTAGTTTTTGCTTTTAATTTATTTGAAAAACTTTGTAACAACATATAAATTGTCGAATAGTTTTGCGATTCAAATGCTTTTTGTACTTCAGCTATAGTAGATGCTTTGTAAGTGATGTACATTTTTTGGGTCATTGTATGTATTACATATTTTTACAGTATTAAAATGCATTTTTAATTTTGACCACAGTCAAGCGAATTTTATTTGCGACAGCTGAATCATTAACTTATTTAAAAAAATTTATCAGAGCCTTGGATATTAGAAAATTGTTAACTTTATACAAAAAAGTCAAAAAAAATATTGAACTGAAGTGATATTATTGACTTTATTCAAAACGCGCTAATTTAGCGCTTTTTTATTAAACGCGCCAAACAAAAAAAAAAGCGCGTTTGGCATAGTTAAAAAGCGCTAAATCTAGCACGAAAAGCGCTAAATTGGCATCGCTGACCATAATTGCCCATCTTAAAATACTAGTGGTGCTTACTTTTTAAACTAAATGTAATTTAAGTGATTTTAGTCACTTAAAACGCATAACATTAAAAAAACAAAAGTTTTGCATCATTGGCAACACCTTTAAAAAGCAAATGGAAATGAGTTCTAAAAACTAAATTATTTAAAAACAGCATTTTTTTATATTAAATAAATGGAGAAATGTGTACAAATGTACTTACAACTTCAACTTTGTTCAAAAAACATTTCATTTCGATTTTTAATAAATTTGTGTGCAAATACTTTTTTCCTATACATACATACAGCCGTGACACAGATTCCGTTCGGAATGGTTTTGATTCCGTATTAACCATTCCGTTCATATTTAATTTTGGTGCTTCAGATTCCGATCGTTTTCATCAATCCGAAAAAAAATTGTCAAATAGTTTTTATGTTATAAGTGTGACAATATAATAGTGTTTTCACACTGAAAGTTAAAACCTGGTTTTAACGTTAAAACCATAAACAGCTGATTTTGCTTTCACACTGCAAGTTTGTTAAATTCAGTTTTTAACTCACAGGCTGTCTAACAAGTTTGCTCAAAATAAAATAAATCTCCTGCCGAAATGCGTGTATTTGTTGTTGCATTTTTTCTGCTTTTTAATAACACTTGTTGGACATACTGTTCAACTGTTTATGTTTGTATGAAAAACTGAGATATTTCACAATGTGCTCTAAAATGGAAATTATTTCATATTTTGTAAATAAAATTTTTTTAAATTATGGAACTTCTTATACAGAATGAAGAAGTGCTTGGAAATATTGTTAATAATATAAAATTGCACAAATACATTATAAGATAAACCTTTTTTATAGGCAGATGAATGTCAGTCATATTGTCAATTTTCACTTTCCACAGTTCAATTTAAAATATTTTCGTTGTTTTCCTTCCAAAAAACTTTTTTTCCATAATTTTTTGATTATTGTTGCTGCTGCATTCATTTTTAAGTTGAAAATTTTGCAGGCGCCATCTATTGTTATTCACTGGCATACCATTACCAGCTGCTGTCGGTCATTTCAACTTGGCAGCACTGAATTTATCACAGCGAAAACAAGGTTGCATTTCATAAAACCATCTTAAAACCAATTCAAAAATGGTTTTAATTTGGTTTTAACAAAAACAATTTGTATGGTAAAACCAGGTTTTAACAGTTGGTTTTAACGTTAAAATCAACTTTTATTAAAACCATGTCAGTGCGAAAACACTATTATTTTGTTTCGCCGTTTTAAATTTGTTTTGTTTTGTGTGCTGCCAATATGAAGATTTTGATAAAGTACATAAAAAAATGTTATGGCAATACCAAAGAAACCAATTCCGTACATTTTCTTCTCTTGATTTTATTTTTGTAATGACTTGAGAAATTTACATAATAAATAAATAAAAACTAAATAATTGTAATCCAGCTTTGAATAAATAAATGAAAAATAGTATTCTTAATTGAAGAAAAAAATTGTTTAAAATATTTTTTTTTACTTTACATGTAGAAAATGTTAATTCCATCCATGAAATTAAAGGTGATTTCATTCCGAAAATTTTTTTCGTTTTTCTAAAGCACCAAAATACGGATTGAATTCCGTTTCCGAATGGAATTGAGCTCTGTGACATGGCTGATATTTGCAAATTTTCTGATTAGTTTTTCAGTTCGATATGTAAACAAAAAACAGCTGATTATATAATTCTTGTCCGAGCTTACCCAGAAGAAAAAGTTCGTCCTAGTTAGTACAGGAAATGAAAAAATTACTCTCCCATTCGCTCTCAAAACTGCACGAAATTTGCTATCTGGAACGCTTTTGGATAACTTTGTACAAGTTTGGACTCTTTTGTTATGCATCTGGAACAGACCTATTGTATTATGATTAATAACTAAAAGAATATCAAATATCATTTGCATATGCAGCGGACAGAATACACTTGACACATTCTTTTGTGCCGCCAGACCCTATATTAACATTTTTGTAAACATACCGGACATTGTTGTGTGTTTGGCGCACTTAACCCTCCACGATGGGAAAATAATTTCACGTAATTCACACGTTGATTTTTCAACGATTTTTTGATACACGATTTTTAGAGTTTGTAGGCGAACGGCATAGAAAAGCAAAAGGGGTAGAAAAAAATCACATTTTTCGTTCTACGAGTTTTTTTTTTCAAATTTTCTTTACGCTACAGTTACACGACCAAGATTTGCTTTCAAGTTTATCACACATACTGGTTGTCAAAAGTCGGTTAAATTGAAAACTGTGACGTAGGCTGCACGCGATTTCCAAGCAAATTTATTTTCAACTAGCTACACCCGGTGTGCTTCGCTACTCCCATTGTCCTTTCAATTTCATTTATATTGATTTTAAAGTGTTGCGCATTGGTGCTGACATATGACAATTGGATTTTGCCACGCCCCTCCGCCCGCTGACCGAAAATTAAAAATCATACTTCACAGTGTCACCCGCCTAAATATTCTGAAGATTCCTTGAAAATTTCATCAAAATCGGCTCAGCCGTTTTGGAGTCCATACGTTACTTACATACACACATCCTGTTTTATATATTTATTTTCAATATGCCGTTGATAAAAAAAACAGCTTAAGACAACAAAACTTCATGACTTCTCTATAGATCTATAAACCGCAACACATCATTAAACTTTTTATTTTTGTTCCTAAACATATTTGTTTAACACCTAATTCACACGAAGACTTTTATGAAGTCTATTTTTCGACGTCACTTTTTGTTTGTTAGCGAACGGGGTAGAGAAGAAAGAGGGGTAGAAAAAATGACTCGATTTCTGTTTTCCATGGTTTTTTTCATATTTCTCTTTACATTGCTCTTGTTGTTATTGTTGTTACGTTTCAATGTTACTCTTCTATCTTATTGTTATGTTTTATTGTTACTCTTCTAGCTTATTGGCTATATGAGTGGAGAGAAGTAAAATTAGACGTCCAAAAAAAACATCGTATGAATGCAAGGAATTTTTGGTAGCAACTTCAAAAGAGAATTAAGAAAAATAGACGTCATAAATTTCACCGTGTGAATTAGCACTAAGTGTAATTAAAATTTTTCGTTGGAATATAGCATTATATGTAATAGAGACCTGCGTAAACAGTCTTTAAATGTGATACGTCATGATTTTTAAATGTATTCACGTCGCATGTATTATACTAAACCATTAATAAATGCTGTCGTACTATAAGCGAAGCACGATGGGTGTATTGGTGTACGTGTATATCAGTGTTACCAAGCAATATCGCCTAGACAGCTTGTTTGTAACAAACACTCAAAAGAAGTACTGTTGATTAGTGTATGCTTGTTATTTTTCATATTGTACGTTTGAGTGTGTGTGTAATATGTAGTTGCCCTCTAGTCAACCTAGAACCATATGTCTCTATGTCAATACTCTTTCTCCAGCCACAATTGCACCAGTTAAAATGTCGAAAACTTTCCTTTTATGCGCGAGTAGAGACACGCGTCCATAGTTTGTTTTTCTTTTTTATCATGTTGTGCAATAATATTAAATAAATATATTTTTGTGGACGAGGGTCACTAAAATCTACGAGTGAATCTTCGGTTCAAATATCTCAATATGGTCGTAAAAGAACTACCTTCTCAACAGTGCTAAAGTCTACTGATAGATTTTGAATGACAAGCCTATGTTATTTGTCAATAGGCATTTGCATTGGCTGGGGTACACCTAGTCAGTAGCACTATTGACAATGTCACTAAATAATCACTATAAGTTTACTATTGACAAAGAGAGAGTATATATCGATATTGTAGACTAGAGGCCCTAAAATTTACTAATGAATCTTTGGTGCTAATGTCTCATGTGGTCCCGAAAGAACTACTAAGTCAGTAGTGTTATAGTCTAGTGGTGGATTTTCAATGACAAGCTAATGTTAAATTTCAATAGATGATACCATTGGCTGGGATACACCTGGTCAGTAGTGCTACTGACAACGTCACTAGTAAATCACCACAATTACACTATTCGCACTTTCTGCAGGGTGGTAAGCTATTATGTGATTAACCGCATACAACTAATGTTAATGCATGTGTGTGCCTTTGCATGTGCGCAGAAAAATAAAAGATCATACACACATACATGCATGATGTTTGTACACGCGCTCATGCGTAGAAAGAAGCAAGTATCACAAATTCTGCCGTCACGAAGTGTTTTCTTCTTTACTCTTATACCTACAATACTCAAACAAATTTCTTGCAAACAGTGTTGTTAACGTTTGTTTTATAAGATTTCGCTGTAGTAAAGCATTTGTAAAAGCCCTCATGTCTTGAAAGTAATATGTAATAAAACAACACAAAAATACTATGTTGGCAGAAAATTTTAAAACAAAAACGAAAAGTATGCTCATTGAAATTGCTGTCAGTTGTTTTTTGCCTATAAATTGAACACACAATTGGAAAGAAAATTTGAAGTCAAAGTTGAATCAAATTCCAAAAGTATGAATGTATTAGTGAAAAAGTGTGAATGTATTGAAATTTGAAAGGCAAAACTTGATCGTGTAAACCTCAAGTTACACATATTTTAATTTTTTATGTTGCTTTATTTTATTTTTTTAATGAATGCTACAACAGCTTTTTTTAATACAAAACAGTGTTACCTGAAGGTATTTTTGTCACTAATAAATGAGTATAGGGAATATCGAAAAAATATTTTATTTTGGACAAAATGTAGGTATTTTTTATTCTCATATTGCATTTTTTGTGCATAAATGTAAAATTAACTACACTAAAAAATATAGTGAGGGAATATTTATTTATATGTGAGAAAAAACGGTGCCAAAATAAAATAGATTCTATCTCTCGACTACTTTCTGGCGCTACTTTTTTGTGTCCATTTGTATGGAAAATGTGTTTATGCCGCAATTCTGTTTGATCGATAAGGCCTTAAATATTTTTAATTTATCTTTCTTTAAATTAAATTACTAACATTTTTAGATTTTCGTATGGGGTAAATTTTTTATCATGTAGGAAAAGAAAAAAACGGATTTTTTGAAAATCTACTGGTAATACTGATAAAATTTTTGGAAGAAAAAAAAATAAAAACTAGAAGCATGGAAAAAAATCATCGTATGAATGTAAAATGTTTTTGGAAGCAACTTTTAGAGAGAGTCAAAATTAAAACAAGATTTTTAAACCATCGTATGAATTGGGCCTTTATTGTTTTAATAGATCATACAACATTTTATATCCCCATGAAAATTTTAAATTTAAATTAAAAACCACTCAATCCTAAATTTTGGCTAGCGCCTAAAATTTATGATGGCGTGGTAAAGTGTATATTAAATAGGAATAAGAATAGAAATAAGATATTAAGTGCATTTTAGCAAATCACTTATTTATGCAGTCTTGGTTATTCTCATAAGTAGTATATAAGACATGCATTTTTGGAAAACAAAAAGGATCATCTTTAACTTTCTATGTGAATAAAGTTGTGTTATCTAAAGATGAGGTGGATAACTTGACGGTTCTAGTGAGGATGAATAACACAACTCTATTATAATGTATGTGTAGATATATTCAATCAGCCGTGTTCTCTAATGGCGTTTTCTTTTCTGAGCAATATGCTGCATTTATGTTGCCTTTTACATTTCTTTGTGTTCTTTTCTGAAAAGTATGTATTATTTTAAAAATTTAACGCGTTCTTTTGCTATGATGTTACCCTTAAAAATAAGAACAATGCTACATGTTCAACATTCATTTTCATTAAAGGGGCATGAGTGCAGCATTATATTAACAGCGTTTTTTGTTATTGTCTCTGAAAAAAATAAATCATTTTCTAGTTCGTGATTGTTTTATGCCGAAACTTGTTGGAAAATTGTTCTTTTGTAAACGTAAAATATGCAACACTTCTTAAAAATCAGGTGAGCATTTAAAAATGTTGTCAAATCACATGTACACTTTTCTTTTAGAAAAGAAAACACCATAAGCTGATCAGGAATCTAGCATATAATTACAATTACTCCGATGTAATTATAATTATGGTTTATATAAAAGTAGTCAAAACCCATGGAACAAAATTACCAATTAAATTAGTGAAATTCAGTTTATTAGTGAAATGTGTTGATTTTTGTTGCCTACCGCTCAATAGTGATAAAAGGAATGAATACAATTAGTTAAATTAGGTACACAATTTAATTTTGACAAACAACGGTTTGACCCAGTTTGAAGATTTGAAGCAAAACATGAAGTTGACACATTATATGAAGCGAGTACTAAATTCAAATGTACTAGATTTAAATACGTTAAATTCAAAAAATGTATAATTTAAGCAATACAAACAATAAAATAGTTTAAAGTCTGAACGGTAACTCATGTTTTAGACTCGGCAGTTTTTCTTGAAGCAAGTCTGAGTTTATGGGAAGAGAGGAAAGAAGAAAGAAGAGGGGTACTGACTTGCTTGTACAGAAAAGTTACTTCAATTCTCTTTTGTTATTTCATTCGCAGCATTAAAACAATAGGAAAATTGAACAAGAAACCGTCTGAGTTTAAACAAACGAGCAGTTTTAAAAGAGAATTGAAGATAACTGCTTCAAGAAAAACTGCCAAGTCTAAAACAAGACTAAGAGAAATTTATAATAATTCATATAATTTTATTTAAATACCTAGCTAAAAAAATATGTATGGAGCATATATGATATTCCATATATGGCTCGGATCCGAAAAATGAGGCTATATGGGGATATATATGATTATATATATTCATACATTTTCATACATGTGTGTGTAAATATTCCCTCTACAATATGCAAAGTTCGTATTCATACTCTCTTGATTCACAAAAGCGCACTGCTGTGCTATAAATTAAATTACGAGAATTACTTTTTTTTAGATTTTGAACAGGGAGGTTGTATTTTTTTTAATACATGTATTTATTTATTGTATCTTCATATGTGAACTAACAATAAGTATTCAAATCTTAAATCTAAAATATAACCATTAGGCCCGACCAGTGTCGGACATAAACTTAGTGATAGGCCCAATTCATACGATGATTTAAAAATCTTGTTTTATTTTCGATTCTCTTTTAAAAGTTACTTCCAAAAACATTTTACATTCATACGATGATTTTTTCCATGTTCCTAGTTTTTATATTTTTTTTCTTCTAAAAAATTGTATCAGTGTTGCCAGTAGATTTAAGAAACGCCGTTTTTCCTTTTCCCTACATGTTAAAAAATTTCCCCCACACGAAAATCTAAAAATTTTAGTAATTTAATTTAAAGAAAGATAAATTAAAAACATTTAAGGCCTTAATGATCAAACAGAATTACGGCATAAACACATTTTCCATACAAATTGACACAAAATAGCAGCGCCAGAAAGCAGTCGAGAGATCTATTTTATTTTGACATCTTTTTTTCTTATCCTCTCACATATAAATAAATATTCTCTCAGCAATGTTACCAAAGACAGGCACTGCGACACCAAAATAATTGAAACGGTTTATAAGCAAAAATATATTTTTGGTATAGTTATTTTTACATTTATGCACAAAAAATGCAATATGAGATTAAAAAATACCTACATTTTGTTTAAAATGAAATATTTTTTCGATATTCCCTATACTCATCTATTAGTGACAAAAATACCTACAGGTAACACTCTTTTGTATTGAAAAAAGCTGTTGTTGCATTCAATGAAAAAGTAAAATAAAGCAACATAAAAAAATTAAAATATGTGTAAAGAAAATTTGAAAAAAAAACTCGTAGAACGGAAAATGTGATTTTTTCTTCCCCTTTTGTTTTTCTATACCGTTTGCCTTCAAACTCCAAAATCGTGTTTCAAAAAATCATTGAAAAATCAACATGTGAATTACGTGATAGTTATAAATAATACATAAGTAGTGATAATCAACAAGGAAAAATAAATGTATTATCAAGCAGTCCCATCTGGAGTGTTGAGTATAAGAGTCCTTGTGTCCCTCTTCTTGAGGCGGATGTGTCCAGTAAAGCTCAAAATATTACGAGCAAGCGGATCAGGATGTGACTCGAGCTTACTTAAATATTTGCCTGCTCGTATTTTGCAATTTCTTCTATCACTAATGGCATATTTAAATCACGATATATATTTGAATTTTTTATGTATCATGGAGCCGTAAATTTTGTTTTGCTTTCGTTGGATTCTCTCAATATTGGAAGCTGAAGCAGTGCCCCATAGTTTTTTTTTTTTTTTTTTTTTTTAAAGATAACACAAACACAATTCGCAAAGCGATTAGCTTGTCTGCGAAAAACACCCAGGGTCTATGGTGGGAATCGAACCCACGACCTCCGGACTGAGAGGCTAGCATCGCTACCACTCAGCCACAGGGGCACCAATTCCATTACACCATATTGGTTTCAAAATCGACTTGTATATTAAAAGTTTACAATCTAGACTGAGTGTTGGATTTCTACCAATCAGCCAATGTATCTGAGTTATTTTAAGTTTCATTTGTGTTAGCTGTGAGTCAGTATGGTGTTTCCATTTAAGCCGACGATCAAGGTATTTTGCATGTGAATGTTGAGGAACAACTTGACTGTTGGTTCTAATGGGGGACAAGTATCTTTTCGTAGGGTAAATGTTATCTGTACGCACTTCTGTTCGTTTACTTTTATTCTCCATAACTTTAACCATAGCTCAAGCTGTGTTATATGTTCCTGAAGATATCGGGATGCCTCATGAGGTTTTCGTGCATACTGAGGCAGGCTGTATCATCGGCAAATCTAGAAGTATGGATATTACTGCTCACAGGTATATCACAAGTATAAATCAAATACAAAACTAGCTCCCTTGTGGTACACCGGATGAGATAGTTCTGGGCGTACTCATAAATTCTCTTTCCATAACAGAGGACTCCCGTCGTAAAATATAACTTTCCAAAAGTTAGAATTTTATTTGGTAGATATGTCTTCAATTTTAAAATTAAGCCATAATGCCAAACTTTATCAAATGCCTGAGAAACATCAATAAAAAAGGGCAGAAAAATAATTATTTTCTTCAAATGTTTTCCTTATAAATTGAATCAACCTATGCGTTTGTTCAATGGTGCTATGCTGACTTCTAAAACCAAATTGATGGTCCGGTATGTACATATTACCTGTTAGACAAGGGGACAATTTTGTCATGAGCAGCTTTTCGAAGAGTTTTGACAAAGTTGACAGCAAACGTATTGGCCTATATGACTCAGTGGATAATACTACAGTCGTAATATGGTATTAAAAATAAACAGCAGGATTGTTATTGCAATATGCGGCAAGTTCATCAGGTTTTATTTAATGAAACATTTGTTTGGACAAATAATAAAAAGCGAACTAAAAGTCATTTCATTCATAATTTTAAGTCAAAAAGTGAATGAATTATTTAAAAAACACAAAACTCATATTCGTATATAAAATATAATTTAAGAAATCATATTAAAAACTAATGCAATTAATTATAAAAGAAAAAATAATCCGCTACAATAGTTTTCAATATAATTTTTTGCAGTAATATGAATTTTGTTTTTCTTATCTGCAGAATTCTGTTATTTTCTATAAAATTAATTACTGTATTATCCTTTTGATTATTTGATATATTGAATGTTGCCACAATGTATAAAATCATACAAGAATGGTTTTTTTTTGTGACAAAAAAAAAAGATAACAGGGACTTTACCGGCAAGTTTTGTATGAAGAACTTGCAGTTAAAGTTTACGTTAACTCTCAACCATACATTGTGAAAAGGGACGTTAAACGTTGAGGGTACGCATATAAACTTTGCATACCGTATGTATTTTCTAATAGATTTCCATACATTCTTATATGGCTCCATATATTAAATCTTATATCATATGTGGATCCATATGAAGAGCTTCATAATTAAATTTCCATATATGAGCTCATATGTTATAATACATTTCATATATTAGTGCATATATTAGTTCATATATAATTAGGGAATTCACAATGAGTATAGGTATTAAAATTTTAATGTGGTAGTATTGCGCCATCTTAATTTTTTTTATTATGAGCAAGCAACGATATAAATCAGTGATGCCCATTTAGTGCCTTTAGCACTAGATTTAGTGCTTTTTAGGTCATAATAGTGCGCATTTTTGCAAGTTGGTGCTTTTTTAAAAAGGCACTAAATTGGTGCCTTTTTAGCTATGAATTTAGTGCTTTTAGTGCGTTTTAGAATTAGACTAAACATAAATTTGTAGCTTCCTAAAAAACGCGTATTAAGATATTTTCACTTTTTTGAAACTCTAAATTTAAGCACATACACACATACTCATCTAAAAATGTGACTGTACTTGCTTCTTTGCGTTCCTTTCTAATTATCAGATTTCCTATGAAAATACTGAAAAAAATTAATAACAATGTGAAGTTTGAGAATTGGACGTAACTTCTTGGTTGTATAACAATATTATAATAATATAAATTTTTTATATCAAACATATCTGATTAGATCTTGGGTGACCAAGATAAATTTAAGGTGGTGTAAGTGAGCGAAAAATATAAACTCACAGACAGAAACAATTAATAAAAGTAATTCTTATATGATTTTGTTTTATGAAAGAATTTTTTTCTAGAAAACCGTTTTAACAAAAAGTAATAAATAAACGTTATTATTCACTTTAATTCTGAGTTTAAAACTACTAAGAACCAATTTGTAAGAGAAAATAATTTTTAATTTTCTTGTAGGCAAAAGCATTTTTTAATATAAACAGCATACATAATAAATCTCCCGCAGTGCGCTTGAGAAAAATTAGTTAAAGATAAGCAAAAATTTCTCTCAGATAAGACTAAATGAAAGATAATAAGAATACGTATGAATTCGATTTGCAAAAATTTGCTACATGATGTTCACCCATGGATTAGACTCTTTTTTGATACGGAATGTTTTCTTTGGCTTATTTATTTAATTGGATGAAAGACAGATAGGTAACTACATACTTTCTCATTCACAGTGTACAGAAATGGCTATCACGGAAAAAGTAATTGTTTTTAGGATTAAATCGCTACATAATTTAAAAATTGTAAAATAACTTTATGTAATGTTAAGAACATATTTATAGAAATTACAGAGGACACATAGACGTTATAAAAGAATATAATAACAAATGCGGTGAAGTTGAAGAAATACAGAAGAACGAAGCATTAAAAATTTAAGACTACAAAAATGAAAAATTAGTTTTAGCGCTATGAATTAATTTAAAAGTATAACTAGGGCAATCGATAAGGACCGAAATTTCAAAACATTTCCATTTAAATTTTATTCAAGTGCTTTGATATTTCGACTATAGTGGATGATTTAATTTAATATATAAAAGAGTAAAAATAAAATTTGAATTCAAATCTTTATCCTGCACATATGGATGTACATAGAACTATATTTATTGCATTTGGTGCTTTTTTCATGACCCAACAGTGCTTTTTGCTTTAAAAAAGTTGGCACCACTGATATAAATACACATACTGTGTATATCAAATGCTAGGAACACAATTGGGACGAACGATGAATTTTGTCCACATCGACAAATTCGTCGATAAGAATTCGTTGCGTAAATTCGTCGTGTGAAGCACAATAACGACGAATTTACTCAGCGAACTCAGCTCTTATAATTGATAAAGTTGGTTATTGTCAGTGTGACCATATTAGCTAATTTTGGGCTAAATTTAGCTTATTTCTTCTGGATTTAGCTTTAAATTTTTCATTAAGCTTAGTTTTTTTTTTTGCTTTTTTAAAAATGGATTTAGCTTTGTTAATCATTTTTAATCCAAATTGCGTATTCTCTAAAAATATATTAAAGACATACGTGATTTAGCTTAATTTTATTTTAAAATCTGGTCACTCTGTTTATTGTGTAGGTAAAGAGAGTGAGAGAAAATTGTTTTTTTCGTCGTTCGTCGGCGTACAAAATAGAAATAAATCTATCTCAGAGTTCGTCACGCACGACGAATTTCGTTCTACGGCGGTGTTATGTTCATTTTGTGTTCGCACCAAAAAATTAGTCGTTCGTCCCAATTGTGTTCCTACCACAAGTCAGGCAAACACACATACATCTTTATATTATTTATATTTAGTGTATAATATGAGAGATAGAGAGAGAGTGAGAGTAAAATGCATGTTTGTTCGAATGCTTATGAGAAACTGAATTATTTTCTTCCGTACATATTAAAATAAAAAAAATTAAAAATTTTAAAACCCGCCGACTTTTTTCAAAAAAGATGTTATATCTTCTAAACGGCTGGACCGATTTTTTTCAAACATAGCTAAGAACCCTCTCGATCAAGTCATCTTTCAAACAGAAAACACTAAATGAAAATCGGTCCAGCCGTTTGGCCTGTACGTGGACACAGACAGACACACAGATACACAGACACACAGACACACACTACAAACTTATAACACCCCTTTTTTTAGTCGGGGGTTAAAAATAATAATTGTTCAAATATGAACATAATAAAAAAAATTAAAAATTTTAAAAACCCCCGACTTTTTTCAGAAAAGATGTTATATCTTCTAAACGGCTGGACCGATTTTTTTTCAAACATAGCTAAGAACCCTCTCTATCAAGTCATCTTTCAAACAGAAAAAGCTAAATGAAAATCGGTCCAGCCGTTCGGCCTGTACGTGGACACAGACAGACACACAGATACACAGACACATAGACACACACTACAAACTTATAACACCCCTTTTTTTAGTCGGGGGTTAATAACAAAGAATTTTTAAATAGAAATAATTATGGGATACATTTATTAAAATAACTTTTGTTCTGCGAAAAATACAAACATTTTTTCATCAACTACATCTGCGTTGACAGTGTAATGTTTGAAGGTGCAGGCTTTAAAGGTTGGCCCTAACGTGTAGTAGTCAGTGTATGTGTGTGGCCCTATAGTCCCTTGTTTTGTTTTTACAGCTGTCAGGGAGACCAGCTTGTCAGTAGGCGCTCGAAAGAGGTGCCAAAAGATTTGGAGAATTTAATTAAAAAACAAGGCAAGTTATTGCCAGTTTGCGTTTAGAAATTAAAGTCTGCTTTATTGAATAAATTTCCTTGCTTATATACTAGTTTTACAAATCTTAATTAGCCCCAGCGTTGTCAACTTTGAAATTTCAGAACCCACCAAAATGGAGAAAAAAACGCGCCATTTACAAAAAAAAACCCGCCAGCTTAGAATTTCTTTTTTTAGTTTAAAATGTTCATTGAATTAATTTTACAAAAAAAGTATAATATTATTTTTTTGTGTTAAAAGTTTAACACTTAAAAACGGCTTACAGTTCAGGGTTAAAAAAATAAAAACTATAAGAACTTAACAAATTTGTTTATATTAATTTTTATTAGAAATAAATTCTGTAAAAAACTTTTTAAAGAGATTAACGATTAATATCAAGAATTCAAAACTAATAAAAGTACTAAACTTTTGTATTCAAATATTAAAAAAAAATTATCAGAAGTTTAATACATTTACTCATATTAAAAATACAACAATAAAAACAAACAGCCTTTTTGCAATATATGTACAAAATTAAAAAAAAAAAACAAAAAAAAAAACTAAACAAATTCGTACATACATGTACACATGTGTTCTTAATTATGGAAGTGGTCTAAGTCATACGCATTTTTGATTCGATATAGTAAAATAAATTTATGTTAATCGAGACTAGTACAACTCTAAATTAAACTATTGCATAATAAAATATATTTTTGGATTTGTTCAAATGTAATCTACTAAATATCTCGACCAAAGAAATATATGACTTATACAACTTTCATCATTAACGGCACATACATATGTTTGCAAGATGATACGTTGTTGTACATTAATTTTATAAATTATGTTTAAAACTTTTTAAAAAGAGATCAAATTAATAAAGCTAATATTTTCATCATTATTGTTATCATCGGGACATTAGACAAATTTCCTTAAAATTGTGATGTGTTATAAGCATCATCACATTAATATGGTAGTTAACACTATCAGGAAGTTGGCAAGTTTCAGAACAAGAATTTTGCGGTTTTAACCCATTGTTGTGTTAAATTTGCGTTGGTGCCACCAAAAATTAAAAAACGCACCGAAATCTTTAAAAAAGCGCACCACGCACAAACTAAGGAATTTTTCGCGCAAAAAATTTCAAAAAGCACCCAAAATGGTGCGAAACGCACCAAGTTGACAACACTGATTAGCCCTTCTAACCTACGTTTAATATTTACAATTATCTTTTGTTTCTTTCTTCACTATGACAATGGTAAACATTATTTTAAACGACCAATCAAAAAAGGGATTTGGTAATTATTAATTTGTGACTCAAAAGTATGTCACTCAATTTCTTGCATTCAGCATTATTATTCTTTTGGGCTGTGTTGCAATGCTTGTGCATTGAACTGCTATTACAGCAATACAAGTAATTTTGTTACAGTGCATTACTATAAGTGTGGTACACTACACCCTCACCCTTAAGAGAAAAATTATGTAAGTAATTTTTCTTACCATTCTCACAGTAAAGTTACAATATTAATAAATATGTTGATAATTTTTCTTCGACCTTAGAAATTTTATATATTTGTTTCTTCTTAATCAGGCTCAAGGTCATAATCATTTAAATAAAACTCTTTTAGTTTAATAAAATATTGATTTTGTTTAATCTTTTTATTTTTTAAATATTTCGAACACCTTCGGTGTCCTTCTTCAGGAAAAATTCTATATAAAGAACAAAAAACAAAAATATATACATACGTATGTACTTTAAATATATATATATATATATATATATATATATATATATATATATGTATATATATATATATATATATATATATATATATATATATATATATATATATATATACATGTAAGTACAAGTTTCAAATTTATAAACATAAATGCAACAAAAACATAATATTATCTTACTTAGAGTAAGGTCGTCAGCTGTCCGCTTTGAGAAAGAGGCAAATTCTTACTAAATATCTGTTTGTTTATTTTCTTATTTTTTGTTTATGTTTAGCTAATATATGTCTATATGTATGCGCGCAATTTTCTGTGTCTGTTTTATAGTTCATACTTATATTCGCAGGAGTATTAATTATATGTAACATCTCTATTGTAAATCTCTTTTTATAATTGTTCTCATGTTGTAATATTGTTGTATTGGTGATGACAGGCGAGTGTCCACTTGTTGCACAGTGGGCTGCTAAAGCTGTTTTTTGGTCCGTTGTTCCCTTACGTGTTTTGTAATCAGATTTATGTGCGGCTAATCTAGTACGTAGCTTGGACTTCGTTGTTCCGACACATACTTTATTACATTTGTTAGAAACATCTCCGTTACAAGGTATTTTGTAAATTATATTTGATTTGTCTAATTTGTTCACCTTACTTTTGGTATTTGAAAATAGCTTATTCAAATTATTATCTGTTTTTAGTGCGATATTAACATTTTCTTTATCAAATATATCAGAGTGAATAATTCTTTCAGAAAATTCGGGAATATGTGTCATTGACTTATACGTTTTTGTAGTTTTTTCTGCCGGTTCGCGATTAAGATTTTTATGGGGTTTTTTACTATCTTTGTTGCTAAATTGAACGATAAACTATTTTTCTGCAGAATTTTCTTAATTTTCTTTATATTCTCTTTATGATACATATTATCACTAATTTTTAGGACCCTTCTCGCAAAATTTTGGGCTGTGTTAATTTTAACGTGTTTCGGATGGTTTGAAAACCAATTAATAATGCGGCCTGAAGCAGTTGGTTTTTGATGCCAATCTATAGTAACAATATTTTGTTTCCGAATTACCAGCGTGTCTAAGTACGGTAGCTTCCCACTATCTTCTAATTCTTTCGTGAATTGTATGTTTTTATGGAAACTGTTTAAGCCCTTTAACGTTTCTTCTACCATATTTAGTTTGGTTATACAGAAAAGATCGTCGACGTATTTGCTTAAATATCTCGGTTTGTGTTCTAGATTTTGTATTATATTATCTAACAATTCCTCCATTACTATGTCCGCTATCACTGGTGATGCTGGCGAGCCCATAGGCATTCCTTTTAATTGCTCATAAACCTTATCATTGTATTTGAAATATCAATTATCTTTAATACAATAACTTAAAATGTCAACGAACAGGTCCTTCGGTATCTTTGTGTATTTTGAAATTATATCCCACTTTCTCTTTATTATTTCCAATGCTAAGTTAACTGGTATGCTGGGAAAAAGTGAAACTACGTCGAACGAAACTAAAACCTCATCATCATTAACTTCAACATTCGCTAATTTCTTTTTGAATTCTATTGCATCATTCACATTATATTTGGAATTTTTCGTTAAGTTCTTCAATATATTTGTTATATATTTGCATAATTCATAAGATGGTGAATTTATCGATGAACATATTGGCCTTAATGGTATGCCATCTTTGTGGATTTTAGGAAGACCATAAATGCGCGGTGCTGTTGCTACGTTAGTGAGTAATTTGTGCCTTTCACCAACATCAATAATATTTAACCTAAATAATTTTTCTACTATTATGTTATTACGCGATTGTAACTTTGTCGTTGGATCTATCTTTAGCCTTTTGTAACTGCACATATCTTGTATAATATTTCTCATTTTGGACTCATAATCATCTTTTTCCATTGCTATTGTAGTGTTACCTTTATCTGATTTTAATATTAAAATATTTTTATTTTTGTTCAAAAATTTTTTCGTTTCACCCACTGTGCTAATTAACTCTTTTTCTCTGGTTGTGAGTGATCTTTTACTAAGGTAATTATCCAATGTCATTACAAATTTAGTTCTTGTTGTTCCTTGTTTTTCTTTCTCTTTATTTGTTTGGATAATGTCTTCTCCGTCTGCAATACATTTGAACATAGGAAATTCTTGTTTTTTCAAAGGCAGAGAAAATTTTGGTCCCAACGATAACAAATTTTGCATGTTTTTAGGTATTTCTGTGTTCGTTTTGTTTATAAACCAATCTCTGTTGTATTTTATGTTTGGTTTGTTTTCTTGTGTAGATTTTAGTTCACGAAATTTTCTAATTTGAATTTCTGTGCGTTTCCTTAAAAGGCTTTCATATATTTTATTTTCACTTGAAACCAATAACAAAGTAGAACACGAGTGTTGACGATTTTTGTTAAAAAACGTAACTGATGTCAGTTTATTTGGGTTTGTACAAAGCGATTTGACTCACAATAAACGTCAAGGAGGACGACTAAAAAATTGTAGTCGTTTCAAACAAAAAAAAAAATTCAAAAATAAACAAAACACTAAAAAAGTGTAAATAAATAATAAAATTATAAAAAAATTGGATTTCCAACAAGAAAAAGGTAAGTAAACTGTTATACTAAAATTTTGCTTGATTTGATTGATTAAATTTTTAGCATCAAAATGACAAGAATACTGCAGTTTAACAAGATTTTCATCTACGTTATTGCTGTGTTATTGTGATAGCTACTCCAGGTAGCATGCTTTGGAAAATTGTTATTTGGCTTTACATCAATGTACAAACATGTATGTATGTGTTGGTTGGCGCTTGTTTGATTTGTCATGGTTGCAAGAAAAGTTAATGGTTACGGGGCCCTCCAGTATAAACTGGAAGCTACCGGAAGAAGTTATGTATTCTGAAATAGATTATTTCATTCATACATTTGTATATATGTTTATACATACATGCTTTCAGCCTTGAATTCACTTTATTTCAGGTGTACAATAAACTGGTGGTGGACCTTGCCACGCACCACTTTGTGAACTTGCAAGCTATGCTGTGTGGCAAAGGCCTTGTGGCACACAACGCATTCGAAGGCTCTCACCGATGCATGCAGTTTTTTGTGTTAAGGTTTTGCTTATTCAAGAATCATTTCTGGCACTGATTGCATTTGTATGGCCGCGGTCTGTCGTTATGTATTTTCACATGTGTATACAGTGTATATTTCGAAGCAAAATCTTTGGAACATTCAAAACTCAATTATTAATATAAATCGCACATCAAATTCAAATATTTTAAAACAAAATTAAAAATTCTTACACAAACTTTGTTTACTTTTTTTAATTATGTATTTATGTAGATGTCAAAAATAGGGTTGTCATTTTTTTAAGCTAAAAACATAATTTCGTGTGAAAAAATATAAACTAACCCCCTGCTTGTGTAAAACGTTTGAGTTAAAAATCTTGGCGTTTTTGTAATAGACTAAAGGAAACTTGTACAACTTTTCTTTAATCTATTACAGAAACGCTAAGATTTCTAACTCAAACGTCTTACACAAACAGGGGGTAAAACTACTTTTTAACATGTTGGCAACAGTACGATTTAGTACATATATGACATATGGGCGAATTAACGTAAGCTGCACGACAAAGTCGAGTCGCGTTACACAAACGCTTCTCATTACGTAGTCGTCCATGAAACGGCTCGTCGTGAGTCGCCTTTGTCGCGTTCTACAAACAGGCTGTAAGTTTTATTTTTTTTTTTTTGTAATTGTTTTCTTTATATTATTTGCTTACAGATAAAATTTTGTTTAGTATTTATTATTTTCTTACAGTTTATATTAATAGTATTCTTATGTTTTATGTTTATTTACATATACAATTATCCTAGAATTTATATTTATAATTTTTTGTAGGGTTTCAAATTATTGTTGTGTATTTCTTTTGGTTTTCCTTCATATTCTATTGTAGTGTTTACACCGTTTCTACTTAATATTTTATAAGGTCCCTTATATGGGCTCTGATTTTTCTTTCTATTTTCTACTTTAACTAGTTTTAAGTCTCCTATCTTTAAATTAAATCTATTTTCATATATATTGTTTATTACTCTATTTTCTTTTGATTTGTTGATAAGTCTCTAGCTCTTTTTAGTGTAAATTATAATTTGAGTTGTAGTTCTTGTGCGTAGTCATCATAATTATAAAATTTTGTATTGTTGTCTACAATGTCAGATGGTAGGGATGGTAATTTTCCGTATACTAACTCATATGGCGAGTAGCCTGTGTCAATGTGTGGCGCCGTGTTTTAGGCAAAAGTAAAATATGGAATCCACTTATCCCACTCATAATCATTTGCGTTTGTTAATAGAAATTCGTTAAGTACCCTGTGATTTCTTTCAATTGATCCTAGTGTTTCATGATGATAAGGTGTTGAAAAATTTTGTTTTATTCCTAATAACGAACATATGTTACTCATTATTTCATTTTTAAATTCTGTTCCTCTGTCTGACTTAAGTACTTTAAATTGTCCGTATTTTAGAATAAATTGTTCAACAAGTGTTTTGGCTGTTGTAAGTGCATCTTTTGTCGGCATTGGGTGAGCAACGTCAAATTTTGTCAGTTTGCACTGCATGGTTAAAATTTATCGGTAATCATTTGAAATACGAAGAGGTCCTACGGTGTCAATTGAAATTACTTCAAAACTATTGTTTGGTGTGTCTGTTAGTGTAAGTGGTTCCTTAATGTGTTTTGTTTGTTAGTTTTTCGTACATTTGTCACAATATGACACAAATTTCTTTACCATCTTTGACATGTTTTTCCAAATATATTTTTGTTTTAATTTGATGATAGTTTTTCTAATTCTTAAGTGGCCTGCGTGTGTGGCATTGTGGTATTCGTTAATTAGTTTGTATTGCAATATTGCATCTGTTATTTTTGTTGGGGCATTGTATATTAATATTTTTAGTTGAGGACTTTTGTTATTTATATCTATCTTGGCATATGCTTCTTTTATTTCTTCTTTTGTATATATTTTAAATATTTCATCGTTATTTGATAGCGCTAATTCTTTTATATTTTCTTTCTTCATTTTAGATATCAGTTTCCTCAGAATCGAATCTAGTTTCGCTGAGTTATCGCTGAATCTTGCTAGCTTATTAATTTCATTATTCATATTTTGGGTATGTAACTTCTTCATAGTCGAATCTGGTTTCGATGAATTATCATTATATCCTATATTCATATTTTCGGTACGCAATTTCTTCATGTTCGAATCTGGTTTCGATGAATTATCATTACGTCCTATGTGCACAATATTATTTTCAATAAATATATCCCTTTCTTTTATATTTTCAAGCTTGTTAAATTTCAATTTCTTCATATTTTTGACGTCATTAATGGATATGCATTCCCATATTTGAAGTTGATCAGACTTCTGAGAATCATATTTTTCCATATTTGTTTGTGTTGCGAGCTCATTATTTTCATTTACATTATTCTTACTTGCCTCATTATTTTCTTTTATATTTGCCTCATTAGTTTTGTTTTTCATTGCCCTTGTAGTTACTAATAATTTTCTTTCTTTTTCATCGTTTTCTAATGGTATCATTTGTTTTAATATGTCAGAGTCAATTTTTATTCTTGAAAGTGCATCAGCATTAGTGTTCATTTTTCCTTTCTTATAAATAATTGTAAAATCATAATCACTTAGGTCTAGTCTAATTCTTGTCATTTTAGATGAATGATTCTTATGTGAAAAGAGTGAAATCGAAGGTCTGTGGTCTGTTACTACTATAAATTGTCTTCCATATAGATACGGTTTAAAACAATTTATTCCCTAGTGTATTGCTAATAGTTCTTTTTCAATTACTCGTTTATTTATGTCATGTTTTTGTCGCATATGAAATTGGTAAATCTTGTCCTATTTCTCCTTGTGATAGTACAGCACCTAACGCGTAGTTTGAAGCGTCGGTTGTAAGTATAAAAGGTTTTTCAAAATTTGGGTATTGTAATACAGCTATTTGAAGAAATTTTTAGTCCGAAAGGGAGTCTTTTGAATTGATAGTGGCCTTGTGGCGTAGAAAATGCTGTAAATGGTCTAGATTCTTCTTTTAATTCAATCTGGTGAAATAAGCTTGTCATGTCTAGTGTAGAAAACCATTTGGCTCTACTAAGTTTGTCCAAAATATCTTCTAATCTAGTTAGTGGAAATTTGTCGCTTACAATTTTGTCATTCAGTTTTCTAAAGTCTACTACTAGTCTCTATTTCTTTTTGTCTTCCGTGTTCTTCTTGGGTACCAAGAGGAGTGGAGCATTATATGGGCTAATTGATGGTTCAATTATGTCGTCATCAAGCATTGTTTGTACTTGTTCGTTAATTACTTCAGTATGTGCATGTGGTAATCTGTAGTCTTTTATGTAAACCGGTGTATTGTCTGACGTCATGATTTTTTGTGTGTAAAAATTGTTGACGCTTAATTTTTCGTCTTCGAGGTGAAAAATATTTTGATATTTCCTATAAATTTTTATTAATTCTGTTTTTGCATAATTTTCATTATTATTTATTTGCAAGTCATTTAGTATTTGTTCAAAACGTTTGGGGTTATTAACATTATTGTAATTTAATATTTCATAGTTTTTAAGTGGGTCAGTTTGGAGTTTAATGCCTTTTAAAATTATTTTATCATTTGTTGTATTTAATATTTTTAAATGAGTCATGCCGTTTTTCGGTGCTATTGAATTACTTAAAAATACGCCTCGTTGTAATTCATTATTAAAAATTACGCTATCTTCAGTTAAGTTTAATTTTAATGCTTGTATTATTTCTGTTCTTGGTGGTATTTTTATTTGTAGTGACGTAAATGATGTTGTATGCATTGGGAGTGTTAAAGTTGTATTGTTTGTAAATATGGAAATTGTAAATGTTTCGTAATCTATTTTGCAAATATATTTCTTGAGAAAATCTCTACCTATTATTCCGTCTGTTTCTATAGGAAAGTCTGAACCTACTATATGAAATGGGTGTAAGCATATTTCATTTGCTAAATTTAGTTCTATTTCTATTGCACCTAGTGAATGGATTTCTTCTGTAGTAATGCCTATTAATTTGCATCTTTCTTCTTCGTTTAAAAATTCATACTGGAATTCATTTTGCATTAGACAAAGTGATATGTCAGCTCCTGTGTCAATAAGAAATGTGAAAGTTTTATTTTTGTACTTAGTGGTTATGAAATTTGTGTTATTATCAGATACTTTGTGTATTTTTAAATTTGGCTGTCCGGAATATCTCTGTATTCCGAGCCTAATGCATTTCCCGAATCTTGTATTGTGCGTATATGTCTGTTGTTGTTATTCCTGTATGTGTTATTTAGTCTATCTCTATTAAAATTATTACTGTTTCCATTTCTATTATTGCAGGTGTTATTACTAGTGTTTGGATTATTGTTTCTATTCAAATTTGTATTGTTTCTATTGTTATTAAAATTCCTCTAGTAAAATTGTTATTTCTGAAGTTAACAAAATTATTATTTCTGTTATTATTATGGTTATTCATGCGGTTTGTGTTGTTAAAATTACTATTTTTCTATTCTGATTTCTATTATTATTATTAATTCTAATTCTCTGATGCATAATATGTGCTTGGGCATTTGAATTGTTGGATTCTTCTGCAATTTCTAAAGCTTCTGCAAATGTTTTTACTCTGCTTGCTTCTATTGTTTTAATTATTTCTCTATTGGCTAATCCATTTTTAAATGCGTTGAATGCAATGTTACCGTTTGATTGTATTATTGCATTTCTACTTTCTTCACCTATGCTTGATATTTGTAATTCATTTAATTCTGAAATTAAACTTTCTATTTTGTCTGCAAATTTTCGTATGTCACCTTGTTGTTTTATTTTATTTAAGTCATATTTGCTGTTTGTTTCGTTTTATAATTTTTCTTTAGTTCGTTTATTAATTCTTCTAAATTGTTTGATATACTACTTTGCTTTATTCTGTTCTGTACTTTTTGATCTAATCTGGTTTTAAAAATGAATTGAAAGAAATTGGGTTTCTTTGTATCATCTAGGGTTTCTTGAATCAATTCCAAATTGGCTATGAATGGGTTAAGTTCTTCCTTTTTACCAGAGTAAATGGGAATTAATTTTGCAATTGATGCAAGTTCTGAAGCGTTCATTGTCATTGTTGCAGTTGATTGTGAAGTGTTGTTTGTCATGTCTGAGTTTTTCGAAAACTTTCTAATTAATTGTTGATATAGAGAGCTAGGTATTTCTAATTCTAATCCCTTTCTTGTTGATATTTTTGAAAGTTTATCTCTTATGTCTAGGAAAAATGCGTCAGCTGCGACTTTGTGTGAAGTTGTTAGTCGATTGTAATTAACATTTAATATTACTCTTATTTCTTCAAATTTGGTTATTAAATTTTGTAAATGTTTTTCAATTGTTTCGTCTTTTGAAACTCTATGAGTGTTTAAGCATTTATAAGATTTGTCAAAATTTTCTTTTATCAATCTAATTTTACTAACAATATCTTGCCATTCCATTGATTTAAAATGTATGTTTATTTAATTTTTGTTTTCTTTTAAATTTAAATTTTATCTAAATTGTCACTACGGCTAGCATACTTTTTTCTCAGAGACCTTTTGTGTAAGATACATATATAATTTAATTAATATGTTTAATGCACTTAAGTCCTCGTCCAGACTTGCAATTTTTGTTGCTGCAATTTCTTAAAATTCTGCTCTCAAATTGCATAAGTGTCCACATTATGAAATTCTAATATTGCAATTATGCATTAAAAAAAATATTTTCACCACAAATTTCCTTGAAAAATTAATATTTCTATTTATTTTTTGTTATATTTTTTTGTTTTTCATACAACTGAAGAAATAAAATTATAAAAAACGTCAAATACAACTAACAACTTGAAATTATCAATTACGAATTTCAGTTGAAAAGAGAATTGCCGAGCACATGAAACTGTGTACCCCTCCCTAATCTTCTCACCTCTCTCACCAATGAACTCAAGAATTGCTGCAACAAAAATTGCAAGTCTGGACAGGGACTAATATAACTAATATTAACATAAGTATAAATACAGAATCTATTTGCTTAGTGTGGTCTATAATTTCAACATTATTATAACATTAGCGTTTGGGTTTGCTATTTTTGATGATTTTCCTCCCATATTTTTTTATTTATCTTAATTTGTATATTCTAAATGTATATTTATGTACAGGTGTTATTTTTTTTGTCTAAAGAAAAGTTTTTCTAATATATGTATTAAAATTTAATGTTAATGGCTAAAAAATTGGTTGTCATCTTTATCAATGTTTTTGGACCTCATTGGAGTGCTGACGATGTTGAACTAATTTCTTTCGGTAATTACAAAATGCAATTAAATTACATTGGTATTTCAGAAAAGGATTTCAAAATGTAGAATTTCATATTTATTGCAGACATCCTGTAGCTTCGTGTTGAAAATTAACTACAAGGCTTTAGTAGGTATTGTGTAAAACTTCTTCGTCTATCTTTTTGGGCATTTCTTAAAAAGTCACGAGTTACATACAAGTATGTAGAAATTAAACGAATGTTTTTTGTATCAGCTGAATGCAAGATATTAATTCATTGTTTATAAAAATTTTCGCTCAGCTGCAGTTTTTAATTTGTTATCGAAGGGGGGTTATTTTTTTTTTGTCCGCACGATCTTGGTTGCAGTGGTCTAAGGATCTCAGTCACAGATTCGTGGTTGCAGGATCGTGGTCGCAGGATCTTGGTTACAGCGTTCTCAGGATCGTAGTGGCAGCGTTCTCAGGATCGTAGTTGCAGGATCGCCATGTAATGTTTGAAGGTGCAGGCTTTAAAGGTTGGCCTTAACGTGTAGTAGTCAGTGTATGTGTGTCCCTTGTTTTGTTTTTACAGCTGTCAGGGAGACCAGCTTGTCAGTAGGCGCTCGAAAGAGGTGCCAAAAGATTTGGAGAATTTAATTAAAAACTAAGGCAAGTTATTGCCAGTTTGCGTTTAGAAATTAAAGTCTGATTTATTGAATAAATTTCCTTGCTTATATACTACTTTTACAAATCTTAATTAGCCCTTCTAACCTACGTTTAATATTTACAATTATCTTTTGTTTCTTTCTTCACTATGACAATGGTAAGCATTATTTTAAACGACCAATCAAAAAAGTGATTTGGTAATTATTAATTTGTGACTCAAAAGTATATCACTCAATTTCTTGCATTCAGCATTATTATTCTTTTGGGCTGTGTTGCAATGCTTGTGCATTGAACTGCTATTACAGCAATGCAACTAATTTTGTTACAGTGCATTACTATAAGTGTGGTACACTACAACAGTAGGTGCGTTTGAGTACTTTTCCAGTAAAATCCAGTAACTGAGTAAATACTGAGTAATTTAAAGAAATTACTCTCAATAAAAAAGTTTGCAGCTAAAAGTACGCGAACGGAAAAATTGTAAAATCCAGTAAAACATACACAACAGCTGATAGACAATTTGGCGCTAAAAAAAATTATACATAAGTATGTACATATGTATATGCAAAAAAACCTGAATATAATATTGTACTACGTGGTCCAATCGAGATGAAACAGACTAGTTACATTATGGTCCATGTAATGCAGTCATGGATCATGTCGTTTTCACACAAGCATTCAATGCAATATGGAGTAGCTTTGGGGTTAGGCCGATGTAATGCAAATTTGGACCATTTAGTCCAACCCTAGGACATAAACCTCCTTTTTCACATATTTGGAGTTTTGGCGTATTCCTACTCCTCTTTGGAGTATTTACATACATGTATGGAATAGTCGCATTATCTGCAAACAATATACAGAACTATACATACATAAGTATATATTATTGCTTCTGTGAAGCACTTTGGTAAGGCAAAAAATTATGGCTTTTTGGAAGCTGAATAAATTGCTTCTAGCTGGCTCATCTCGCACAAAAAAAATCTCCTTATTCATGCGCAACACCAAGTGATTCTCTAACATTATCTCCCTTACCCGCGGTCTCTACCTGACATAAAATAGCTAACTTTAACATTAACTTCTAAGAATTGTTAAGTGGTGAGTATCAATATACTATACAATCTTCTGCAAGACCATTTGCACAAGATTGTGAATTGGGCTATAGTTTTTATGTACTTAGATGCAAAAGTTACTAGCTTGAAATTTTTTTTTACTTTTTCCTCTATTTTGTTAGAGAGCCTGCCTTATGTTAGTGCTTTTCAGAAGCAGTTTTCGAAGCTTTTGTGATCAAGTAAACAGTACATTGCTTCCCTCAGTTGTTAGTGCTTCCAAATCATATTTTTTTTGCTGGGTAGTTAGCTGGGCTAGCCGCATGGAAAAATTATATGGTTTTGAGAAAATCGATGAAGAATGTTTTTTCATTTGTTTTATAAAAATACACCATAGTATATTTTCTGGTGGCAATGATTTTGTGTTGAAGTAAATAAGCGATATAAATATGTACATATGTATATATTTACCTAACTATTTTTGAATTAGTAAAAAATTATCTCTTTTTATATTTCAACTTTAAATGTAGAGCTTACCAAAAAATAATAAAAAAAATATACTTAAATTTTTTGCACTGTTTCATTCGGTTTTGCACTATTTTAGACTTGCACCTGTGTAACTTCATTTTCCAATGGTGCCACGCTGCTCTGAATACAACATTTTAAAAACATGAAATAAAAGTGTAATAGTGTATTTCATTTTTATATGAAAATTTCATACAACAAATGTTACACTCTTGTATTTAATATGATAATACAATCGATACAAGAGGATTTGTGAATTAAGCAAATATGTATATGTGACAGCGCATAGAGAAAGGGACCTAAGGGTAAAAAAAAATCAATTTTCACTTCTTTTTTTTTTTTTTGATGTGGACAACATCTGAGCATTGAATGAGACCGAGCCCATGCCCCAAAAGTGTTCCCTCCCAGAGATATGCGCGTTTTATTCAGTGATGGTACATCAAAGATACACGTATTTAAATCTTTAAAATGGCTCTCCTGAACAAAACAGGTTTTTACCCTTAGGTCCCTTTCTCTATGCGCTGTCACATAGGTATGAACATAATTTAAAAAACTTATAAAAAAAAAAAAAACTAAACAATTTGTAAATACATAGTATACATGTGCCCTTAATTATGGAAGTCGTATAAGTCATATGCATTTTTGATTCGATAGGCAAAATAAGTTTATATTAATCGAGACTAGTACACCTATAAATTAAACTGTTGCATAATAAAAAATATTTTTGGATTTTTTCAAATGTTATCTATTAAATATTTCGACCAAAGGAATTTGTGACTTATACAAATTTCATAATTAAGGGCACATACATATGTTTGCAAGATGATACACTTTTGTACATTAGTTTTATAAATTCTGTTCAAAACTTTTTAAAAAGAGATCAAAAATCAATTATTCCAAATTAATAAAGCTAATATTTTCATCATTCTTGTTATCATCGGTACATTAGACAGATTTCATTTCAAATTGTGAAACATCATTACTATTAATATGGTAATTAACACTATCAGAAATATGGCAAGTTTCACAACAAGAATTTTCTGGTTGTTATGTTAAATTTGCGTTGGTGCCACCAAAATTAAAAAACGCACCGAAATTTAAAAAAAAGCGCACCACGCACCAACTAAGGAATTTTTCGCACAAAAAATTTCAAAAAGCACCCAAAATAGTGCGAAACGCACCAAGTTGACAACTCTGCTAATCATCGATACAACGATGGCTCGCCTTTTTATAGTTGTGCCAGACAACACATATAAGTACACAACCACACAAACGATTGTATTAAATACGCCATATGTTTTACCATGCCATATGATCGCACGTTCATTATGCTCATTCAGCGTTGTATAGTTGTGTAGTATACCCGTATGTTGTTCTAACATTTCCGTTAATTTTAAACAAAGATATAAAATAAAGTTGGTACCTAGTTTCCTACAATTGTGTATAATAACATATCTTTCATAAGTGTAAGAGTAATATAAAACAACCAAATAATCTGGTAATTCAATAAAGATAAGGTTAATAATTTGAAGGAAGTAAATAATAAATAATTAAATAAACCAACTAATTCTTGGGAAGTTGTGGGCCAAAACGAACTAGTGACTTTGGTCGTCAAACTATTTTTGGGATTTTTTTTTCATTTTCGCAATTTTTTTTGGCGATTTTGTTTCATTTTACGATTTTTTTCTGTTTTTTGGGTTTTTTTTCATTTCGGCGATTTTTTTCATTTTGGCGATCTTTTTTCTGTTTTCGCGGTTTTTTTATTTTGGCGATTTTTTCATTTTGGCTATTTTTTTTTTGTTTAAGGGTTTTTTATTTTGGCGATTTTTTCGGTTTTTTGCGATTTATTTTAGTTCTAGAATTTTTTTTCAATTTGGTGCTTATTTCGTTTTGGCGATTTTATAGTTTTTTGATTTTTTAGTTTTACCGTTTGTGAAAATTTCAAGAGTTTTGCTCTTACGGTATAAAAATACACTAACTTTACAAATTTCAAGTGTATATATGTACATACAATTGTATGTATATTACATGGGATTTTAACATTTTTCGTAGCTCGTTTTGCAACACCCTTTAATTTTTAACTCTCATGTATTTGTTGTTGTAGCGGCCAAGGTTCTACATACTCTCTCCAAATTTCAGGTCCGTAGCTCTTACGGTTCTCGGGAAAATACCCTGTGACAGACGGACGGACAGCGTAGCGAATACAATAGGGTTCATTTTCACCTTTTGTGTACGCAACCCTAATAAAGCAATTATCAAGTTAAATAAAAGAAACAAAAACCAACAAATTCCTATGTATTTACAATATTTTAAACAAGTTTGTATTGCTTCTTTCAAACACTAATACACTCATATATAGCACACACCGATTTGACAACGCGGTGTGCATCTTACTCAAAATTTCTGATTGTATTGTGAAAAAGATTTTTACCCCCTAGCGTATAGATGTTTACACTAGAGCTGCAAAACTATCGATAGTCGCTCCACTCGATAGTTTCGATAGTTTTATGTAAAACTATCGATACTATCGATAGTATCGAATAGTTTTATAAAAGTTGCCACATAAACTACATTTGACTCGAAAAAAAATCCAGAGTCCTCAACATTTTCATTAGTATATAAAAATATATCAAGCCTTTTTTTCGATTTTATCGTGAGCGGCATATTATCGAAAATATACTTTTTTATTGAACTTAAAATTTTATGGGCCTACCCATAGTTTAGAATTATCAAAATGCGAAAATTGTTGATAACTTTTAAGACACTAACTGTAAAGTTTTATCGTAAGAGACGATTTGCGGCCGTCGCGATATCAGTACCACCAAAATTTATCTTTGTGTCGACGAAGTTGAATTTATAAAGATACTTGTGACTACTATTTATCGGATAACACTTGGATTTATAAATAAATTCATATACAAACATACATATGTATTTAAGTACTTATGTATACAGAAGCAGGGATGCGGTGTCATAACTACAAATTTTACTAACTTTCAAAAAAAATTCTAATTTTTTCAGTACGATTGTACCTAATTCTTTATTTATATTTTTTAATACTTGTACTTTTTAATTAACTAAAAATCAATTAACAAAACGCCAGAAGGTGCACAAAGAATATTAGTTGCTGGGATCTGAATATAAAAGTAACATTTACGATATACTACGTTTATAACCTTTTTTTTTATTCGATTGTTCACAGTCGATGCAAATAGTCGGCTTCTCCCCTTGGTACGAAAATAAAATTTCCACATTTGCAGATGAATTTGGAATAAATAACATTCCTCCAGCAATTCTTTAAGTACCGGAAAACATCGTTTGATTTACTTAATTTTCTAATACCTTCGAGCTAAAGATTAACCCCCTTGTGCAAAAAAATAAGTGAACGTTAAAACCGGCTTTTCTATGGAAATTTTTTTAATGTACACTTCAAGCACGCATTATTTTTTGCATAAGGGGGTTAATATATTTTAATGCTATTTTTGGCATGTAATATAATATAAAGAGATTCCAGTAGTGCTAAATGGGTCATTGCGGTGCTACGGTACTTTTGGCATTCAAATAGCGCTAAAATTATACAATTGTACCAACTTTTCCATCGCTGTACAAAAGCTTAAATCAACTACGGATAATTTGCTTCAAAGCTGCCGGCTACTGTTTACTGACTTCGATTATTTTTACTCTTTTAATTACTTGTTTTTTTGCCGATAGTATCGATAGTGGAAAAAACTATCGATATATCATTTACAACAAAACTATCGATACTATCGATAGTACTATCGATAGTTTTGCAGCTCTAGTTTACACATCAAAAAATCACAATGAGGAAGTCTTTGTATGTGTTTATATCATTTTTTAAGAAACTCCATCATACAAACAAACAAGCACATCAAAAAAGGAAAAAAACCATCGTAAAATTTTAAGTATAAAGAAAAATCGAAAGGAGTGCACAGAATTTTTTTTAAGAAAAACAAATCCGATGAGTCATTTTTTTAGAAAAAAAGGATTTTCAAAAAAATTAGGAAATACATGCAATACATATTAGACCTGCACCAAGAAAATGGATTTCCGCTCAGCCAATATTTAAAAGAAAAGAAATTGACTTTGGGTCGAAATGCTCGTATGTTGGCAGCGCAGAGTGTTGAAAGAAGTGTGAAAGCGAAAGAATTGCCAAATATTTCATTATATTACAGAGCCTTATTGGACCTATGGATATGTGAGGAGCATTCAAAAGTATTAGGGGAATGTTCATTCTAGGACAATTAAAATTGTTAAATTGTGGGCTGAAATTGTTAAATTGTTGCTGAAATTGTTAAATTTGGGTAAATAAAATTTGAAAATTGTTAAATTCTTGGAAATCTAGGCGCACGGTAGAGCGCCAGGCCAAGTTCTGGCCAATGCACGCAGTGTGTATATTTACACGAAGCCATTGGAGCTGTTTTTACCCCCCCTCATAACTTTGTTCCCCGCAGCCGTAACATTATGATATTTAAACCATAATTAGAACAAATTCATATAATCTCATATGCGAATTTTGAAAGTTTTACAATGAAAGCTTTCGGAGATTTAGAGATGCAAAAATTGCATATTTTAAGACATACTCACTGACCACTGACACACTCATCAAATTGATGAAGCACTTCCGCTATAGCTAGAGAGTTAAAATTTGGTACACGAGAGGATCTAGATGAGCAATGAACCAGAAAAATCTGAAAACCCGAAAATTTTAACCAAGAGGGCGGGTCTAAACCCATAAAAATTAAAATTTGTGCTATTGAGATGAAATTCGATACAGAGCTAGGTCTAGGTGAGAAATAAAATAAACAAATCTGAAAACCCGGAAATTTTAGCCAGGAGGGCGGAGCTACGTCCATAAAGGTCAGAAATAAAAATGCTAATCTAAGGCGCTTCATGGAAGCTATTTTATTGAAATTCGGCATATATACTGCGGTAATGCAAGGCTATAAATTTAAACCTCATTTTAATGCCCTGCGGCTCAGCATATTTAGATATACTATTTATCTAGCTATTATTATCCGTTTGTAACGAAATAAGACACGAATAATAAGCACTGACCCAAAAAACTTTTGACTTTGGAAAAGTGGGCGGGGTTACGCCCATAAAAATTAAAAGTTAAAAGTTGCGCTAAGGAGCTGAAATTGATATACTAGTAAGTCTAGGTGAGAAACAAACTAGAAAAATTTGACAACCCAAAAAAATTTACCAGAATGGGCGGGGCCACGCTAATATTGTTTTGAACTAAATATTTAATATACAGCTTTTAATTCAAGCCAATTTAGTGAAATCTTGCATCACCTTAAAAATTGGGCGTGATCACTCCCATAAAATGTTAGCCTTGTGTTTAATCTACATCGGTCTAGCATATTTTAGAAGAAAATTAGCATGAATTATAAGCGCTGCTCACAACAAAATTTTGAGTTAGGAATAGTGGGGAGAGGTAATGCTGATAAAATCTAAAGATATAATTCGCGCTAGAGAGCTGACATTTTATACACTTGTAAGTGTAGCTGCGTAAGCCAATGGGAAAATCTTAAAACCAAAAAGTTTTACCCGGTATGAGGGGCCACGACGTTAAAACTCCAATTCGCACTAGCGAGCTTAAATTTGATACACAAATAAATCTAGATAAGAGATCACTAAGAAAAATCTGAAAACACAGAAGTTGCTATCAGAGGGCGGAAACAAGCACTTCAAATTCAAAATTAACATACATTTTATTAAAACTATTATTATATAAAACTATCCAAAAAAAATTCCCTATTTTCAAAAGTAGCCGTGACTTCACCCATAAATCTTAGCTTTTTCGTTCAGGTACTTCGGCTAAGCAGTTTTTAATTTAATACTCAGGTATTTCTTATTAACTTTTTAATACCAAACTTTGCATGAACCATAAGCACTAGCAGATATAAAAGTCAGCGGGGCCAGGCTCATGAAAATTTTACGTAATATTATACTATAGAGAGCTGACATTTTGTACACAAATAGCAATCAATCAATCGAAAAATCCAAAAATTAAAAGCACCAGCTACCCTATTGAAACTTTTCATGCACATTGGGCATATCCTTTTGATTTATGTACTTCGGCTAAGCAGACTTTAATATGTAAATATATTGAGAAAATAGGCGGGTCATGCCCAGTAAAATTTACGCTGTATTTTATGTTTCTTCCAGTCGACTTTTACCAAATTGCATACACACTGGCGACCCGTTGTAATGACACAATAGTGCATTTTTAAGGTCAACAATTCAACACCCATCATACTCTTACCCATTATTTTATGTAACTCTGCCATTTTCAACTGGTACAGTGATAATGAATAGAAATAAAATACACTAGAAATACTAAGTTTCAAAAGTGCTATTATAGAAATCTTTTCAAAAAGTAATCAGATCCCCACAAAAACATAAATGTGAAAAACGGCCAAGTTCTTATCCAAAATTTCGGCCATTAATAGTTGCGAGATATAAATTTTGACCAAGTTCTTCTTTGCCACAATACCTAACACAGAAATATATTATGTATGATATAAATTTGTAATCGCATTTCTGTAAGAATTTAAGATGATTGTGATTTATTAGGGGCGAGGTGTTCTTGTAATATGTAGCCGTTAGAATCTATGTGTATATATGTCTGTAGGACTTTAAGACTATCTGTAATTTCGGGTAGGTGAGCGTGTTTTGTTGTTGAAATTAATCTCGTATATTGTATATGGATGTATGTATGAGCATGGGAATTTGTGTATGTATATCTGGGGGAGAATTTAAGGCTGGTCGTGATTTGTGAAAGGTGGGGTGTTGTTGAAATTTTCTTGGATATTTCTTATATGAATTCTGCTATTACACACTGGTATTTATATGTAGGTAGAAATAAATTGTTTTCAATATCGACAGTTGGTACTATAAAATACTATCATATATCTGGACTTCCCTAATCCTAGTATGCTTTTATACTTACGATTGCTTTTTATTTTCTCATGCTTAAATTTGTCTCGGGTTAAAGTCTGCCTGTGTGAAATTTGTTTATATTACAGATTTTGTTTATTTAACTACATCCGTCTTCTTTGACTGAATGAGAGAAAAACCAACTTAAAACCAGTAAAAACCATGTTGAATTAATAAGAAACATTAACGAAAGTGTAGTCATATTGAAATTTCTTATTTCAATATGGACAAAATATTAATTTAAAGTATTCATTTATTAAACTCACTAGTTTGTAGATATCTCAATATACATTTTCTATTATATTAAAAATTATTGAATTAATGTGACGCATTCTCATTTTTAAGCTGCAGATTTTCCCTGAGTGTATGGATTGTTTATATTTGCATTGTGCTTTAACTAAAGGACGCTTCATACATTTTCATGATGTAGATCTAATAAATACTTAAGCATTGATTAGAAATTTGATATGTATACATACATATCTACAAATTGATTTTATGTATGTATGTATGTATGTATGTATGTATGTACATACAAATAAGTGTTTAACTCAATCTTTGAATACATTTATTATTTTTTTGTCATGTGATGGCTGTTGTTGTTGTTGTTGGTGTTGTAAATATTCGCCTGTGTATAGATGCTAGTGTCCTGCACAAGATATGTTATAAGAACTTTCAAGACATGAGGGATTTTTCAAATGTTTTACTGCAGCGAAATCTTACAAAACAAAGGTTAACAACACTGTTTGCAAGAAATTTGTTTCAGTATTGTAGGTATAGGAGTAGAGAAGAAAATACTTCGTGACGGAAGAATTTGTGATACTAGCTTCTTTCCACGCATGAGCGCGTGTACAAACGTCATGCATGTATGTGTGTATGATCTTTTATTTTTCTGCGGACATGCAAAGGTACACACATGCATTAACATTAGTTGTATGGGGTTAATGACATAATAGCTTACCATCTACATATTACACACACACACACACTCAAATGTACAATATGAAAAATAACAAGCATACACTAATCAACAGTACTTCTTTTGAGTGTTTGTTACAAACAAGCTGTCTTGGCGAAATCGCTTGTTAACACTGATATACACGTACACCAATACATCCATCGTGCTTCGCTTATAGTACGACACCATTTATTATTGGTTTAGTATAATACATGCTACGTGAATACATTTAAAAATCATGACGTATTTACATTTAAAGACTGTTTACGCAGGTCTCTAATAGATGCGAAATATTCATAGTTTTTTTATTTGAAATTAAAAACGTTTTAATTTTTATCTGCGTTTACTTCAAAGTTTGTGAGGATTTTCTGTTTTAAGTAAAACTGTATTCCTGAAGATACATGCTCTATAGTAATAGTAACTATAATAGAAATATTTCTTATACTTAATTTACATTTTTTTAAAGTTGATGTAACGTTAGTTAGTCAACGTTTGACATTTTTGGGGTATAAAATTTTTTCTAACTATAGCCTTCTACATTTATACTTTTAGTTTGGAAATCTTGCTTTGCTTTTTAAAAATGTATAAACATTTTTAAATGAAACTGATCTGGCACTCCAGCTTAGGTACTAATAGTTTTTTTTTTTTTTTTTTTTTTTTGTTAGTAAACTTACTTCTTTTTTTATTTTTATTGATAAACATTTAAGATCAAAAGGGAGTTTTATATTGTAATTATTATTTTCATAATTGTTGAAAACAATCGCTACTTTTTTTTTGCGATGAAATCATCTGAATTACTTTTGAAACCCTACGCGTTTATAAAAATTATGTTATTTTCTATATTGCTTAATTTATAAGACTTTTAGAATTTGTCCTTTGGTGGTTATATATTATGAATAAGAATGCAGTAAGTGTTCAAATTAAAATTTTATTCAATTGAATAAAAGGAGCTTTTTTCTTAAACTCTGATGTAGTTAGAAGCTCTGGAGATTCTTTCATATAACAGCTTTCTTGGAATTTTAGATGCATTTAATATAGAATTGGATAACTTTTATTTTTAATTTTTATGTTAAGAAGAACGGATATGAGACTGAATTTAAATGTACTTTTAAATTAGTTAAATCATAATGAACAAACATATTTTCTTCTTGAAAAGCGATCAACAGAAAACGAATTCGTTTTCATATAATTTAGGTATAACCTCTTGACGGTTATAAGATGACTTTGTATGACGAAATTTCTGTTGCTTTATACTGATAATATGTTTGCATTAATAAGGTACATATATGTTTATTTTATGGCTTTTATTTGATGTACTGTATGATTTTTTTTTCATTTTATTAAAGTTCAGCGTATTGTGTACTTATATATTTCTGAAATGTTAAGTGTGCTTTGTGTGCCCATCGGACATAGTGTACGTATTAGTTGGTCAGTCAGTCTCTATTTTTATTTATTTTTTTTTTCTTCTAATGTGACACTCCTTTTTCCAGATTTTACTACTTGAAATAGAGACTTTTTGTCAAATTTTTTGCTGGGTATATACATTAGGTGAATATGTGTGTGTATGTAGAAATTGGTTTACATACAAAGAAATGCACGTTTAATAAACAACTATTGTAACAAATCGATCTCAAATAACTCAGTTACCTCTACGAGCAATTCACCGTTGGTGTTTTCATAAAGTGTTAGAAACATTGAAATATCTGTTTGGGAGAATTTTTCCTCTCATTACCTTCTAGCAGGTTTATATATTTTGCTGGTATCCATGCCTTATCATGCTTCTATCGATAGTGACGTAAGAGTCCGAGATGTAGTAGTGTTACAATTAAAAATCTTTACTATTAAAATTTACCAGTTCACTCTTTTGAATTTTTTCACAAAGTATATACATATGTATTTCATTTGCAATAAGGTAATAAAATGTCTGTGCTTGCAAAATTGTATGACGTGAGGATTTTTTTTTGAAATTAAACATGCTTCGGCATGCTTAATTTTTTTTTTGTTTTGTAAATTTATTTAATACTCATACAGATACAGATATAAAGTAAGATCTGTTTACATTCCATTTTACAATTTATATATGCTTCAGCATGATTCTAGTTGAAGTCCATATTTATTCACTAAGTTTGTTTGATACTTATTCATACACCTGTACATTCTTAAAGATTGGATATCAAAGTCCAATTTCCGTAGTTTATCTATATTTTCTAAAGACCGATATCTAGAGAAATAAATAGAGCGAATATCTCTTATAATAATCCCATTTTCATTTTGTAAAATTTTGTGTGCTAGCGCTTTCGATGGGAAAATGTACCTACAACTTTATAAAAAGTGATAATATGATGTGTTGCTGAATATTGCACTATGTTATAGTTCATTTTAAGCACTGAAGTTTTCGCAATATTTCATTCAGACCAACAAGTTTAGAGAATTCCACTACATTTAGTTAATTGTATTTCTTAAGACCCATCATTCCTAATCAATCCTGCAAAAAACAAGACAAACTAGATTTTTCGTTTTTAATTTTATTTTTATTAAATTCATCATTTTGTACATCTTTAAATTACTTTATACTATATTAAGCAGCTTTTTCTCATTTGTTGAATATTTAATCGTAAAAATTTTAATGGTGAGATGAAGTTTTTCTATTTTATGCACTAAGTAAATCTTTACACATATATACCAATCCACTTATGTGAACCATTAAAGCTAATTATTTTCAATGATCTATTAAATCATTCTAGTATTGATGCTTTCATATTAAGTAATGTTTAATCTTCTATTTATGTATGAGTTTTCCCAAGTATTTATTAAAAAATTCTTTAGAATCATCTGTTTGTCAGTTTTTTGGTACCCGTACCACTTCAAAAATATTTTCCATTGCCTTGGTTTTTAGAGTGCAGCTTTTATTTTCAGTTGTACTAACTATATAAACTTTGAGAATGTATCAATTACAGTCTTCAAAAATCAACAATTTCTATTTGCTGTAGAATAGTTCTCCATTTCACCTAACTTAGAACTTAGTTCCGTAAAACATCATACATATATTCCTGTCATTACATCTCTACAAACACAAACAATTGTTGAGATTTAATATGGAGTTCGTTTACTAAATTTCTTTTTAAAGACATTGGCCCATAACCATAGTCATACAATAAAGTCGGTTCGTTTTAGAAACAACTTAAAATTAAAAACCTGTTTTTAAATATTTTTCTACTATAGTCAAAAACAAAGTGTGTGTTAAGTTGAACCGACTTTAACTGGGTGCCACAGTAAAAATTGGAAATTTTTCATATGATAGAAAACAAAATATGAGGAAAAGGCATCTCTGTCTCTCAACTCTCTCATCTCTCTCTCATCGGACATTGTGTTACACGGATGGAAATCATGGTACAATTGTACTTTTTATGGTACATTTTTGACCTTGTTGGTACCGTGGTACTACCGCGAGTTAGTACAAATTAAAAATGTCAATGTTTAACTATATAGTGATATTAATTTTGCCTATGTTCTCTTTAATTTTTTTGAGTGTGTTTTATTTTAATCTCTAATATAATAGTCGAATCTACGAATGTACCTTTATGAATGTAATATTTAATGTTTTTCTGTGTTAAGTTTCTGTTTTTTATTATAAACTTCTGTATTTTTATACTAATTTTTTTACGTTTCTGTTTTTATTAATAAATATTAAAAATTGGTACCGTCATGATCTAAAAAGTACATTTTATTTTCATAGTTGGTACAAAATCCAAGAAGTCATTTTCCTTCCCTGTTTTGTTATGAAAAAGGGTTGAGTTTAAGAACAAGATAAAATAAAACAACCGAACATAAAAATAAGCTAACAAATAATTAATATAGAGAAAATGAAAAAGGTGTTTGTATTTTGTATTATTTTAATACTATAAACTGTTCAATGATTGGATTATAAATTGTTTATAGAAACAAAAAAAGCCAAGAAATAGAAAGTCATACAGACATACATACATATGTGTTCTCTTTTATTTTAATGTATTTTGTGTTGAACTAAAGAGCCAGTGTCGATGCTAATCTAGTTAAAAACAACTTCAGCATGTTTTAACTTTAGAACCGACATTTTCCTCTAAAGTGCAGTTTTTCTCGTCTATGGTAGGGTAAAAGTACATGTTTTAAAAAAGTGCATTCTAAAACTAAAAAAGTAGACTTTTTTCTTAACTATGGTTATGGCCCATTGAGTTGTTTCACAGATTTTTTCGAAAGTGTTGTGATCTACATGTTGCACTTTCAGGTATTTATACTAACATGTAGTTAATTTTCTAATCTATATATTTAATCGTAAACTCTTCATTTAATTTTTAATTATTTAATTTTTAGAATTGCTTTTTCAATTTTATAACTGTCTTCTTTCTCTAATTTTATTTCACGTTGTAGTCCATTAATCGACAGAACACGTCACTCTACGTTTTCACATAGTAAAAACTAATTTTATTGCAAAATATGCAAATCGAAAAGTATTCGACTCAGCCGGTGTTTAAATTGTGAAAAAACCGGACTATTCGACATTCGAAAAATCAACATTTTGAAAAAACCGACAACCGTATTGTAAAAAAACTGAGTTTTAAAACCGGTTGAAAAACCGAGTCGATCACCCTACTAAATACAGTATACATACAGTCATTTGAAAATGTATAAAATGTCGAAATTTAGTGTGGGAGATCGTGTGCGCATAAGCAAATATAAGCTTATACTCCAAATTGGACTACAGAAATTTTCACAATTACAAGAGTTCAAAATACAAATCCTGCAACATACATATTAGAAGATTATCTTGGCAATCCTATTAAAGGTGCCTTCTATACTGAGGAACTTTCAAAAACTAGATTTCCAAATACATATCTAGTTGAAAAGGTTCTTAAAATTAAAGGGAAGGAGGTATATGTTAAATGGCTAGAATTTTCTAATCAACACAATTCTTGGGTAAGTAAAGATGAAATATTATAGTTGGAAGAAAAACTAAATTAGCAACAATAACAACATCAATACCCACAACAACAATAGCATTAATAGTAAGAAATCAATGTTAATTTTAAAATTAGAAAATGAAATAAATATGTAAATCATGCATATAAACCATACTGTGTACTAAACTTTATTTAATTGTAATCAGTCTGTTATAATGTCAATAACACTTATTCTGAGCTCTAACTCATCAGAACTATCTGCTAGTTACTTTCTTCCTATTGAATTACATGGTGCATATGAGTGTGGTCTAACTGATTTTCATTCATACAACAGTATTCCAAATCTAGACACCTACAACAATATGTTTCATATATGAGAACATATAATTGAAATACCAATTGGATCTTACGAATTAAATGATATAGTTGATTTTATAGAAGAGCAATACAAACGACTCTGCCCAGCAAATAAGATTTTTATTGAAGCCAATAACCATACAATGCAAGTTAAGGTTAATAGTTCCAAGGATCCTGTATATTTTAATAAAGACAATACAATTGGAGAACTTTTAGGATTCAATAGCAAAATCCTAACACCAAACAAATATTATTATTCAGATCTTCCAGTTAATATTTTTAAAGTGAATCTCTTGCGAATTGAGAGTAGTAGTATAACTTCAAATCGCATAACCAGAGATATAAGTTCTAATACAAAAATAATTTATTTAAAAAAACTGGTCTGTTTTTTTTTTGAATTGATAACTTACTTTTAATGGCATCTTCTTGAAGCTCTCTCTAAAGCATTAAATTTGAGCTACTAATTTTGTTTTGTTGAGCCAATTGAATACAAGTTTTGAAATGCGTAATGACATCTTCGTGTTTTATTTTGGGCTCTTAAATTTCAGTTCCATCCAGCTCTTCTTCACTTTCCTTTTGTTCATCGGGTAAAGGGCTATTTTAAATCCATCTATTCAAACCAAAAAAATTGTCTTAAGTAGAACAAAAAATAAGCAAATTAACTAACATGTGTATAGTTAGTAAAGAACAAACGACAATGGTAAGACTGTTGTAAATTTAGAGATGGTAAGGTGCGCTTTCATTACAAAAAATCTTTCAGCAAATTGAAATACGATGAATCAAAACAATTCACATATTCCATTTGCAAACAAGTTTCGTATATAAAGCAGAAATCTACATCAACTGACACCACACACAGTGGACCAAACACAGAAGAACGCTGATGATGAATGTTTAGTGGCCTTCGAAAACGGCTAGCTGTTCCTTTCAACTATGTGTTGTCAGAATATTTACAACTAACTTTGGTGTTATATGTTCATTAATAATTATCACATGTAATTTGGCTTAAAAATCGACACGAACTTTAGCCTATTCAAATCATAAATATAGAAACAAATGAAGTTCGAAAATTAATAATTAAATTAACTGTATTCAAATTTAAATAAAATTTTTTATAAATCAGGTCAGCCAACCATGGCTTGCATTAGCCTATCTTCCATAAATTTTGTTGTGAATTTCTTTGGAATTTTGTATTACAAAATGTCAATTGTGTTGCATGAGAAACCATTGAAAAAGTTTGTTTTCTGTTCTCGGGACCTCACCTTGCTTTACAGGACTTCTATTGCGATACCGAAAATCACTGTTTTCAACATTCCTTAAAAAATTTCCCTTTGATTTTAGGATTGTACTAATGGTGGATTTATGTAGTCCATAATTGTCACATAAATCTGTAACCCGCAGTCCATTTCGATGATCATCGATAATTTTAACTTTATCCCTTAAGGACAATCGATTTCTGTTATCAATTTTGATGTTCGTAGCAAATTACTTCATACAACTTACTCTCATATGATATCAAACAAAACCATCAAAAGAAGATAACTAACGGTAAATTTTTATTTATATTCGTTCTTAGTAACTTTCTGATAGCAATTATGTTTCGTATTTAATTTTACATTTGTTCGTTATACCGAGCACAAAATAGAATTTTTGTTCGTTATAAAAGGTACTCAGTATAACAAAATTGGATGTTCGTTAAATGCGATGTTCATTAAATCGAATGTTCGTTAAATCGGAAAACTACTGTAATTCAAATGATTTCATCGCCAAAGAAGTAGCGATTGTTTTCAACAATTATGAATATAACAATTACATTATAAAACCACCATTTGATTTTAAATGCTTATCAATAAAAAAGCCTCAGCTGGACTGCTGGATCAGTTTCTTTTCAAATCGTTTGCAATTTTTTAAAAGCCAACGCAAGATGTTCAAAAATTTATTTAAAAGGCGAAGAGAAAAGACGATGGTTGGAAAAAATTTTATGCCGAAAAATATTTAACGTTGAGGATATAGGCTGTATCAACTTTAAACAAATGGAGATTAAGTATCCAGAATATTTTTGTTGTAATTATCATAAACTTGGTGTTTGCGCATTGAAAAATGCTATTTTACTAACAAAAGAAATATCTTGCTTAAAATGAACTTTTTCACTCTTTAAAATATTAATTTATGTATTATTATAATATTTAAAAAAAATTTACACAATAAATATGTAGAAAAATTAAAAATCTATAAGTGTTTTCTTATTTCAAATACAAACCACATAAAGGAAAGATAAGGAAGTGGGAAGGAGGAGGAAAAGTTAGCCTTTTTGTTTACTTGCAAATTTGTACTTTTTGTTTCTCTGCTTATGACTGTAGTTAGTTGAAACTTTGCTGCTTTAAAATAATAGCAGCCAACGAAATGACTACGTTGCAATGTCTACACAGCCAGAAAATATTCCAAGCACAAGTTCCTTCGATCGCACATACATACATACACATACATAAATACATGCATCATACACACATTACATGCATCATACATACATACAAATGGATTGGCAACTCTGTTTTTGAAGTGACAAAAAGTTAAAGTTTTTCTGCTCCGTAATTTTTTTATAATTTTTATTGATTGATTCAAGTTAAAATACATTTTACAAAGACAACCTGCTTTTTAAACAAATAAATCATTGTGTAAAGTGTTAATCTTGTGGAGTACTACTGCGAGATTCGCTATTTTTGTGTTTTTTCAACATTTTCTTCAATCTACACTTGCGGCGGCTTTTGCTTTTATTGGCTGTAAACATTTTTATATTTTGCAACATTGTGCTTTGTTTACAACTTTGTACTTATATACGGGAACTGCAGCGCACAAACAAACATTTCCTTTGGTGATTTAATTACAATTGTTGTGGTGTTTTGCAGTGGGAATCCATTATATTATTTTCTACAATTGGTTTGCTGTTTTTATCTTGTTAATAATTGGCGCTCCGCTATCAATCGGCTGATTTTAATAAACACCAGGTGCTGCCAGATTTCTTTTTTGCCGTATAAGTGGGGATAATGCCTAATTGTGTAATTTAAAAAGCCGATGAATAATAAACGTACACTTGATGCTACATCGCCTGATTACACTGAAAAGAATAGTAAAAAACATTTGTCTTGTCAGAGTATGGCTGAAAACAGTCAACCGGCATCCCAAGACGTTTTCTCGTGGAGCAGGTTTAGCGATCTTTTGGATGCTAAACTGAAAGATGTTGTTAGAAAAACAGACCTAGTAGTGATCCAAACAGAGATACAAGAATTAAAAGAAGAGAACATAAGACTTAATAATGATATTAAAAAGCTCACATCACGTCTTGAGTACATTGACCGCAGGTCGCGTTCTTCTAATGTTGTTGTTGTCGGTTTGAATTGTAAAAATGTTCAAACTGCTAGAGAAAAATTTACAAAACTATGCAGTGATGTATTAAAAGTCAACGCTGAGGTGGTGTCAACCCGCATGATTTCTTCTGGAAAATCGTTTTTGTTCAGCTTAGGATCGAGTTCGCAGGCTTACAACGTTATTGCTGCTAAGGGTTTATTAAAAGGTCAAGATGTGTTCATTCAAAAAGATTACACTGAAGATGAACAAAATGTGCGATATAACCTGAGACAATTAAGCAAAAATATTACAAAAGCTAATGATTCTGTTAAAGTCAGGCTTGGTGAGTTTTGTATATTTATAAATAACAACAAATACACGTGGTCCAATGGCAAAGTTTGTGCCGACTCTGTTAATGATGCTGAGTACTTAAAAAACCTTTTATCAGTATGTAATTTCGTTGTTGATGTTTGCATTAAGGAGAGTATGAATACAGTAGATTGTAATGTTAAAAATGTAGATATTTCAAATTCTCAATAGCAATTTCATGTATGCCATTTAGTTTCATATAATGTAGCAAACCTCGAAAAATCATTAAAATTTAGTAAATTTATTACATATATCAATAATTTTGATGTATTTTTTCTTTTTGAAACCCATGTTACAGCTGATAGACAGCACTTGTTTTCGTCATATTTTAATAATTATTGTTTACATTGGATTGCAGCTACGAAAACGCATAGATCTGGTCGTGCTAGTGGTGGCTGTTTATATGGTTTCAAAAAAAATCTTAAAAATACTTATGCTTTTAAATTTTTAAACATCTTCAATAATATGGTATTAAGTGCTAAATTTGAAGGTAATGTGTTTTACTTTATCCCAAGTTATTTAAACTGCACTAAATGGAATAATGAATTCGAAAAATTTGAAGAATTTGTACAGGAACTTGATCCTTCAAATTTTTGTATTGTTGGTGATCTTAATGCGAGAATTGCAACTGAACAAGTTTTAGATGGTAACTTTTTGAAAGATTTACCACATATTAATAAATCTAGATCTTCAAAAGATAAAGAACTTAATGCACAAGGCAAAAAATTGATGAATCTTATTGAAAATGTCGGTGGGATTGTACTTAATGGTAGAACTGGTAACGATGCTCTAGGGGAATTCAGCTTTTGTGGGGTTATGGGTAGCTCTGTTATTGATTATTGTATTTGTTCACTTAACTTTCTACAATATGTTGATGATTTCTTTATCGCATCCAAGCCGTTTTCTGACCACATGCCACTATGCTTAAAAATTAAATCATCGTGCCGTGTTGTTAATACTAATGAGAATTATACAATTCAAAGACTGCGTTGGAACGGTGGATTGTCTGATAAATACAAGGATAATCTTTCATTACTTGCTAGCAATGTTGATCTACAGTCTAATGAAACGGTTGATGAATTGGTTGTACATCTATGTAACAAAATAAAGTTGGCGAATGTTACTAAGGTAAACAAACGTTTTTTTGAACCCAAGCAGAAATGGTTTGATTGCAAATGTGCTCGTGCTAGGAAACTTATGCTAAAGAAGCTTAGGCGTTATAGGAAAAAGCACAATTCGGTAAACAAATCTCGATATTTTGCATCTAGAGCTTGCTATCTTAAGATATGTAATAAAAAGAAAATAGATTTGTATAATAAAAATATTGACCAATTAAACAAGGTGAAATGTAGCAGTGATTGGTGGAAGCTATCCAACTCTATGAAATCGCGTTCATATTCTGTCAAAGGTTCACTAAATTCCGACGATTTTCGTTCTCACTTTAGTTCGTTACTGCAGGCAGATGTTGATTCTCAGACTATCAGCTGGTCTATGCCATATTTTATTGATCCGATCCTTGACTCACCCATGGAAATGTATGAACTTTTCTTCGTTTTAAAATCACTCAAGGATAATAAATCTCCTGGTCAAGATGGTATCTGTTACGAATTTTATAAAAATGCTCCTAATTCTTTTATTAATGAAATGTTATCTGTCTTTAACAAAATTTTCCTACATGAACAAATTCCATCCAGCTTCCGAAAATCTATACTGATACCTCTTTTCAAAAAAGGTGATCCCAATCTCCCATCAAACTATCGAGGGCTATCGCTGATTAATGCCTCATGCAAAATATTTAATACCATTATTCTGAATCGTTTAACGGAATGGATAGATCGTAACAAGATTCTTAATGAATTTCAAGCCGGATTTAGAAAGAATTATTCAACCATTGACAACATTTTTAATCTCGCTAATATTGTGAATTTAAATAAAGCAAACAATAATAACACACATGCCTTCTTTGTTGATTTTTCGTGCGCATTTGATACGATTCCTCGTAATAGTTTATTTTACAAGCTCGCATGCCTTGGTATGTCGTCGAAAATAATAAGAATTTTACAGCACTTGTATGAAAATACGGAAAGTTGTATTTTGGATGGAAATTCTTATTCTGATCCATTTGCAGTTGAAATAGGTGTAAAGCAGGGTTGTATATTAAGTCCTCTATTATTCTCATTATATGTTAATGATTTGGCAGATGAGTTACCTGGGGGTGTAAATGTTGCTGACGTTAATGTTAAAATACTGCTTTATGCCGACGACCTTGTTATATTATCAGATACTCCATCAGAATTGCAAAAAATGATTGATTGTTTATACAATTACTGTTCGACGTGGTCCTTGAAAGCTAATCTAGATAAATCTAAAATAGTGGTATTTCGTTCCGGTACTAGAATTTCTTCAAATCTAAACTGGGTTTTTGGTGGTGATAATATTGAGATTGTAAACAGTTATAAATATCTTGGTGTAGACATTACATACAATCTCTCCTTTAGAAAACACTTGAACAATAAGTTAGCAGCCTCGAAACTGGCGATAAACTCTACTTGGTCCAAATACATAAACAATCCGCAAATCTCACAGAATAATAAGCTTAAAATATTTCAAGCAGCATCCAGATCTATTATGTTATATGCAGCGCAAGTGTGGGGATATGTGAAATATGATGAGGTTGAAAAACTATTTAGATTTTTTATTAAAAAAATGTTGTATCTACCTACCGCTACACCAAATTATATTTTGTATATAGAAACAAACCTAGAGTCTCTATACGTATCTACCTTAAGACTTCACCTAGACTATATTAATAAAGTATTAAGTATGAATCCTCACAGATTACCTCGTATTTTGGCATTAAAAATTATAGAACAAAATATTTGTTGGGCTAAAGAGTGGGAAAATCTTTGTCAACATATACAGTTTACTCCTGATGACTCAATATCTCCACTTAGCAAACAGTGGAAACCTATACTGGACCAACTCAAACTCAAGGAACGTAATGATCACATAGAAAATGCAAAAAGTTCACAGTTTCATGATCTATATTCTATACTGGATTACAATGTTTCTTCATTATATACTTCAAATTTTTCTCCACGTACAGTCAGTTTAATAATTAGGGCTAGAGGTGGCTTGTTAGATTTGAATGCAAAGTCTTTCAAGAATAACACTGTTGGTATTTGTACAATGTGCAATTTAGATGCTTCGGAAAATACTTATCACTTTATTGGTGTTTGCCCATTGTACAAAGAATTTAGAATACAATATTTTGGTAAAACCATACTAAATTTGAATGAAGTTGTGTGTATACTAAATGGCTTAAACTTTTTCTCCCTGTATAAATATATAGAACTTTGTTTAAAATATAGAAGATTTATTTTAAATGAATTTGTTATTTAATTTTCCATGAAAATATTAACTTATGATTTATCTTGTTATTTTTATTAAAAATTATATAAAATCAAAATTTACTTTCCCAGAATTGTGCCAATCTGGCTTACAACAAAATGTTATGCCATATATAGATTTAGATATTAAACATATTGTAAATGAATTAAATATGTACATACAAAAATCTATTAATAAATAAATAATAATAATAAATAAATAAATAATACATACAAATATATTTCTTAAACAAATAAATAAAATATAAACTTACCAGCGAGAAACAAGCTCGACCCCTTACACACAAGCATTAGGGGGTTCACATACATGAGAACGTTTTATAAATAAATAAAATAATTTATTTAATAATTTTATTTATAAACAATCTATTTAATTATTTTATTTATAAACAATTTATTAGCGTGAGGAAATCACACAAGCACATTCCCATGATTTATATGAGAATCGCCTAGTAGTCATCAAATCTATTTTCTCTGATATTACTGATATAGTATTACGATAACAAATTTCTACAGTCTGGCAACACTGGGAATTTTTTCTGCAGCATTAGAAAATAATAATCATGTATTGCCGTCGGCATTTGAAAAAAATAATGATCATGTTTTTCCGTCGGCATTTGAAAAAAATAATAATCATGCATTGCCGTAGGCATTAGGAAAAATAATTATGTATTGCCGTAGGCATTAGGAAAAATTAATAATCATGTTTTGCCGTCGGCATTAGGAAAAATCATATTCACGATTCCCCCATTAGTATTAGGAAAAATAATGTTCACTATTTCACCATTGGTGTAAGGAAAAATAATTTTCATGATTTTCCCGTCGGCATATATACTCATAAAAAAAAACTCAAAAAAATCACCCGTTATCACAATTAATGTAACCCAAAAAAATCACCCGTTCCCACAAGGTTAATGTAAACAAAAAACTCCTTATGTAAACATAAAATAAAACGGACTTATTGAACCACCCTCGTAGGTATCAAATTTCACAAATTTCCAAGAATTTAACAATTTTCAAATTTTAATTACCCAAATTTAACAATTTCACCCACAATTTAACAATTTTAATTGGTCCAGAATTGCTATTTCACTACTACTTGGGTTGAAGAAAAAGCTTCGTAGTATAAAAATTGGTGAAATAGATACAAGTGAACAACTAAGAGATGCATTTAAACCTATAACAGAAGAATTCATAAATAGTTCTAAAAATATTAAAAGAAGAAAGTAAAATCAAGACAGAAGTTGAAAATATATATAAGTTTAAAGCCTGAGAAACCATCAGTCAAGATAGAGACAAGTACACCAAAGAAACTAGGAGAAGGAACAATATTTGATAATACCATCTTATTTAATGGTGCTAATACTGAGAATGATGATGACGATGATTTGTACTCACAGAATTCCAATTCCGAAAACCTATCAGTATTGGAAGGAAGAAATGAATTAGATACAAACTAATGGAGATAGTAACCTCAAACTGAATGAAGATAAAATACAAGTTGATGGTCAAATATGGACTCTTAACACAAAGACTATTTTCTCTAACGTTTCATAAAAAACCAAAAAACTATGATAAATTTGAACTCGAAATCTATAAAAAGATTTTAACTACTACTAATGTATGCATATAGAATCATTAGCATTCACTGACGGAGAACGATGATATCAGTTAATTTTTTTTCAGGAAACCCAAATCGACAAACTGAAGAACAAATTAATAATATAGCTTAAGGCATTGATAAAATTCAAGAATATATTCAAATGCATATTGATGGAATAAAATAATTTTTTTGAAAAACAAATTGAAGAGTTGTACGATTAAATATATAAATTAGAAAATTAACTACATGTTAGTATAAATAGCTGAAAGTGCAACATGTATATCACAACACTTTCGAAAAAATCTGTGAAACAAGTCAATGTCTTTAAAAAGAAATTTAGTAAACGAACTCCATATTAAATATCGACAATTGTTTGTGCTTGTAGAGATGTAATGACAGGAATATATGATGTTTTATGGAGCTGAGTTAGGTGAAATGGAGAATTATTCTACAGAAAATAGAAATTGTTGATTGATTTTTGAAGACTGTAATTGATACATTCTCAAAGTTTGTATAGTGAATACAGCTGAAAATAAAAGCTGCACTCCAAAAACCAAGGCAATGAAAAATATTTTTAAAGTGGTACGGGTACAAAAAAAAAGTTACAAACAGATGAAGCTAAAGAATATTTTAATAAATACTTTGGAAAACTCATACATAAATAGAAGATTAAACATTACTTAATATGAAAGCATCAATAGTAGAATGATTTAATAGATCATTAAAAGGAATGGTGTGAAAAGAATTAGCTTTAGTGGTTCATATAAGTGGATTGGTATATATAAAGATTTACTTAGTGTATAAAATAGAAAAGTTCATCTCACCATTATAATATTTACGATTAAACTCAACAAATGAGAAAAAGCTGCTTAATATAGTATACAGTAATTGAAAGATGTACAAAATGATGAATTTAATAAAAATAAAAATAAATTTTTTTTTTTTTTTTTTTTTAAATGCATGTTTATTATTTATTGTATCTTCAAATATGAACTAACAATAAGTATTCAAATCTTAAATCTATAAAAAAAAAATTATTAGGCCCGACCAATGTCGGACATAAGCTTAGTGATAGTTATTAATAATACATAAGTAGTGATAAACAACAAAAAGAAAAAGGTGTTTTCAAGCAGCTTCATCATCTAGAGTGTTGAATATTAGAGCCCGTGTATCTCTCTTTTTTAAGCGGATGTGTCCAGTAAAGTTCAAAATATTACGAGCAAGCGGATTAGGATGTGACTCGAGTTTTGTTAGGTATTTGCCTGCGTATTTTGCAATTTCTTCAGTCACTAGTGGCATATTCAAATCGCGATGTATATTTGAATTTTTGATGTACCATGGAGCCGATGTTATCATGCGTAAAATTTTATTTTGCCTTCGTTGAATTTTCTCTACATTTGAAGCTGAAGCAGTGCCCCATAGTTGAATTCCGTAACACCATATTGGCTTTAAAAGCGACTTGTATATTAAAAGTTTGCAGTCTAGGCTAAGTGTTGAATTTCTACCAATCAGCCAATGTACCTGAGTTAATTTAAGTTTCATTTGAGTTAACTTAGAGTCAATGTGGTGTTTCCATGTAAGTCGTCGATCAAGGTGTATGCCAAGATATTTCACATGTGAATGTTGAGGAACAACTTCATTGTTAATCCGAATGGGGAAGCAAGTATCTCTTCTTAGGGTGAACGTTATATGGACACACTTTTGTTCATTGACTTTAATTCTCCATAAGTTTAACCAAAGCTCCATCTGGCTAATGTGTTCCTGGAGTTTGCGGGATGCCTCATCAGGGTTTTCGTGCATACTAAGGCAGGCTGTATCGTCGGCAAATGTGGAAGTATGGATACTACTGCTCACAGGCATATCACAAGTATAAATCAAATATAAAACTGGTCCCAGTATGCTCCCCTGTGGCACACCGGATGAAATAGTTTCAGGCCTACTCGTAAAGTCTCCTTCCACAACAGTGAACTTACGGGAAATAATGTAACTTTCCAAAAGATTTAAAATGTTTATTGGTAAGTAAGTCTTAAATTTTAAAATTAGGCCTTCATGCCACACTTTATCAAATGCCTGGGCAACGTCAATAAAGAGCGCAGAGCAATACTTTTTTTCCTCAAAAGTTCTTCTTATAAATTGAACCAGTCTGTGAGTTTGTTCAATGGTGCTATGCTGACTTCTAAAACCAAATTGATGGTCTGGTATGCACCCACTACTAATTAGAATTTGGGACAATTTTGTTTTGAGCAGTTTTTCGAAAAGCTTTGACATAGTTGATAGTAGACTTATTGGTCTATATGACTCAGCCTTGGTTAGATCTTTGCCCGGCTTTGGAATCATTTTAACCTTGGCAAGCTTCCAGCTGTGTGGATAATACTCCAGTCGTAAAATGGCATTAAATATGAATAATAGGATTCTCATTGCAATACGAGGCAAGTTCATAAGCATCTGGTTACTAATTCCATCAATACCCGGAGCTTTCTTCGGGTTGAGTTCGGCAATTAATTTTTGTAAATCACGCGTCTTAAACTTTATGTGTTGAGGGGGTAGAGCGACTACATTCGGCAAATCAGCAACACCAGTACATATGTTTGGCGTAAAAACGGATTTTAAGTGCTCAGCAAATATTTTACCTTTTTCAGTATCGCTTCTTGCCCAACTTCCGGTAGATGTGCGTAGAGGTGGCTTATACTCAACGGGTGTTTTAAGCTTTCTAGCAGCGCGCCACAAAGAGTAATTAGACGCTGGTGTGACATCAAGACCTTCCAGATAATTTTTAAGAGATGCAGTTTTTTCAGATGCAAGCAACTCTTGGAGTCGTTTAGTGCACTCTTTAAATCTGATTTTATTTTGTGGTGATCTGTGCTGTTGCCATTCCCTTCTAGCTCTTCTTTTTTCACGTACGAGACGTTCAATGTCTGTAGAATAAATTTTATTAAACCCAGTCTGCGGATGGGAGTTAGTGGCATGTTCAGCAGCCTGTTTAATATTCTCGCTGAGATTGGCAATGTTAGATTCAATATCATCGGATGTTCTAAGCGTAATGTTTTCCGTACAATGACTACTGAGATATTTTTTGAACCCCAGCCAATTAACACGATTGATCATCTTCACATATGGGTCAGGTAAGTTACTTCTTAATGGACTACAAATTGTAATGATCGTCGGAGAGTGATCGGACGAAAGATCAATAGAAGCTTGAACTTGAATTAAATCCCTAGAGATATTTTTTATGACGCCAAAATCTATAACATCCGGAATTTTTTGTATGTCAGTAGGCCAATAAGTGGGCTCCCCACTCGAAATGACAGACAAGCCCATTTTTGAAATAGTGTTGAACAATGCTCGAACTCTGGGGGTAATAAGACGCGAACCCCAGAACGTATGCTTAGCATTGTAGTCGCCAGCTGCTACAAAACAAGGTCCAAGAGATTTGTAGAAATTTTCGTATTGATCTTCAGTGATTGAAAATCTAGGAGGGGAGTAAATTGATGATATCACGAAGTTTGTACCAAAACTTTCAATGCCAATATTTGTTGCTTGTAGGTGTTGTTCACAAATGTTGTCAAGAATATAGTGCTTAAGTCTTGGCTCTATTAGAATAGCTGATCCAAAGCATGCTCTTCCTCTAGGGTCCTTTGAATCATATAAGGTGTAGCGATAAATTTTAAAAATGCTTCTCGAAGTCAGATGAGTCTCAGAGACTAGCATTACATCAATATTTTTTTCCGTGAGGAAGTGCTCAAGCTCATTTTTATGTTGGCGAATGCCGTTTGCGTTCCAGAAACATATTGTTAACGTGTTCATGGCTTATTAATTAATGCTTGAAGCAGAGTATTCTGCATTCGCAGCATTTCTTGCATCATGCTAGTCATATTTGTTGTAAAATTGTTTATAGTTTGCACCAGATTTTCAATAGTAGCTTCAAGGCGATTAAAATTAAAGCTTGCGTCAGTATTTTTTGAATTATTTGGCGGGGAAACATTTTGTGTGGGAATTGAATTTGTCTTAGCAGCATCTGCATACGATACACGGGAAGTAACTGGTTGGCTCATTTGCGCAAAAGTGGCAGAGTAAGCGTTTGCTGATTGAGCTGGAGCTAATTTAGGTTTTTGCACCATAGTCTTCTTTACGAAAGAGTACACAGGACAACCTCTGTAGTTAGCGATGTGATTACCTCCACAATTACTGCATTTTTTATCACTTTGATCTTTTGGCTTATTGCAACTAGCAGTGCCGTGTAATTCGCCGCACACAACACAAACAGAGGGTAAATTGCAGTATGTTTTTGTATGGCCATATTCTTGGCAATTATGGCACTGTACAGGACCTGAACGCTTATGTGGCTCTTTAACTGTGATTTTTCGGTACAAGAGGTATTTCAAATTATAAATTGGATGCGTCTCATTTTTTTTCAATTTTATATCATTAGGCTCAAGTTCAACACGAAATAGGGGTTGGGGAATCTTCTCTCTGTTTATTATATTGGACACATTTTTTACCTTAAACCCCTGGAGGACGAGTGCATCTTTTATTTCTTCGGGAACAACATAAGAATCTATGCCCTTCAATACGATCTGCATGCCTTTAGCGCTCTTAAGCTGGTATGTGTAGAAGCTTGTTTTATTTTTTTCAAATTCAGCAACCATTTTGCGGAAATCTTTTTCGTCATAAATTTGGACTTTAGTTTCATCTATGTTTCCACGTTTTATTGGAACAATGTGAAATTTATTCTCACCAATGACCGAAATTAATTTTTTAATAAGGGCATTTGAATTTTTTTGTCTCAAATAGATTGGTGGCGGCTTGGATATTTTATTCGAGGATACCTCGGGTTTGTCGTTGTCATCTTGCAAAATTTCGAAGCGATTTTGGCGATTAGTTTAGACTGCGCTGTTATCCCTAGACATTTTGGGAGCAGATGAAATTTTTGAAGAATTCGGGCTTCGCCCACGCTTTACCACGGTTATATATCTGTCCATTCCGACTTGTACCTTGAGTTTCGAGCCGCTGTTATCTGTAGTGATAACTTTGTTAAGTGATGAACACGAGCCTGAAGGGGATGATATTACTGGCTTATATGAAGAAGTACTGGGCAACTGTAATGTTAATGCATCATTACTATTTGGCATTGGACAAAGCGAAGTTGATCGCTGACGAAAAATTGGCTTTGACGTTAAAAAAAGACTTTCATCAGATTTATTATTTATATTTTTTCCATTAAGAGTTTCAGAACTCACAGTAAAATAAGCATTTCTGCCGTTAGAACTCACTTCAATTTTTTTTGTATTTGAGGCACTCATACAAAGAATTCCTCAAGGGATATTCGTTTGTGTTTTTTTTGTTTGCGGTCTTTTTTTGTTTTTGTTATTTATGATTGTTTATTTGTTTAGAGGTACACATATATAGCATTCCTCAATATCACTTTGTTTAATTTTTTTTGTTTGCGGTTTTTTTTTGTTTTTGTTATTTTTACTATGTAAAAATATTAGCAAAGCATAAAGCTTATTTATTAAAGACAGTATGTACCTATTACGAATAATATGTACTACGAATATTTTTTGTTTGTTTAATTTTTTGTAAGAAAAATTCCGCTAATCGACTGTTCGCTATGAAGGTACCACGAGAACTGAAAAATAAAATTAAAAACGAAAAATCTAGTTTGTCTTGTTTTTTGCAGGTTTGATTAGGAATGATGGGTCTTAAGAAATATAATTAACTAAATGTAGTGGAATTCTCTAAACTTGTTGGTTTGAATAAAATATTGCGAAAACTTCAGTGTTTAAAATGAACTATAACATAGTGCAATATTCAGCAACACATCATATTATCACTTTTTATACAGTTGTAGGTACAGTTTCCCATCGAAAGCGCTAGCACACAAAATTTTACAAAATGAAAATGGGATTATTATAAGAGATATTCGCTCTATTTATTTCTTTAGCTATCAGATCTTTAGAAAATATAGATAAACTACGGAAATTGGACTTTGATATCCAATCTTTAAAAATGTATGTACATGTGTATGAATAAGTATCAAACAAACTTAGTGAATAAATATGGACTTCAACTAGAATCATGCTGAAGCATATATAAATTGTAAAATGGAATGTAAACAGATCTTACTTTATATCTGTATCTGTATGAGTATTAAATAAATTTACAAAACAAAAAAAAAATTAAGCATGCCGAAGCATGTTTAATTTCAAAAAAAAATCCTCACGTCATACAATTTTGCAAGCACAGACATTTTATTACCTTGTTGCAAATGAAATACATATGTATATACTTTGTAAAAAAAATTCAAAAGAGTGAACTGGTAAATTTTAATAGTAAAGATTTTTAATTGTAACACTACTACATCTCGGACTCTTACGTCACTATCGATAGAAGCATGATAAGGCATGGATACCAGCAAAATATATAAACCTGCTAGAAGGTAATGAGAGGAAAAATTCTCCCAAACAGATATTTCAATGTTTCTAACACTTTATGAAAACACCAACGGTGAATTGCTCGTAGAGGTAACTGAGTTATTTGAGATCGATTTGTTACAATAGTTGTTTATTAAACATGCATTTCTTTGTATGTAAACCAATTTCTACATACATACACATATTCACCTAATGTATATACCCAGCAAAAAATTTGACAAAAAGTCTCTATTTCAAGTAGTAAAATCTGGAAAAAGGAGTGTCACATTAGAAGAAAAAAAAATAAATAAAAATAGAGACTGACTGACCAACTAATACGTACACTATGTCCGATGGGCACACAAAGCACACTTAACATTTCAGAAATATATAAGTACACAATACGCTGAACTTTAATAAAATGAAAAAAAATCATATAGAACATCAAATAAAAGCCATAAAATAAACAAATATGTACCTTATTAATGCAAACATATCAGTATAAAGCAACAGAAATTTCGTCATACAAAGTCATCTTATAACCGTCAAGAGGTTATACCTAAATTATATGAAAACGAATTCGTTTTCTGCTGATCGCTTTTCAAGAAGAAAATATGTTTGTTCATTATGATTTAACTAATTTAAAAGTACATTTAAATTCAGTCTCATATCCGTTCTTCTTAACATAAAAATTAAAAATAAAAGTTATCCAATTCTATATTATATGCATCTAAAATTCCAAGAAAGCTGTTATATGAAAGAATCTCCAGAGCTTCTAACTACATCAGAGTTTAAGAAAAAAGCTCCTTTTATTCAATTGAATAAAATTTTAATTTGAACACTTACTGCATTCTTATTCATAATATATAACCACCAAAGGACAAATTCTAAAAGTCTTATAAATTAAGCAATATAGAAAATAACATAATTTTTATAAACGCGTAGGGTTTCAAAAGTAATTCAGATGATTTCATCGCAAAAAAAAAGTAGCGATTGTTTTCAACAATTATGAAAATAATAATTACAATATAAAACTCCCTTTTGATCTTAAATGTTTATCAATAAAAATAAAAAAAGAAGTAAGTTAACTAACAAAAAAAAAAAAAAAAAAAAAACTATTAGTACCTAAGCTGGAGTGCCAGATCAGTTTCATTTAAAAATGTTTATACATTTTTAAAAAGCAAAGCAAGATTTCCAAACTTTTTTTTATTTTTTTTTGCATGTATTTATTTATTGTATCTTCATATATGAACTAACAATAAGTATTCAAATCTTAAATCTATAAAAAAAATTATTAGGCCCGACCAGTGTCGGACATAAACTTAGTGGTAGTTATAAATAATACATTAGTAGTGATAATCAAAAAAAAAAAAAGGGGGGGGTGGAAAGTATTTTCAAGTAGTCCCATCTGGAGTGTTAGGTATAAGAGCCCGTTTGTCCCTCTTTTTTAAGCGGATGTGTCCAGTAAAGTTCAAAATATTACGAGCAAGCGGATTAGGATGTGATTCGAGTTTTGTTAAATATTTGCCTGCGTATTTTGCAATTTCTTCAGTCACTAGTGGCATACTTAAATCACGATGTATAATAGAATTTTGGATGTACCATGGAGCCGATGTTATTAACCGTAAAATTTTGTTTTGCCTTCGTTGGATTCTCTCGACATTGGAAGCTGAAGCAGTGCCCCATAACTGAATTCCGTAGCACCATATTGGCTTCAAAAGCGACTTGTACAGTAAAAGTTTGCAGTCTAAGCTGAGTGTTGAGTTTCTGCCAATCAACCAATATATTTGAGTTAACTTAAGTTTCATCTGAGTTAACTTAGAGTCAATATGATGTTTCCATGTAAGTCTTCGATCAAGGTGTATACCAAGGTATTTCACTTGGGAATGTTGAGGAATATTATGATTGTTGATTAATGGGGGAGCAAGTATCTCTTCTTAGGGTGAACGTTATATGGACACACTTTTGTTCATTGACTTTAATTCTCCATAAGTTCAACCATATTTCCAGCTGAGTCATATGTTCCTGGAGATTGCGGGATGCCTCATAAGGGTTTTCGTGCACACTCATACAGGCTGTATCATCGGCAAAAGTAGAAATATGGATATTATTGCTCACAGGCATATCACAAGTATATATTAAATACAAGACAGGACCCAGAATACTACTCTGGGGCACACCAGAAGATATAGTTTCGGGCACACTCGTAAACTCTCCTTCCACAACAGTGAACTTCCTATCAATAATATAACTTTCCAAAAGCTTTTGAATGTTTATTGGCAGATATGTCTTCAATTTTAAAACTAGGCCTTCGTGCCATACTTTATCAAATGCCTGAGAAACATCAATAAAGAGAGCAGAACAATACTTCTTTTCTTCAAATGTTCTTCTTACAACTTGGACCAGTCTATGCGTTTGTTCAATCGTGCTGTGCTGACTTCTAAAGCCAAATTGATGGTCCGGGATGCACCCATTATCAGTTAAAATTTTGGACAATTTAGTCATGAGCAGCTTTTCGAAAAGCTTTGAGATTGTAGATAGTAAGCTTATAGGCCTATATGACTCAGTCTTGGTAAGATCTTTGCCCGCCTTTGGAATCATTTTGATCTTGGCCAGTTTCCAGTTATGTGGAAAATACTGCATTCTTAAAATAGCATTAAAAGTAAATAGCAGGATTCTTATTGCAATATAAGGCAAGTTCATGAGCATTTTGTTACTAATGCCATCAATACCTGGAGCTTTCTTCGGGTTGAGTTCAGCAATTACTTTTTGTACTTCACGCATCTTAAACCTTAAGGGACGAGGGGGTAGACAAACTACACACGGTAAATCAGCAGCACCCGTACATGAATGGGGAGTGAATACAGATTTTAAATGCTCAGAAAATAAGTTACCTTTCTCACTATCACTTCTTGCCCAGCCTCATGTCGCACTACGCAATGGTGATTTAAGATCAACGGGTCGTTTAAGATTTCTAATAGGGCGCCATAAAGAGTAATTAGATGCAGACGTTACATCAAGACCTTCTAAATACTTTTCCAGTAGTGCAGTTTTTTCCGACGATAGCAGCTCTTTGAGTCGTTTAGTACATTCTTTAAGTCTGATTTTATTTAGGGGTGATCTGTGTTGTTGCCATTCTCTTCTAGCTCTCCTTTTTTCACATACAAGACGTTCAATTTCCGTAGAATAAATTCTATTAAAGCCGGTCTGCGGATAGGAGGTAGGGGCGTGTTCAGCAGCCTGTTTAATATTTTCGTTAAGATTGGCAATGTTAAATTCAATATCATCGCATGATCTAAGCTGAATGTTTTCTACGCAGTGACTACTAAGATATTTTTTGAATGCCAGCCAGTTGATTCCATTAATCATCTTCACATATGAGTTAGTTAAATCACTCCTTAGTGGGTTGAAAATTGTAACTATTGTTGGAGAGTGATCGGAGGACAGATCTAGAGAGGCCTCTACATGAATTAGGTCCCTATGAATATTTTTCGTGACGGCAAAATTTATAACATCTGGAATTTTTCTTACGTCAGTAGGCCAGTAAGTAGGCTCCCCACTCGAAATGACATCTAAGCCCATTTTTGAAATTGTATTGAACAAGGCTCGACCTCTAGGTGTAACAAGACGCGATCCCCAGTACGTATGTTTTGCATTGTAGTAGATTTGTAGAACTTCTCATACTGATCTTCGGTTACTGAAAATCTGGAAGGTGAGTAAATTGATGATATCACGAAATTCGCACAAAAATTTTCTACGAAAATATTCGTTGCTTGCAAATATTCTTCACTAAGGTTGTCAAGGACATAGTGCTTGAGTCTTGACTTAATCAGAATTGCTGATCCACCACATGCTCTCTCCCTCTCGGGTCCTTTGTATCATATAAAGTGTAACCATTTATTTTAAATAAGCTTCTTGAGGTCAAATGAGTCTCAGAAACCAACATTATATCAATATTTTTTTCCATGAGGAAGTGCTCAAGCTCATTTTTATGTTAGCGAATGCCGTTTGCGTTCCAGAAACATATTTTTAACGTGTTCATGGTTTATTAACTAATGCTTGAAGCAGTGTATTCTGCATTCGCAGCATTTCTTGCATCATACTTGTCATATTTGTAGTAAAGTTGTTTATAGTTAGCACCAGATTCTCAATAGTAGCTTCAAGGCGACTAAAGTTAAAGCTTGAGTTTGAATTCGTTGAATTATTTGGCGGTGTAACATTTTGCGTGGGAATTGAACTAGTCTTAGCAGCATCAGCATACGATACACGTGAAGTAACTGGTTGGCTGATTTGAGCGTTTACTTGTAGAGCTGGAGTTAACTTGGGTTTTTGACCCATAGCCTGTTTAACGAAAGAAAATACGGGGCACCCTCTATAGTTAGCTGTGTGATTACCTCCACAATTACTACATTTTTTTTCTGCTTGATCTTTTGGCTTAGTGCAGCTAGCATGCATGCAATTCACCGCAGATAACACACACTGCAGGTAACTTGCAGTAAGTTTTCGTATGGTCATATTCTTGGCAATTATGGCACTGTACGGGACCTGAACGCTTACGTGGCTCTTCAACTGTGATTTTTCGATGTAAGAGATACTTTACGTTATAAACTGGATGGGTTTCATTTTTTTTCAATTGTATGTCATTCGGCTCCAGTTCAACCCGAAATAGGGGTTGGGGGACCTTTTCTCTATTAAATATGTTGGTAACATTTTTTACCTTGAATCCTTGGTCGACAAGTGCACATTTTACTTCTTCGGGTTCAACATATGAATCTATGCCCTTTAATACTATCTGTAGCCCTTTAGCGCTCTTAAGTTGGTATGTGTAAAAATTTGTTTTATTTTTTTCGAATTCACTAACAATTTTTCGGAAATCTTTTTCATTATATATTTGGATTTTAGTTTCATCAATATTACCTCGTTTAATTGGAATGATGTGAAAAGTATTTGCACCAATGGTCGACAGTAGTTTTTTTATAAGCGCGTTAGAATTTTTTTCTCTCAGATAAATAGGTGGTGGCTTAAAAGACTTTTGCGATGATGTAGCGGGCTTGTCGTCGGTGTCTTGCAATAATGAAAAACGATTTTGACGATTGGTAGATGATGCGCTGTTATCCCTAGACATCTTTGGAGCAGATGAAATTTTTGAAGAATTTGGGCTTCGCCCACGCTTTACCACTGTTATATATCTGTCCATTCCCACTTGTACCTTGGGTTTTGAGCTACTGTTATCTGTAGTGATAACTGGGTTTAGTGATGAAGGCGAGCCCGATGCGGATGATATCGCAGGCTTAAATGAAGAAGTACTAGGCAATGGTAATGTTAACGATTCACTAGTTGGCATTGGACAAAGCGAAGTTGATCGCTGACGAAAAATTGGCTTTGCCGTTAAAAAAAGATTTTCATCAGATTTATTATTTATATTTTTTTCATTAAGAGTTTCAGAACTCACAGTAAAATAAGCATTTCTGCCGTTAGAACTCACTTCAAAATTTTATTCCTTTGAGGTACTCATACAGAGTATTATTCCTCAAGGGAACTTTGTTTGTGTTTACGGTTTTTTTTGGTTTTGCTATTTTTGGCTATGTAAAAAATATTAGTAAAGCCAATAAGCTTATTTATCAAGGTGAATATGTATTACGAATATTTTTTGTATGATTTTTGATTTTGTTGTTTTTTATATTTGTTTCGTATGTATGTATGTAAAAAAAATCCGCTATAATGTCTCTTCACTATGAAGGTTCAACGAGAACTTATTTCCAAACTAAAAGTATAAATGTAGAAGCCTATAGTTAGAAAAAATTTTATACCCCAAAAATGTCAAACGTTGACTAACTAACGTTACATCAACTTTAAAAAAATGTAAATTAAGTATAAGAAATATTTCTATTATAGTTACTATTACTATAGAGTATGCATCTTCAGGAATACAGTTTTACTTAAAACAGAAAATCCTCACAAACTTTGAAGTAAACGCAGATAAAAATTAAAACGTTTTTAATTTCAAATAAAAAAACTATGAATATTTCGCATCTATTAGAGACCTGCGTAAACAGTCTTTAAATGTAAATACGTCATGATTTTGAAATGTATTCACGTAGCATGTATTATACTAAACCAATAATAAATGGTGTCGTACTATAAGCGAAGCACGATGGATGTATTGGTGTACGTGGATATCAGTGTTAACACGCGATTTCGCCAAGACAGCTTGTTTGTAACAAACACTCAAAAGAAGTACTGTTGATTAGTGTATGCTTGTTATTTTTCATATTGCACATTTGAGTGTGTGTGTGTAATATGTAGATGGTAAGCTATTATGTGATTAACCGCATACAACTAATGTTAATGCATGTGTGTGCCTTTGCATGTACGCAGAAACATAAAAGATCATACACACATACATGCATGACGTTTGTACACGCGCTCATGCGTAGAAAGAAGCTAGTATGACAAATTCTTCCGTCACAAAGTATTTTCTTCTCTACTCCTATACCTACAATACTGAAACAAATTTCTTGCAAGCAGTGTTGTTAACGTTTGTTTTATAAGATTTCGCTGCAGTAAAACATTTGAAAAATCCCTCATGCCTTGAAAGTTCTTATAAGATATCTTGTGCAGGACACTGGCATCTATACACAGGCGAATATTTACAACAACAACAACAACAACAACAACAACAACAACAGACATCACATGACAAAAAATAATAATAAATGTATTCAAAGATTGAGTTAAACACTTATTTGTATGTACATACATACATACATAAAATCAATTTGTAGATATGTATGTATACATATCAAATTTCTAATCAATGCTTAAATATTTATTAGATCTACATCATGAAAATGTATGAAGCGTCCTTTAGTTAAAGCACAATGCAAATATAAACAATCCATACACTCAGGGAAAATCTGCAGCTTAAAAATGAGAATGCGTCACATTAATTCAATAATTTTTAATATAATAGAAAATGTATATTGAGATATCTACAAACTAATGAGTTTAATAAATGAATACTTTAAATTAATATTTTGTCCATATTGAAATAAGAAATTTCAATATGACTAAACTTTCGTTAATGTTTCTTATTAATTCAACATGGTTTTTACTGATTTTAAGTTGGTTTTTCTCTGTGTAGAAAACTCATTCAGTCAAAGAAGACGGATGTAGTTAAATAAACCAAATCTGTAATATAAACAAATTTCACACAGGCAGACTTTAACCCGAGACAAATTTAAGCATGAGAAAATATAAAGCAATCGTAAGTATAAAAGCATACTAAGATTAGGGAAGTCCAGATATATGATAGTATTTTATAGTAGCAACTGTCGGTATTGAAAACAATTTATTTCTACCTACATATAAATACCAGCGCAATTACACACATAGCAGACCACGACCAGCCTTAAATTCTCCCCCAGATATACATACACAAATTCCCATGGTCATACATACATCCATATACAATATACGAGATTAATTTCAACAACAAAACACTCTCACCTACCCGAAATTACAGATAGTCTTAAAGTCCTACAGACATATATACACATAGATTCTCACGGCTACATATTGCAAGAACACCTCGCCCCTAATAAATCACAATCATCTTAAATTCTTACAGAAATACATACATACATACACATAGCCAATTTACCTCAACAACATCCTCACCCACCTTAAATCACGATCAGCCTTAAACTACTATAGACAGACACATCCACAAATCCCCATGGTTACATATTACGTCAACAACCCTGCCTACCCAAATCATGGTCAGCCTTAAGCTCCTACAGAAATACATACATTGAAATTCCTACAAACACACACACACAACACACACATATATACACGCAATCGATCTACCTCAACTACACCCCGACCTCTGCCAATCAAACCTTTACCTAAATTCTCACAGACAGACAGACACATCCACAAATTCTTATGGTTACATATTACGGCAACAACGCCACCCACTCAAATCACGGTCAGCCTTAAATTCCCACAGTCTAGCAACACCTACATTAGCATTAGAAAAAATAACTTTCACGTTTTCCCGTCGTCATTAGGAAAAATCATTTTCCCGACGGCGTTTGAAAAAAATAATATTCATGTATTGCCATCGGCATTAGGAAAAAAATAGTCATGTTTTGCCGTCGGCATTAGGAAAAACAATTTTCATGATTTTCCCCGTCGGCATATACACACATAAAAACCGCCTAACTATGAACCGCCTTAATACATTCACACAAAATATTCCACACACAAATATCCACGGTCAGACAGACAGAAAGACAGACCGACAGACAGACAGGCATACACTTAATGTAAACAAAAACTCCTAATGTAAACAAAAAACATCAAATCGCCGCCGAAAGCACAGATTTCCAAGAATTTAACAATTTTCAAATTTTAATTACCCAAATTTAACAATTTCAGCAACAATTTAACAATTTCAGCCCACAATTTAACAATTTTAATTGTCCTAGAATGAACATTCCCCTACTACTTCCAAATTTAAGAGACTGTATACAGGTGGGCGAAATTCGCAAATTTAGTAGTTTTGTAGAATATGTAGATTTGTGTAAAAATGAGTATTCCAATTTAGATTTAAAAATGAGGGAATCGATGAAATCGAAGAGTTGGAAAATCAAAGAAATAGTAAAAGTTATTTGGATTTATTTTATTTACTACGTATGATGTTTCCTCCAGTCCTGGAGTCTATAATATTACTGTATCGCATTTTATTTATCAAAGAATGTGGTCACAATCAAAGTTTTTAAATGCCATTTTTGATCCGGTTGTTTCGCCCAGGCATTTTGGTATGGTGGCTTTGAAAAAGTAGAAGCGATCATATAAAATAAAAAAAACAGCTGCTTTTAAATTACAATCCAATATTAGGTCAGTTCGTTTATTTTCCAAGCAAAATCGAGTAACGGAATAAATCCTGAGTATTTTTACTAGAAAGCATTAAACAATGTTTGGATAAATTAAAAAAGGCTGCATCATAGATTTTTAGCCTTATTTACAAAACTTATTAAGGTTTTGTAAAGTCTTTTAAAACAAAAAGCTTTAATAATTTTTATAAATAAGGCTGTTAATTAATAACATCGATAATGACACAATTTTTTTATCTTCGATATATTAGCTTTGTTTCTTTACTTTTTGGGTAAAGTTCGGTAAAATGAGAGGAAACTATAATTTCGCTCAATAATATACAAAAATGCACAAAAGTACGGGAACGCGAAAAACCAAAATTTAGCAATGTAGAGTAAAGAAACACACCTATTATAATTTTTTTCGTATACTATGAAAACTTAATAAGATTTAACTGAAACAAGTCAAAAATCTTTCGCCCTTCATGTCTTTCAAATAGTTAAAATTATTGTATTTGCTTAAATAAATATAAAAATGAAGTCGTTCGTCCATTAAAAATCATACGCATATCGTTAGATGGTTACTAATTTGTAGCATTTAATGAAAATGTTCCCAATATTCGTTCTTTGAATACATATAGATTTAAAATAACAAGTAGGAATAAACAAAATTAATAATCAATTTTGCTTGAAATAAAGTGTAAATAAATTTGTTATTCAAGTCACATATTCAATTGTCAAGGGTTGAATTATGCTTGATTTACAATTTATTTCAATAGCATTCTCCAGTGAAATGGGAACTTGAATTCAATTCGAACATTTCAGTTGTATTACAGTTCAATTCACTCCTTGAATTATACTGTAATTGAACCTTGAATTCAAGTATATTTCATGCTTCAAAAATAATGATTTTAGAATAGAAAGGAAAATGCAATCGACAAGTTTTCTTATAATCATTTTCTGCATATCTACCTTCACTATTGTTTTTACGATTTTAATCACCTTTTTTTTAAATCACGTTTTTATTTATCTTTGATATTTTTAGTAGTAGTGAATTGCCAATTCTGGGGCCATTAAAATTGTTAAATTGTTGCTGAAATTGTTAAATTTGGGTAATTAAAATTTGAAAATTTTAAAATTCTTGAAATTTGATACCTACGAGGGTGGTTCAATAAGTCCTTTAAATATTTTTCGAGGGTGGTTCAATAAGTCCGTCTTTTTCCTAATGCCTACGGCAATGCATGATAATTTTTCCTAATGCCTACGGCAATGCATGATAGTTTTTCCTAGTGCCGACGGCAAAATATGATTATTATTTTTTTTTTCAAATGCCGACAACAAAACATGATTATTATTTTTTTCAAATGCCGACGGCAAAACATGATTATTATTTTCTAATGCTCCCAGTGTTGCCAGACTGTAGAAATTTGTTATCGTAGTACTATATCAGTAATATCAGAGAAAGTAGATTTGATGACTACTAGACGATTCTCATATGAATCGTTTGAATGTGCTTGTGTGATTTCCTCACGCTAATAAATTGTTTATAATTAATAATATGAAATAAATGAATAAAATAATTAAATAAATTATTTTATTTATTTATAAAATGTTCTCATGTATGTGAACACCCTAATGCTTGTGTGTGGGGGGTCCAGTTTGTTTGTCGTTGGTAAGCTTATATTCTGTTTATTTGTTTAAGAAATATATTTGTATGTATGTATGATGCATGTATGTATGTATGTATAATGCATGTATGTATGTATGTGTATGTATGTATGTGCGATCGAAGGAACTTGTGCGTGGAATATTTTGTGGCTATGTAGAATATATTTATATTTTGCAACGTAGTCATTTTCTTTGTCAACGATTATTTTAAAACAGCAAAGTTTCAACTAAGTACAGTAATCAGCAGAGAAACAAAAAGTAAAATCTGTGAATGTGAATTTTGTTTTGATCAGTTTTTCGAAAAGCTTTGACATTGGTGATAGTATACTTATTGGCCTATATGACTCAGCCTTGGTTAGATCTTTGCCCGGCCTTGGAATCATTTTAACCTTGGCAAGCTTCCAGCTATGTGGATAATACTCCAGTCGTAAAATGGCATTAAAAATTAATAACAGGATTCTCACTGCAATACGAGGCAACTTCATCAGCACCTGGTTACTAATTCCATCAATACCCGCAGGTTTCTTCGGGTTGAGTTCGGCAATTAATTTTTGTAAATCACGCGTCTTAAAATTTATGTGTTGAGGGAGTAGAGCGACTACACTCGGCAAATCAGCAACACCAGTACATATGATTGGCGTAAAAACGGATATTAAGTGCTAAGCAAATATGTTACCTTTTTCAGTATCGCTTCTTGCCCAACCTCCGGTAGATGTGCGTAGAGGTAGCTTATACTCAATGGGTCTTTTAAGCTTTTTAGCAACGCGCCACAAAGAGTAATTAGATGCTGGTGTGACATCAAGACCTTCCAGATAATTTTTAAAAGATGCAGTTTTCTCAGATGCAAGCAACTCGTGGAGTCGTTCCGTGCACTCTTTAAATCTGATTTTATTTTGGGGTGATCTGTGCTGTTGCCATTCCCTTCTAGCTCTTCTTTTTTCACGTACGAGACGTTCAATGTCTGGAGAATAAATTCTATTAAAACTAGTCTGCGGATGGGAGGTAGTGGCATGTTCAGCAGCCTGTTTAAGATTTTTGTTAAGATTGGTAATGCTAGATTCAATATCATTGGGTGTTCTTAGCGTAATATTTTCCGTGCAATGACTACTGAGATATTTTTTGAACCCCAGCCAATTAACACGATTGATCATCTTCACATATGGGTCAGGTAAGTTACTTCTTAATGGGCTAAAAATTGTAATGATCGTTGGCGAGTGATCGGACGAGAGATCAAGAGAAGCTTGAACCTCAATTAAATCCCTAGAGATATTTTTTATGACGCCAAAATCTATAACATCCGGAATTTTTGTATGTCAGTAGGCCAATAAGTGGGCTCTCCACTCAAAATGACATCCAAGCCCATTTTGGAAATTGTGTTGAACAATGCTCGACCTCTGGGTGTAATAAGACGCGAACCCCAAAACGTATGTTTTGCATTGTAGTCGCCAGCTGCTACAAAACGAGGTCCAAGAGATTTGTAGAAATTTTCGTATTGATCTTCAGTGATTGAAAATCTAGGAGGGGAGTAAATTGATGATATCACGAAGTTTGTACCAAAACTTTCAATGCCAATATTTGTTGCTTGTAGGTGTTGTTCACAAATGTTGTCAAGAATATAGTGCTTAAGTCTTGGCTCTATTAGAATAGCTGATCCAAAGCATGCTCTTCCTCTAGGGTCCTTTGAATCATATAAGGTGTAGCGATAAATTTTAAAAATGCTTCTCGAAGTCAGATGAGTCTCAGAGACTAGCATTACATCAATATTTTTTTCCGTGAGGAAGTGCTCAAGCTCATTTTTATGTTGGCGAATGCCGTTTGCGTTCCAGAGAGATATATTTAACGTATTCATGGTTTGTTATTAATGCTTGAAGCAGTGTATTCAGCATTCGAAGCATTTCCTGCATCATGTTAGTCATATTTGTTGTAAAATTATTTATAGTTTGCACCAAATTATCAATATTAGCTTCAAGGCGATTGAAATTAAAGCTTGAATTTGTATTTGTTGAATTAGTTGCCGGTGAAACATTTTGTGTTGGAATAGAACTAGCCCTAGCAGCATCTGCATGCGATACACGCGAAGTAACTGGTTGGCTCATTTGCGCAGAAGTGGCGGAGGAAGCGTTTGCTGTTTGAACTGGAACTAATTTAGGTTTTTGCACCATAGCCTGGTTGACGAAAGATTACACAGGACAACCTCTATAGTTAGCGGTGTGGTTACCTCCACAATTACTGTATTTTTCTCTGCTTGATCTTTTGGTTTAGTACAACTAGCAGTACGTGAAATTCACCGCAGATAACACAAACTGTAGGTAGTTTGCAATAAGTTTTTGTGTGACCATATTCTTGGCAATTATGGCATTGTACGGGACCTGATCGCTTATGTGGCTCTTCAACTGTGATTTTTCGATATAAGGCTACAGTTCAACACGAAATAGAGGCTGGGGGATTTTCTCCCTATTGAATATTAGTAACATTTTTTACCTTAAATCCTTGTATGATGAGTGCATCTTTTACTTCTTCGGGATTAACATAAGAATCAATGCCCTTCAACACGATTTGCATACCTTTAGCGCTCTTAAGCTGGTATGTGTAGAAGCTTGTTTTATTTTTTTCGAATTCTGTTACTATTTTGCGGAAATCTTTTTCTTCGTATATTTGAATTTTAGTTTCGTCAATGTTACCACGTTTTATTGGAATAACGTGAAATGAGTTCTCAACAATTGCCGAGACTAATTTTTTAATAAGGGAGTTAGAATTTTTTTCTCTCAAATATATTGGTGGTGGTTTGGAGGTTTTTGCCGAAGATACAGCGGGTTGGTCATTATTAGCCTTCAATACTGAAAAACGATTAATTGATGCAGCGTCGTTATCCTTGGATATCTTGGGAAGCGATGAGATTTTTGAAGAATTTGGGCTTCGCCCACGCTTTACAACTGTAATATATCTGTCCATTCCGACTTGAACTTTAGATTTTTGACTATTGTTATCTAAAGTGATAACTTGATTAAGTGATGAACACGAGACAGAAGGGGATGATATCGCTGGCTTAATTGAAGAAGTACCAGGCAACTCAAATGTTAACTAATCACTAGTTGGCATTCGGCAAAGCGAAGTTGAATGCTGACGAAAAATTAAATTTGCCGTTAGAAAAATACTATCACCAAATTTTTTATTTTTATTGTTTTTATTAAGAGTTCCAGAACTCACAGTACTCAGATCAGATTTTTTATTTTAATTGATTTCATTAAGAGTTTCAAAACTCATGGTAAAATAAGCATTTCTGCCGTTAGAACTCACTTCAAAATTTTTTTCCTTTGAGGTACTCATACAGAGTATTATTCCTCAAGGGTACTTTGTTTGTATTTTTTTTTGTTTGCGGTCTTTTTTTGTTTTTGTTATTTCTACTATGTAAAAATATTAGCAAAGCAATAAAGCTTATTTATTACAGTCAGTATGTACCTATTACGAATAATATGTACTGCGAATATTTTTTTTTTGTATAATGTTTTGTTTGTTTAGTAAGTATTTAGGAAAAATTCCGCTAATCGACTATTCACTACGAAGGTACAACGAGAACTGAACCTCATACTTATCATCAACAAGAGCAGCAGCAGCAAAAACAACAACAACCTCATCAACAAGGTGTGGATATCCTTGGAGGGACTTTATACAACGATGCTATGGAAATAAGTTTACTGGAAAGTGATGGAGAAGTAGAAGTAGAAGAAACTCTGCCAACTCCAATGAGTACTTCGCATGCTAGGAGAGAAGAAGTCGAAGAGAATGTGAGATATTACAAAATATCGAAAGCCTTCAAAAACCATATCGCCACACATGTAATTCTAAATAAAAAAGACCAACTTCTCTTGGAAGAATTTATTAAGCAAAACATGAATATTTTTATTGAGAGACTCCAAATGTCTTTGTCTAAGCATACAATAATTAAATTTCATGTGAGTATTGTGGCGGGGTACATCAAAATTGTAGAAAAAGAATTGGAGTTGTGTGTTATAACACATGTAGCCAAAAAGAGTTTGCTGACGAAGGCAGATAGCATTGAAGAATTATTCCGTAAACAGGTTGAGGAGATTTCAACCAAAATGTCCGAATTTGAAGAGCGAGATTCTGGTTGGACTCTATCACGCATAGTTCGAGCAGAAATCAACATCAACAAATCTTCGCTAGTCAAAGGATCAAGTTGGAAATCCACTCCGGAAAAACTATTAAGAAAAAAAGCTTGCATCAATATTGAAAATAGTGTTGAATACTGCTTCAAGTGGTGTGTAATCGCTGCCATGGATACTACGAAATATGATGATGCAAGACGATGCAGTTCTTATAATATTCAGGACATTTCTACAGAGACGATTGTTACGCCAAAATGTGTAACACTAAATTTCAAAAATTTAACTTACCCATTAGCACTAAACAAAATTAAGGAGTTCGAGGTAAATAATCCAGCAATAAGTGTTAATGTGTTTGGGTATGATGAGGGAGCAGATCAAATCATTGGTCCCTATTATGTGACCAAGGATGAGAAAGTAAAGCATGTCAACTTGTTGCTTTTGGAGAATGGTGAAGTTCATCACTACATTTTGATAAAAGACATATCAAGGTAGGTTAGAAAATTATTCAACACTTTAATTTAATGATACATATACTTGTTTTATATATTTTATAATAGAGACATTTTACTAATAAACTTTTGTATATTTTTTGTCATTCACAGACTTTTACGAAGTCAGATAACTCACCACCATGATAAGCTACATATCTGCAACCTGTCTCCAATACACACATAACGAAAATGGTATGAGTAGCCATAAGGCGGAATGCGGCAAAATAGTGACAACTACGCCGTCAGGTCCAGATGCAGTTCTAAGTTTTAAGGGGCATCAGAGGAAAATGGATGTCCCCTTTGTCGTGTACGCAGACTTCGAATGCATCCTGGAAGACATTAGTAATAACGTGAGTAGTAAAACCAGTCTTGTCAAAAAGCACACTCCTTGTGCTTTTAGTTACTACATTAAGTGTCTCCATAGCAATAAGTTAGATAAATTAAGGGTTTATACAGGGAAAGATGCTTCACAAAAATTTGTTTCATTTTTAATTAAAGATTGTGAGGATATTTATAATAATCATTTAGTAAATAATAGGCAAATGGATACTTTATTCCCTTCTGATATTTATAATTTTTATAGTGCGGTGAATTGTCATATTTGTCAAAAATTTCTAGGTAAAGATCGCGTTAGAGACATTGTCACATTAGCGGTAAATATAGAGGTGCAGCCCACAATAACTGTAATTTGAATTACCAAACTCCCAAGTTTATACCAGTTTACTTTCACAATTACTCAAATTATGACTCACATCTTTTTATTAAAGAACTAGGTGAAATTTCTATGCAACTGAAAGTACTCCCTCTCAATAAGGAGCTTTATATATCGCTCTCGCAATTTACAGAAATGAGCGATGGTCATAATCTTGAAATAAGATTTCTTGATACATTACGCTTTATGGCTGAGAGTTTTTAGAATCATTAGCCTACAATTTGTTGGATAATGATTTTAACACTATAAGGTCCTTATTTCAATCAGAAAAAGAATTTCAGCTTATTAAGAAGAAAGGTATTTTCCCCTATGAGTACCTAAATTCATTCAAAAAATTAGACAAGTGCCAGCTGCCTTCACGCAGTGATTTCTTTAATAAGTTGAACAATAAAGAGTGTTCGTTAGAGGAAAACTCACATGCTGTAGAGGTATGGAATACTTTTGGTTGTAAAACAATGAAAGATTACATGGAACTTTACTTAAAACCAGATGTCCTCTTACTGACAGATATTTTCGAGAGCTTTAGAAAAGTTTGTAAAGGTATTTATGAGCTGGATCCATGTCAATACTATACCGCACCTGGACTTTCCTGGGATGCAATGTTAAAATACACAAAAATTGAACTAGAATTATTGACGGACATAGACATGTACAATTTTATGAAAAAAGGTATACGTGGGGGAATCGTACAGTGTAGCCAAAGATATTCGAAAGCGAATAACAAATATTTGGAAGATTTCGATAAAGAGAAGCCCTCAGAGTTTCTTGTCTATTTAGACGCAAACAACCTTAACGGTTGGGCAATGTCGGAATATCTTCCTCATGGTGGGTTCAGATGGTTATCGCAAGACGAGCTGAATCTGGATCCAAACAGCATATCTGACAATGGAACAGACGGTTATGAATATGAGGTCAATTCAGATTATCCTTCTCACTTACATGACTTGCATAATGACCTACCTTTTTGCGCTGAAAATAAAAAACCACTGCAAGCGAAGTATAACAAGTTGATAACCGATTTCTTTACAAAGCAATCATACGTGATACACTTTAGAGTTCTTAAACAATGCTTATAAAATGGCTTAGTTTTAAAGAAAACACATCGTATTCTAGCATTTAAACAATCTCCATGGTTAAAAGGCTATATTGACCTAAATACCAGACATAGAGCCACTGCTAAAAATGCTTTTGAAAGAAACTTTTTCAAACTTCTTAATAATGCAGTCTATGGTAAAACCATGGAAAATGTGGATAAGAGGAGAGATGGTAAAATTGTCAATAATTGGGAGAGAGCGAATTGTAATCGTTTGGGGATCAAGATTGGATATCAAAACCAAATTTTCATAGCTTATCTATATTTTCCGAAGATCTGGTAGCAATCGAAATGAGTAGAGTCAAAACCTGCTACAATAAACCAATTTACCTAGGATTTTGTGTACTTGAATTGTCCAAATGGAAAATGTATAATTTTCATTACGGGTACATGCAACCTAAGTTTAAGACAAAACTCTCATTGAACTATATGGAAACGGACTCTTTTATACATTCAATAAAGACGGATGATTTTTACACTGACATAAAAAATGACATAGAAGAACATTTTGATACATCGGACTATCCCACGGACAATACTTGTAATTTCCCATTAATAAATAAAAAAGTTTTAGGTATGATGAAAGATAAAAACTACGGTAAGATAATGACAGAATTTGTTGGGCTGCGATCAAAAATGTACTAATTCAGTATACAAAATCAAAATGACGCTAAAAATCGAAGGGGGTAAAAAGATCCATATTAGATAAATATAGTTTAGCTACTTATAAATACTGTTTATTTAATAAGACTAATGTATACGATAATATGCTAACATTTAAATCGAAGCTTCACCAGATATATACTAGTGAATTAAATAAGGTAGTCTTAAGTTATGGAGACGATAAGAGAAAAATTAGGTCAAATAATATTAACACATATGCATGGTATCATTTTCGTATTAAGGAAACTAACCCTGAATACGAACTTGATATGTTGCTAGATGAGATTGCTAGAATGCAAGAAAATAGTTAAAATTAGTTAATATTTAGTTAAGTGGTTAACTTTTAAATTGTATATAAAATCTTAGTTATAAGAAACATTATTGTAAATAAAATCCTATTTATTGTTGTTAAAATTATTGTAAATAAAATCTTATTTATTGTTGTTAAAATGATTTTAAATAAAATCCTTTTTATTAAGAAAAATTATTGTACATAAAATCCTATTTATTAAGAAAAATGATTGTAAATAAAATCCTATTTATTAAGAAAAACTATTGTACATATGTATATGAATTTTTAAGAAAAAATTTGAAATAAAATATTGAAAAAAGAATTAAATATGTGAATGGTGTTTATTTCTTTATTGGCTTTACTCCATTGGATCAAAAGATTTTTGTTTTTGCTTATTTGCAAATTATTGTTTTCATATCGCTTAAAAATGCACAGTCTTGTTTTCCCTGAGAGGTTCTGCACAAAATAAATTATATTTAACAATATTATGAATAAATGATTCCTAAATTTCCTTTAAAAAAAATAATACAAAACAAGGAATAATTTAATTTAATTAATAATACATTTTAATTTAATTTAATTTATTTTAATTATAATGATGGAAAAATTTCATAGTATCCAATTATTAAATGTTTTAATATACTTTTGCGCAACAAATATATTGTACATCCACAAGTATCAGGTCCTTCCTCACACTGAGGATCATACCAAGGACAGCTTTTGAAGTGTCCTTCTGTGTTGTCTTCATCTTCCATGATACCATATTCTTCGTTCTCATCCAGCATATTTTGGAAACATTTGATCATCTCCCAATGATCAAAAAGCCTGAAGTTTTCAAAATCTCTTATAAATTGGTTTAGAGTACGTCTAATTTGACTCATTTTATTTGCTGATAAATTAATGAACGATGATTGTTTGAAGGTTTCTTTAAGACTAATTTGCTCCTTAAATTTTTAAAGTAGTATCTCTTGATCTTTAAAATATCTATACCATCATCTATATTCCATACTTCTTTTTTAGCCCTCTATCCCTCTCTATCCCTTTTCTCTCTGTAACCATCTCTTTCTGTCTATCACTATCCCCCACTTATTCACTATTTCAGCATAAATATTATCGATTAGCCTTCTTGAAGTCATCATAGCTACTTTTAAGATCATTTTCAGTTAAACATTCAAAGTGAGCAGAATTAAATAAAAAAATGGAGCCTACAACAAATCTAACATCAAAATTTAATTCACTAAAAAATAAAACCTTAATCTACATAAAGGAGCTTGAGACATCAATTAAATACACCATTCGAAAAGTGACAAGAGTAACAACAAACTATGGGCCAACACTAAAAGTTGAAATGGAAAACCACATAATGTTCCTGCCAAAGCTATATAATACTTTAACCGATGATGAAATTAAAGAACTCTCGAGTGGATTATATTGCTTAAGCAGAGAAGGTGAACAAATCTTAATTGTTCAAAGCGAGCTGAGTGAATTTCTAATTCAAAATTCCCAATTTCCTATTTGGCAATAATATATAGTAATTTTGTATTTTAAATTTTAAATAAAAATACATGAAAGAGTTTTGTAAAATATAAATGTTTGTGCTTTCTTATTTAATATTTTCAGTTATTTCATACAGAAATTGAAGACATAAATGAGCACAGGTAAATGTATTGAAATTCTGATGTTGATTATAGTTGTATTTTATATTTGTACCAAGATATTTGACTACTTCCGAAGGAGATTGTAAGTTTGCAAAGCTGTCGAAATATTCCTTTTCATTGTTGTTTTTATAATATGCTACCCAATGTGTACCAGGTCCTGTTGATACGTCTAAATTGATTATTCCACATTCTATTTTCTTTGTTCGTTTTGGTAGAGTATTCAACATGGAAACTCCTCTAAAATATGGAATATTTGTAGAGAAACGGTTTATGTCCACATCAGATAGTGGTCTGTTGGGTAGCATTTCTAAGAGTTTTTTGATTCCTCTTTGTAAACTAAACCATAACCCTTTTTATATGGTTTTAAGTAAAGTCCCTTTCCAACTGCTATAGATTCCATCGCTCTATTATGTCTAGTTGCTTCATCAAGTTGATTTTTTTGTATTCTTTGTTGCATTTACAGCCTTAGCTATAGCAGCACCTGCAATTGTTAGACTACCAATTGCACCCAGAGCAGTTAAAATCGGTACTAGAGGCAAAAAACCACAAATTTTTGGGACACGTATTACAAGTGGTACTATAATTTGATTATAATGATTTGTTGATAGTTTTTCGGGCAATTTTAATTTTAATATCTAATGGTTTTTCCTTCTTTAGTATTTTTTTTGCAGCTCTAATTGATGTCCTAAACAGTTTTTTATCATTTAGCTTATTCTTTTTAACATTTTTCTTTTTCTCCACACCCATACCAAATTTTGTTTTGGCTTTCATTGCGTTAGTAACCATATAGGCAAATGATTTTTCAGCAATACTACTATCTCTTGATAAAACTCGATTCCAAGCTGAATTTTCAAGTATTTTATCAGCTTTATGTCTAGTGCTTAAATCCTTATTTGTTGAAGAGGACCCGAATGAATCGATTCGCCACCGTGCACAGCAATTGGAGCCGACTAACCGACTATTTTGTTCCCGAATTGGATGGCATGAATGTGGATGATTTGTGGTTCCAACAAGACGGCGCTACATGCCACACAGCGCACGTCACAATCGATTTATTGAAGGAAACATTCGATGAGCGCATAATTTCGCGGAATGGACCTGTCAATTGGCCACCAAGATCGTGTGATTTGACACCATTGGATTATTTTCTTTGGGGATATGTGAAGTCGCTCGTCTACGCCAACAAACCAGAAACGTTAGGGGACTTGGAAGCCAACATTCGTGGCGTTATTGCCAACATGCGGCCCCATATGCTCGAAAAAGTGGTTGAAAATTGGACCTGTAGAATTGGCTTTATTCGAGCCAGCCGCGGCGGCCACATGCCCGAAATCATATTTAAACATTAATGGCATAAAATTATCCTTCCAATAAAGCCAAATTGATGAACATTAAAACGATTTTCTTGTGTTTTATTTCAATTCAAAGTTCTATACCTCTTAAAAAAACACCCTATACTATCTTCTGATAAAACTCGATCCCAAGCTGAATTTTCAAGTATTTTATCAGCTTTATGTCTAGTGCTTAAATCCTTATTTTTTGAATAAGCTATATCGTGATCTTTACAAGCAGAGTCCAATAGATTAATTCCTTTATCACCTCGATTTAAACGTTTTTGTAGTTTTGTTCCAGGTCCACAGTACTGATATCCAGGAAGATGAAGTTCAACAGGTAGAAAGTTTTATTATTTTATCTACTATACTTCCTCCAACGAAGGTGTTTTTATGACTAAACGTTTTCTGATATCGTATAACCATACTATCTGATTTTTTCTATAATAAGAGGTAACATTTATGAAATGTATTTAGTTACAAAAATGCAGTTAGTGAAAGAACATAAGAATATTTTAGTTCGTAATATTGATGAATCATCGAACATCACTTCAAAAATAAAGCATAGCCCCCTCTTACCAAATTCTATTCGTGCTATAATAGTAGGGCCATCAAATTGTGGAAAGACTAATGTTATGATCGGCTTACTAGAAAGTCCTAATGGACTCAAGTTTGAAAACATCTATTTATACTCAAAATCTCTTTATCAACCTAAATATGAGTACTTGAAGAAACTAATTTCACCAATTAAAGGAATGGGATATTATACATTCACCGATAATGAATCAGTTATTCCACCTGACGAAGCTAAAACTAATTCAATTATGATATTTGATGATGTTGCATGTGAGAAGCAGAATAATATACGTTCATATTTTTGTATGGGACGGCATAGGGATGTTGATTCATTCTACTTGTGTCAAACTTATACTAGAATTCCCAAACATTTAATAAGAGACAATGCAAATGTTATTATAATGTTTAAGCAAGATGAGACAAATATGAAGCATGTTTATAGGGATCATGTTGGCAGCGATATAAGTTATGAAAAGTTCCAAGAAATTTGTCGAGAGTGTTGGAAGGATAAATATGGCTTTTTAGTGATAAGCAAAGATAATGAATTAAGTGATGGTCGCTACAGAAAACAATTTGACTATTTCATAACTATATAAACTACTTCTCATAAAATATTGACTTTAGTTATTAATCTAACTTTAAACTTAATACATCTATTTGCTATAACCTCATCTGATACCTGATAAGCTGATCTCCAAACTAGACCAGCTACCTGAAAACCAGACCAGCTCCTGATAAGCTGATCTGAAAACCAGACCAGCTCCTGATAAGCTGATCTGAAAACCAGACCAGGTCCTGATAAGCTGATCTGAAAACCAGACCAGGTCCTGAAAAGCTGATCTGAAAACGAGACCAGCTCCTAATAAGCTGATCTGAAAACCAGACCAGATCCTGATAAGCTGATCTGAAAACCAGACTAGGTCCTGAAAAGCTGATCTGAAAACCAGACCAGGTCCTGAAAAGCTGATCTGAAAACCAGACCAGGTCCTGATAAGCTGATTTGAAAACCAGACCAGTTCCTGAAAAGCTGATCTGAAAACCAGACCAGGTCCTGATAAGCTGATCTGATTGCTGATACGTGTTATTTGCCCTTAGCAAACATGGATGAGAAAATTTTAAAACAGTTGGTGTTGACAAGAAATGTGTTGAAGAAAAAGCTTCGTAGTATAAAAACTGGTGAAATAGATACACGTGAACAATTAAGAGATAAACCTATAACAGAACCTCTTAAAGAATTCATAAATAGTTCTAAAAATATTAAAACAATTCGCATGAAAGAAGAATGTAACATCAAGACAGAAGTTGAAAATAATACAAGTTTAAAGCCTGAAAACCCATCAGTCAAGATAGAGACAAGTACACCAATAAAACTAGTAGAAGGGAAAATTTTTGATAATACGATCTTATTTAATGATGTTAATACTGAAAATGATGATAATGATGATGAAGATGATTTTTACTTCCACAGACTTCCAATACAGAATATACTTATACTGATTTATCAGTTTTGGAAGGAAGAAATGAATTAGATACAAACTATGGCCGGCATAAAGATTACAATAATGAATGGAAATTTGGTGATAGTAACCTAAAACTGAAAGATTTTAATTACTACTAATGCATATAGAAGAGACTTTAAACCTGACGGTCAAATTAAGGGTACTAGAGGATATAAATATAAGCATATTACTAAGAAATTTATTGATGAAAAAACCAGAAGAATTTACCTGAATCAACAGGATCTAAGCCCAAAGGTAGCTATTTAGGTGATGGAATGATGCAATTTAACATCAATAAGCCCAACTATATATACTGGGACGATCCAAATGAGTTAGTGGATCGACTTCGACTACTGCTCGCATCACAAGGTGCAGGTCATACTAATCACAATAACGAGATTGTATCAATTATTGAAGAACTACGTGAAGCGAATATAATACACTAACTTTAATAAAGTATATAGAGTATGTCTGTTGATAAATTTGGACACTATTGAAACGATACTAGCAGCACAATTTCTTTGAAAAATGCACCTAAACTGCTGGGGTTCTTTGTCGATACGAACAACAACATTGATATCCAAAACAAAAGGATCACAAATGTTGCAAAAGCTCTGGAGGAAAACGATGTTATCAATAAATTGTTTTTGCAAACTCAAATCGAAAAATTAGAAGAGAAATTATTAACATACTTTAAGGGAGACAATACTATAATACGAGAAGATATTCAAATACAAATTGAGGAACTACAACGCGAAATAAAATTAGAGATAGAAGAAAATTATAAAATTGAAAAGGATATTCTACAAATTAAAGCATCCTTTAAAGAACAAATTGAACAGCTAAATGAAAAAAATTATAGATTAGAAAATTACATGTTTGTATCAATAGCTGAAAGTGCGTTAGTAGATCACAACACTCTGCAAAAAATCTTTAAAAACAACTTAATGTCTTCAAAAAGAAATTTAGTAAACGAACTCCATAAGCAAGCACGAAAACATTTTGTGCGTCGCAGAGTTGTAATGAAAGGAAGATGTGATCTTTGGCAAGCTGATTTGTGTGCCCATCGGACAGAGTGTACGTATTAGTTGGTCAGTCAGTCTCTATTTTTATTTATTTTTTTCTTCTAATGTGCCACTCCTTTTTCCAGATTTTACTACTTGAAATAGAGACTTTTTGTGTAATTTTTTGCTGGGTATATACATTAGGTGAATATGTGTATGTATGCAGAAATTGGTTTACATACAAAGAAATGCATGTTTAATAAACAACTATTGTAACGAATTGATCTCAAATAACTCAGTTACCTCTACAAGCAATTCACCGTTGGTGTTTTCATAAAGTGTTAGAAACATTGAAATATCTGTTTTGGGGAATTTTTCCTCTCATTACCTTCTAGCAGGTTTATATATTTTGCTGGAATCCATGCCTTAGCATGCTTCTATCGATAGTGACGTAAGAGTCCGAGATGTAGTAGGGTTACAATTAAAAATATTTACTATTAAAATTTACCAGTTCACTCTTTTGAATTTTTTACAAAGTATATACATATGTATTTCATTTGCAACAAGGTAATAAAATGTCTGTGCTTGCAAAATTGTATGACGTGAGGATTTTTTTGAAATTATACATGCTTCGGCATGCCTTAATTTTTTTTTGTTCTGTAAATTTATTTAATACTCATACAAATACAGATATAAAGTAAGATCTGTTTACATTCCATTTTACAATTTATATATGCTTGAGCATGATTCTAGTTGAAGTCCATATTTATTCACTAAGTTTGTTTGATACTTATTCATACACCTGTACATTCTTAAAGATAGGATAATATCAAAGTCCAATTTCCGTAGTTTATCTATATTTTCTAAGGATCTGATAGTTAAAGAAATAAATAGAGCGAATATCTCCTATAATAATCCCATTTTCATTTTGTAAAATTTTGTGTGCTAGCGCTTTCGATGGGAAAATGTACCTACAAATGTATAAAAAGTGATAATATGATGTGTTGCTGAATATTGCACTATGTTATAGTTCATTTTAAGCACTGAAATTTTCGCAATATTTTATTCAAACCAACAAGTTTAGAGAATTCCACTACATTTAGTTAATTATATTTCTTAAGACCCATCATTCCTAATCAATCCTGCAAAAACAAGACAAACTAGATTTTTCGTTTTTAATTTCATCATTCATCATTTTGTACATCTTTAAATTACTTTATACTATATTAAGCAGCTTTTTCTCATTTGTTGAATATTTAATCGTAAAAATTTTAATGGTGAGATGAATTTTTTCTATTTTATGCACTAAGTAAATCTTTACACATATATACCAATCCACTTATGTGAACCATAAAGCTAATTATTTTCAATGATCTATTAAATCATTCTAGTATTGATGCTTTCATATTAAGTAATGTTTAATCTTCTATTTATGTATGAGTTTTCCCAAGTATTTATTAAAAAATTCTTTAGAATCATCTGTTTGTAAGTTTTTTTGTACCCGTACCACTTCAAAAATATTTTCCATTGCCTTGGTTTTTAGAGTGCAGCTTTTATTTTCAGTTGTACTAACTATATAAACTTTGAGAATGTATCAATTACAGTCTTCAAAAATCAACAATTTCTATTTGCTGTAGAATAGTTCTCCATTTCACCTAACTTAGAACTTAGTTCCATAAAACATCATACATATATTCCTGTAATTTAATATGGAGTTCGTTTACTAAATTTCTTTTTAAAAACTTTGAGTTGTTTCACAGATTTTTTCGAAAGTGTTGTGATCTACATGTTGCACTTTCAGCTATTTATACAAACATGTAAGTAATTTTCTAATCTATACATTTAATCGTAAACTCTTCATTTTGTTTTTAATTATTTAATTTTTAGAATTGCTTTTTAAATTTTATAACTGACTTCTTTCTCTAATTTGATTTCACGTTGTAGTCCATCAATCAACAGAACACGTCAGTCTACGTTTTAACATAGTAAAAACTAATTTTATTGCAAAATATGCAAATCGAAAAGTATTCGACTCAGCCGGTTTTTAAATTGTTAAAAAACCGGACTATTCGACATTCGAAAAATCAACATTTTAAAAAAACCGACAACCGTATTGTGAAAAAATCGGGTTTTAAAACCGGTTGAAAAACCTAGTCGATGACCCTACTAAATACAGTATACAGTCATTTGAAAATGTATAAAATGTCGAAATTTAATGTGGGAGATCATGTTCGTATAAGCAAATATAAGCACACATTTGAAAAAGGTTATACTCCAAATTGGACTACAGAAATTTTCGCAATTACAAGAGTTCAAAATACAAATCCTGCAACATACATATTAGAAGATTATCTTGGCAATCCTATTAAAGGTGGCTTCTATACTGAGGAACTTTCAAAAACTAGATTTCCAAATACATATCTAGTTGAAAAGATTCTTATAATTAAAGGGAAGGCGGTATATGTTAAAAGGCTGGGATTTTCTAATCTACACAATTCTTGGATAAGTAAAGATGAAATATTATAGTTGGAAGAAAAACTTAATTAGCAACAACAACAACATCAATACCAACAACAACAATAGCATTAATATTAAGAAACTAATGTTAATTTTAACATTAGAAAATGAAATAAATATGTAAATCATGCATATAAGCCATACTGTGTACTAAACATTATTTAATTGTAATCAGTCTGTTATAATGTCAATAACACTTACTCTGAGCTCTAACTCATCAGAACTATCTACTAGTTACTTTCTTCCTATTGAATTATATGGTGCATACCGTCGCTGTTTTAACTAACCGAAAAATGAGTTAAGTCCTCTACTAGACTTTATAAGTCATAATACACATTGTCTACAATTTTCATGACTGTAAGCATTACTTTTGTGCCTCTATAAGTAAAAAGATTTCTGACGCAGCCATAAGAATGAATGTATAAAGCAACCATAAAAGCTGCTCTCCTGTTAAATTTTTAAAATGTTAGTTAGGTCAGTTAGTTAAAACAGCGACGATATGAGTGTGCTTTAACTGATTTTCATTCATACAACAGTATTCCAAATGTAGACACCTACAACAATCACCCCTATCGGGAATAAAATGTGAAATTTTTGTTCCCATGAAATTTTCATTCCCCATGAAGGGGAATTTGCAATCGTGAATTTCATGGGAACGTTTGTTCCCGCTATCAATGCGTAGTGAATGTAAAAAACGGGAAGAAGACTTGTAGATCTTCAAAATTAATTAAAAATCAAACAAATTAAATTTAATAATAAGAAATACACATATTTTGGATTTTAAATGAAAAGTTATAGAGTGTAAAGTTGTGTTTTTAATTGTTTTAGGCGTCGTGCAAAATTATTTTTAATATACTACAGCCATAAAATTTACGGCATGTGAACCAATGAGATTCGTGTTCAATGAAAAAAGGTGTTCCAAGGAATTATTGTTATTAATCGAGGGCATTATTTATTGAGCTTGCCGTAAAAATAATTATTTATAAGTTTTGCCATCTAATTGCAATTATAATATTGAAATTATGCAGTGTATTAATTCAGTTCGCCTGCAAAAATAAAGTGAACCAAATGAAGGCAAAAGTGAAAAAATCCATGTGAAAAATATTATTCACAATAAGGGGAATCAAAAACGGGAACACGTTTTATGGGAAAAATTATTCACGATTGCAATTTGGGGAAAAGGGAAAATATTTCGAGGGAAAAACTGTTCACGATAGGGGTGAATATGTTTCATATAGGGAAACATATAATTGAAATACCAATTGGATCTTACGAATTAAATGATATAGTTGATTTTGTAGAAGAGCAATACAAACGACTTTGCCCAGCAAATAAGATTTTTATTGAAGCCAATAACAATACAATGCTAGTTAAAGTTAATAGTTCCAAGGATACTGTATATTTTAATAAAGACAATACAATTGGAAAACTTCTAGGATTCAATAGCAAAATCCTAACACCAAACAAATATTATTATTCAGATCTTCCAGTTAATATTTTTAAAGTGAATCTCCTGCGAATTGATAGTAGTATCGCTATTAACACATATATGAATAACTCCAAAACTCCAGGCTATAAAATAGATGAGGTTCCAAGAAATCTCATCCATTTACCTGTAAACACCATAGAGATAAGTTCACTAGCGCTGCGCGTATTTGATCAACACGGTGATTTAATTAATTACTGAGGAGAGGAAATTACAATACGAATACATTTAAGGCCAACTAAATAATGCTAATATACAACACAAATACATTGAAAAATTTAGCAGCAAGAACAACAACAACATTAAAGCGACCAGCTCAACAAAAAGCTCTAACAACATCAAATAAAAATTTTCTAAGGTCCTTGAATTTTAAATTGAAGACAAAATGAGTTCAATAATAGATATCTTAGATAAACCCTTGTCTGATGAGAATATAATCAAAAAGGACTATCATACATATGTACCATACTTACAATCTTAGAACAATAATGATGAAATTAGAATTTCAATACAAAATCAAGATTTGTACGTGCTACCCAGTGAGAGCTACATTTATGTAGAGGGGTTTGTTGCCGATGATAATAAGGCCAAATCTTCTTCTTTTTCGGAGAACTTTTTATTAAAAAACAACTTTGTAGCATTTCTATTTGATGAAGTTCGCTATGAGCTCAATGGAATTGAAATTGACCATACAAGATATTTAGGAGCCACAAGCACCATACAAAATTTGGTTTCTCTGTCACCAACAGAAAGCAATGTGATGCAAAATGCTGGATGGAACAAAATTGACGATGTCACTCTTGAAAATGGATTTTTCAATTTTTATGTACCTCTAAAAATGCTTCTAGGATTCGCTGAAGACTACAACAAAGTTATACTAAATGGAAAACATGAATTGATACTCTTGCGCAATAAGAATAATGAAGATCTTGTGCGCTCGAGTGTTTCTACTGAAAAAGCTAAACTTACAATTTCACTCATCTCATGGAGAATCCCACATGTACAATTATTCGACTTTAGCAAATTGAATCACCGCTATTCTGCGTTTCGATTACGTTCCCGCATTCAGTTACGCACGGATCGAAAAGAGGCATTCTGCCAAAAAACTGAATCGAAAGAAAAAGAAGAAGAGAAGAGTATGTTTAAACCTGCTGCTTTGCTATGAAACGGGTGAAATAGGAACAGAAAAATTAAGCAATTTTGCAAAAAATTTTAGCAAAAAGTTAAATTTAGTGCAAAAAAACAGTGATTTACCATTAAAACAAATAATAACTAAATATTGTAAAAATTTGCATTTCATAAACTCGTGCAAATTTAAATACAGAGAGTTAAAAAAAAACGAGATAAGCAAGAGGTATTTGTGGCCAAACTTTTCCAGTGTGAAGAATCCTGTCTCGCCGGAGGTGATATTTTAATTTTTTACACATAATTGCAACACAAAAATAAAGTCTATTTGTTTAAATTTAATTAAATCCGTAGACAATATCGTTTTTTGTTGTCATTAAATAGGTATGTCAACTTTTTATACTGTTTTACCTGTAATAAATTGAATAAAAATCGCATTTCAATGCAGAAAAACATTAATTAAACCTTCTTTTGCATTTAATGCTTGCATAATTTTTTTAATTAATCACTTTTTGAAGCTAAAATTGAAAACGCTCCGCCACTAAAATAACAACTTACAAAAACGTAGTTACGATCGAAATGCAGAATACATAGAATCGAAAGAGAAATCGAAGAACGGAACGCAGAATACCAAAGTTGCCAAACGGAGAAACTTTCGATTCGAATCGAAACGCAGAATAGGGGTGAATATGATAAAAATTATTAATAATGGTGCTTCTATACCTTTGGCATTTCGCAGTTGGGATTGTCATGTTAATCCACAATTAAACACAGGTACTAGCCATATTTGGAATATTAAACTGGCTGCAAATAGAGAACGCCCCCGTCTTGTACTGATTGCTTTTCAACAAGAAAATAAGTTTGTTCATTGTGATTTGACAGGGTGCACCTGTTGCTGAGTGGTAGCGATGCTAGCCTCTCAGTCCAGAGGTCGTGGGTTCGATTCCCACCATAGTCTCTGGGTGTTTTTCGCAGACAAGCTAATCGCTTTGCGGGTTGTGTTTGTTTAAAAAAAAAAAGGTTTAAATTCAGTCTCATATCCATCCACGATATGCAATTCTATATGATATGTATCTAAGATTCAGAAGCTTCAAGAGCATGGTATGAACTTTGGGCTTAAAATCAACATCAACAAAACAAAGTCGCTTAGAATCGCCTCCCCATATTCAAACCCAATACTTCTAAATGGTAAAGAGCTAGAAGATGTTGATGAATTTACTTATCTTGGAAGCGTTATAAGTAAGGATGGTGGCGCAGATGCAGATGTCACAAACAGAATTAACCGCGCTCGAAGCGCATATTTCACCCTACCTAAAGTATGGAACTCTTCTCAAATTTCTAAGAGACACAAAGTCAACATCTTCAACGCCAGCGTAAAATCAGTCCTGTACGGATGCAAAACGTGGAAAATGACTGAGGCCAAATCAACGACACTACAGGTATTTGTAAACAAATGTCTGCGTAAAATAAACAAACTCTTTTGGCCCCACCGCATCACGAACGCTGACTTGTTGTCAATTAGAAATCAAGCCCCCATTGCCCATTAAATCCGTCTTCGAAAATGGACGTGGATCGGTCATACGATTCGTAAGGATATCTCTAGCACAGCAAAGGCCAGTCTTCAGTGGAACCATCAAGGGAGACGGAATGTCGGACGATAAAGAACAACCTGGAGAAGATCCGTGGAAGCAGAACTTAAGCAACTAGGACACTCCTGTCCACAAATCCGTCACATGGCACAAGATAGATCCAGATAGAGATCCTTCGTAAACACGTTTAAATAAACACAAATAAATTATTTTTCTGTTATATATTTTTTTCCCTTTTTCTCTTATTTTATTTTGTCAAAGAGGAACACTAATTTAAATTTGTATGACTATTCAATGTGACTAGTTCGATGTTTGTATCGCTAGAAACTCCATCTCTGGAGTATCACTTTTTTTTTGTTTGTGCTAACGAAATAATAATAATAATAATAATAATAATAATAATAATAATAATAATAATAATAATAATAATAATAATAATAATAATAATAATAATAATAATAATAATAATAATAATAATAATAATAATAATAATAATAATAATAATAATAATAATAATAATAATAATAATAATAATAATAATAATAATAATAATAATAATAATAATAATAATAATAATAATAATAATAATAATAATAATAATAATAATAATAATAATAATAATAATAATAATAATAATAATAATAATAATAATAATAATAATAATAATAATAATAATAATAATAATAATAATAATAATAATAATAATAATAATAATAATAATAATAATAATAATAATAATAATAATAATAATAATAATAATAATAATAATAATAATAATAATAATAATAATAATAATAATAATAATAATAATAATAATAATAATAATAATAATAATAATAATAATAATAATAATAATAATAATAATAATAATAATAATAATAATAATAATAATAATAATAATAATAATAATAATAATAATAATAATAATAATAATAATAATAATAATAATAATAATAATAATAATAATAATAATAATAATAATAATAATAATAATAATAATAATAATAATAATAATAATAATAATAATAATAATAATAATAATAATAATAATAATAATATAATAATAATAATAATAATAATAATAATAATAATAATAATAATAATAATAATAATAATAATAATAATAATAATAATAATAATAATAATAATAATAATAATAATAATAATAATAATAATAATAATAATAATAATAATAATAATAATAATAATAATAATAATAATAATAATAATAATAATAATAATAATAATAATAATAATAATAATAATAATAATAATAATAATAATAATAATAATAATAATAATAATAATAATAATAATAATAATAATAATAATAATAATAATAATAATAATAATAATAATAATAATAATAATAATAATAATAATAATAATAATAATAATAATAATAATAATAATAATAATAATAATAATAATAATAATAATAATAATAATAATAATAATAATAATAATAATAATAATAATAATAATAATAATAATAATAATAATAATAATAATAATAATAATAATAATAATAATAATAATAATAATAATAATAATAATAATAATAATAATAATAATAATAATAATAATAATAATAATAATAATAATAATAATAATAATAATAATAATAATAATAATAATAATAATAATAATAATAATAATAATAATAATAATAATAATAATAATAATAATAATAATAATAATAATAATAATAATAATAATAATAATAATAATAATAATAATAATAATAATAATAATAATAATAATAATAATAATAATAATAATAATAATAATAATAATAATAATAATAATA